>CM037782.1:51653734-51703734 GCA_021229015.1 Solen grandis | reverse complement strand
TCAACTTTCATAATATCAGTGATACCTCTCATTATATGATTGAATAAAACCCCAACAATTCAAATCCGCTAAATTTTGTGCAGATTACACCAAAATGCATTTATTTAAGCTCATTAATTCATTGTGGTTGTCCTCTTTACTCTTGAAGATGCCATAACTATGGTTAAATAAATTTTAAAATCGGAACAGACGAAAATTTTAATCGAAAATTACCAAGTACATACCGACAGTGTTTTTAATTTTATAATATGGAAATGTTTCAATACAGTAACTGATATAGAATATCTAGATGACAATGACAAAGTCATAAGTCACAAGAATCACTCTTCCCTATTTCAGGTACCTTCCTTTAAAATTTTGTTTAAAAAAAAAATTGATTCACTTATATAATCACTATCATCCATATTTTGAAAATGGACCAATCAGCTATGAATATGATGTCAAGATATATACATTGAAATGGGTCAGATATTTGAAGTGACAGTGAGCAACAGTGGTGATATTTAAGCAGAGGTATCTCAGATCTAAGGCAAATAATTCAAGTTCAGTTAGTGTTAGCATGTTCAGTTTGCATTTACCTTTCATTGGATATACAATTCTTTAACATCATTACTGATTAGAACATTTAAATGCATTAGATCTAAATCAATGTCTAATGCTGATTATTTTGCTACATGTTTTTGCAGACATTTGTTAAGACCTGAACATGGAAAATGAAAAATGTAAAATATCAGATATAATGAAGAAAAAATGTGAAATAGGTTACATCTAGGTCTTATCATTTGGTCTAGATCACATTGAGATCTAAAGTATCTGTTTCAACTGCAGTTCATATGTATTTTTTTCTAAATATAAATTTGAATCTTCTTGTGACAATTGGTTTATATAATCTTTAATATCTATTGTGTTGTTACAAAGGAAGATTGCAAAAACAGTAATATGGGAGTTCTTAGCTTCTCAAGTTTCTTGTCTTATGTATGTTAATGTTAGTTGAATTATCACAAGGCATCTTAATTAGCCAACCTTTAACCTGTGATCTGAAATCTGACCCCAGATGGGTACACTTAAGGTCAATTATAGCCATGTTTGCCAAGGTCACACGTGGGTTTGGTTCCATTCCTTAACATTCAGTGTTGTAATTATGATTTAATAAATGATTTGAAGAATATTAACATTGCAGATAAACGTCATAGCTGATAATGTTGTGGTTCATATCATTTGATACAGCTTAAATGAGAATCATTAAATGTCTAAAGATATCTGTATTGTCACAAAATTAAGCTTCAAGTATTTTGCTATCAACCATGTGACTTTAAGGTCATTGGATCTGTGTGTGACTAATAGGGTATGTTTATTATGTTGATTGATGCCTGCCATAATAATATTAATGTATTTGTAGGGTCCAGAGAATGTGGATACCCAGTGTTAGTGGCATTTGAATAGAGATTAACATACTCGTTTTTTGTTTAATTATCATTTTGCTGGATGGTCTTCATCCCATTCCATGATCAGTGAATAGTCATATGCCTTATGTAAATGTACTAGTCCCATCAATGAGCCGCACAGCGCGACATGCTATTTTTTGTATTGGGTGTCTCGTAGGGGGATATCGCCAAATCGAAAGTAGAACGATATCACAAATTACGGGTACACAAATGTGGACTAGTAAATGTACCTACTGAACATATTGTACTACTACAAATTAACTCCTAATTAATTTAAAATGTAATTAACACTCAATACATTGAATAACACAATAGAAACAAGCTAGCTTTATTTCTGGAATTATTTTCAGTGCTCTGCAATCTGAATGTAATCAGAAGCTGACTAATAAAAATTAGTGTAGTATGTCAATGCTATTGTGGGCTTTTGTAAAGCAGTTTCCTACGGTTACCAATGTAAACAGAATGTGAACTTGTCTCTCTTCACTGGCGGAATTAATTCTGTCCCACTCACCAACTGACCTACCCATCACATGCCATAATCATGAGTGTCTTAACCCTTTCCCTCATAGAGGACACAATGAAAAGACCTATGCGAACAGCATAAAACCAGATCAGCCTGCGAGTAACTCGCAGGCTGATCAGGTTTTATGCTGTTCGCTGCTCCTCAGTGGTCTGGAAATGAGGATTTTGTAATTAAATTTGGTAAGGTTTAACTGTGGTTTTCTGCAGATCAGGCTTTATGTGATACATATTGAGGGTGTCAAAATGAGTATATATGAGGGAAAGGGTTAACAATCACATGAAAAACACATGCACACTCTTCCCATATGGGGGCCATATTGGAATCGCACTAGACATTGCATCTGGTCATAGGTAAGGTCATGCTTCATATTTGCTAGTGATCACAGAAAAAGCTGATGTTTTAGATCTTTCAGGTGGTTTACAGGTGAAATCCTTTATGCACTGAACATTGCTGTTTTGTAAATGATTGCTACTGATGAAATCTTTTTTTATAAAAACTATTACAGATTGCATATGTAATATCAAATTAAACTAGATTACAAAATAAAAATCATACTATTAATGATCCAAAAGTGTTCTTCTTTGAGTATTTACATGTAAGAATGAAATCATGCATAACATAGGGCAAAAAAAGCTAACTATGCTATGCAGTAAAATAAACAAGCAGATAGAGAGACTGTATCCTCAGCAGGTCAAATTTTAATTAAATTCCATTTCATCTGAAGAGTTTAACAGGACAATCAAACTTTACAGGCACATAATCATAAGAGGTAGAAGAAAATAAACAGATCAAACAAACCCTAACTATTACTTGCATTTAGCATGCATCAATCTAGCCAAATTTAAGTTATCCCTTTAACCCTTTCCCTCATAGGAGACACCATAAAGACCTATGCGAACAGCATAAAACCAGATTAGCCTGCGAGTAACTAGTAGGCTGATCAGGTTTTATGCTGTTCGCTGCTCCTCAGTGGTCTGGAAATGAGGATTTTGTAATTAAATTTGGTAAGGTTTAACTGTGGTTTTCTGCAGATCAGGCTTTATGTGATACCTATTGAGGGCGTCAAAATGAGTATATATGAGGGAAAGGGTTAAATCAGCCTGGAAACAAGCCCTGCTACAGCCATGGAAATAAAACTGTAAATGATCGCATTTTTTGCCCATGAAGTTATCTTGACGCGTCACTTGACAGACACAACTTAAAATAGCACCGTTACACACACACAGGTGTGATGAGCTGAAAAAAAAATTGTATAAAGTTAATAACTTGGCTCATACGTCTCTTGAAGCTAGCATCAGAAGAAGGCTTATTGGTCCGTTTACTACAAGGGCCAAATGGAAGAACCCATATGGTCGACCGTAGGTTGACACGTGACGTTACAAGCATTATTGATTTTTAACTCAAGAGGCAACAAGTGGTGACGATTCTATTGAAATGGTAATGTTTACGGTTTTATTTTCACAGCTGTAAACAATACTTGGGTTGGACCAGTGCTTAGGGCATGGAGAAGACCTGAAAGGATTTTGTCCCCTTATAGAGCTTGAACCCCACTGGGTGCCTTCAGGCAATGCTGAGAGCTTAGTTCTGTTGACTTATCTGCTGTTTGTATTTCTAATGTTCTTTGGGATTTAAAGGTTTGGTGCACACATTTTAATCATATTGGATGCATTTCTGTTATGTTTACACTGCCATTATAGGAGATATACTCTCTGTATAAAGAAATAAATTCATTTCAATCTTTTAGTAAAACATCAGTTTGACACATGATCTGTTTTATTATCATGGGGAAGGGGCTTTGTTTAGATTATTGGAACACAGACATCATAAGATGGAACTTACATATTGATATTGAGAACTTAAAGGAATGAAATGCGCTATATTCCCAAGATATGAAGAACCAGAGATTGAAAGAGTATTTGATGAAGCTGTATTCAATTTGTACTCCATACAGAAAGCATTGGATTGATTTAAATATTACAGAAAGATTCCATTTTAAATGTAGAAAAGTCTTGTCTAGATCATATTTGGAAATTCTATATATATGTAGAAATATTTGCTATTCCATTTTCAGTGCATTAGTCAGGGTACTTGTAAAAGCCTAATATTACTACAGCTAAAACAACTTGATGACCATGTTTATTACTTAAGGGTATTTCATCCCCTATCATATTCAACATTGCCACTGACATGTGCTAAACTGGAAGTTTATTCAGGTTCAATCTGACTGTCCATAGTCATTAAAAATAGTATCTTCCGGCTTTCAAGTAGATATATACAACCAAATAATGATCATTTGTGGCACAAGGGTAGTTTCTGGAATAGCTAGCATGATGGCATGTCATTGCACTGATGCAGCACTATATTATTGTCCCAAAATGACTGAGATACTATTGGTGGGACACTCAGCTATTACACACATGATTATGACCATTTTCAAGGTCAGATATCTGGTCCGATGTTAACAAACATACTTAACCCTTTCCCTCATAGTGGACACCATGAAAGACCTATGCGAACAGCATAAAACCCAGATCAGCCTGCGAGTAACTCGCTGGCTGATCAGGTTTTATGCTGTTCGCTGCTCCTCAGTGGTCTGGAAATGAGGGTTTTGTAATTAAATTTGGTAAGGTGTAACTGTGGTTTTCTGCAGATCAGGCTTTATGTGATACCTATTGAGGGCGTCAAAATGAGTCTATATGAGGGAAAGGGTTAAGCATGATCTTAGGCTCAAATCCACCTATTGAACTTACTGGGCATTGTTTGAGTCAAAGTATGAAAATCTTTTTTTTTAAGTACCATTTTGATTTTTTGGGAAGGTGCTGCCTGACCTGTTTTGCTTTTTACTCATACTCCTAAGTAAGCATGTAACTACATGTATCTGCATATACTATCTGCTTTTACATTTTGCCTGGAAAAAGGCTAACAGCACAGCAGCAACATTTACCAGCAAGGAAAGATTATAGTCTATATTTAGATAATTCGACCCATGGGTGTCATTTAATGGATTGTCATGTAATAACACCAGCATGATTGTAGTATATACAAATGTCAGTATTGTGTTTTAGGGATTGTTATAGATGTAGTAGATTTCAAAGGAACTTCACAATAGTTTCCAGAGAAGCTGTAAATTATACTAGAGATCTGTACAGGACAACTTTTTCTTATGATAGTCAATTCATTAACCCATGTTTATAAATGCAGCATGTTCTCAGCTTCATGGATATATTACTAAGGGCATGAGTTGCACTCCTGGGTGTTGGGCTTTATTTTGGAAAATGTGGCGGGTGGGGGCTTGTGTGTCCTCTGGACACATTTCTAGTTACCCTTTCTATTTGTGTGGATATATATTGACAGATTCTATCCTAGATTGGCACATGCAACTTTTTAACCCTTTACCACATGAATATTCATGTACTAATTTAAGTCTTAGTGAATATTAGTTACTAAACTTTTAATTGTATATGAAACAATGGATTTCCTTTGCCATATGGTTTGTGTAGAATCAAAGCTATGATATTGTATAACCCTATAGAGGCGACCCTGATCAGGCAGCTGTCTGATTTGAGTCTGCTCTGTTGGTCAGTTTGTCAATATGAGTCTCTATTAGGTATGGGAGTTTAACCCTTTCCCTCATATAGACTCATTTTGACGCACTCAATAGGTACCACATAAAGCCTGATCTGCAGAAAGCCAAACTCAATCCTTACCAAATTTAATTGTAAAATCCTCATTACCAGACCACTGAGGAGCAGCGAACAGCATAAAACCTGATCAGCCTGCGAGTTACTCGCAGGCTGATCTGGTTTTATGCTGTTCGCATAGGTCTTTTCATGGTATCCTCTATGAGGGAAAGGGTTAATGAAACTTTGTTATTTATATAACATGCCCATGCGCATGGCAACCTTTTTGTTGGACTTGTTCATGGTAGAATATACCATTGGATTTATAATTATAGTCATATTTCCTAGTTCTTGTTAAAGCAGTTATATTTTATCTTGATTATTAGATTATAATTTTTAATTTATTTTTAAACTTACAAATGGTCTTGAAACTGTTCATTCAGCATACCCAAGATAGCTAATGTAACTAATTAAATGCGGGGAACCAGGATATTCTAGAAATCTGAATAACAATAGAATGGAAATTAGTTAGTTGCAATACATAGAAGGAATTGAAGTTGAATCTGTGCACAGTTGTCTTTGTGTTCTGACATTTAACAATCTATAAGTCTTGCAGAAAATACTGTAAGCATGGAAACCAATGTCTCTGCTGCAGATAAAAATAAAATAATATATATTTCAAATATACAAATTCCTTTTATTTGATTTCATGTAGGCACAGGACAAATATAGAATGAATAGTCCTTGTATTTTATCGATGTTTAGATGTTCTGTTGGCTCCAGGAGCATTTTCGGAGAGGATTTATTAACTGACTGAGACAGGATCTTCTTTGAGAAATGCCAAAAGAAAATCACCTTGTTCCATGGGAGAGAAAATAAATAGCTGGTATGGACAACAGTAAATTGAGGACAAAGTTACAGATTTTGTCGGGGGCTTTGGGCATTTTCCTTCTTGCTATGATGGAAACATTTCCTAGTACAAGTCTATAGGATTTGTGTGTCATGGTCCCATAGGGCAGTCTTAGGAATGCCATTACTTCCAAGGAAAAGATGTACAAAACAAAAGTTATTGCTTTTTTTTTTCCTCCATTAGTCTAGCTGGCCAGACATAAAGCACGGTTATTTTACAGCTAATTGGCTGAAGGAAGAAAAGATTCTTCATTGATTGTCATACTTTGGTCATCATTACAGACGTGGGGAGGCTATAAGACCTCCTGGCTGGTCTCCTGAGTCCATGAAACAAATACACAGCTAATAAATATAGACTGAGTATGGAATAATTAGGTTTGATTAACCCTTTTCCTCATATAGACTCAGCTTGACGCACTCAGTAGGTACCACATAAAGCCTGATCTGCAGAAAACCACAGTTAAACCTTACCAAATTTAATTACAAAATCCTCATTTCCAGACCACTGAGGAGCAGCAAACAGCATAAAACCTGATCAGCCTGCAGTTACTCGCAGGCTATCTGGTTTTATGCTGCTCGCATAGGTCTTTTCATGGTGTCCCCTCTATGAGGGAAAGGGTTAAGGTTCTTCTATGGTCTTGTGGAATTTGACATCAGAAGTATGTTCGATACAGGTTATACCATTTCAGTTACATTCTAATGGTAGCCAACTGCTTGTTTCTTAATAAGACCTTGCTACCTTGAAATGTCGCCAAAACTGTACATTTTATACTGTACCAGTCGTTGTTTATGGGAGTGCTTGCTGAAAATTTATTGACTGAATAGGGAGTATAGACCATGATCTTGGTCTACACTGGTCACAGTTAAGGCAGTCACAAGTGCCCACAGCATGTTGATGGCTCAGTAAGGAAATATCACACAATCCTATCAAGATAATATGTGTTTTGAAACTGTTTAGGTGGCAAAGCATGTGATTGTACAAGACTACAAGTATAAAATCAGGATTAAGTTCCATATTTACTGAGACAAGATGAAATTCTTAACAGATTGAATTTTGTAATGTAAATTCAATTTCATCAGATGATTTTACACACTCTTGCTAATATTTCAGATTTTCAGACTTTTATCAAGTGCAAGCAACCCAAAAATTGAACATATTTTGCTGTTGGCTTTGAGTGTTTGCTTTGAATGAATGCTGAACATTTATTTTACATTAACAGTTGATAGTCCATTGAGAGTTCTATTGATGTTAGACTACACCCTATTGATTTACCTCCCAATGCCAATTATCAGCTTCCTGCAATTAATTGATTCTGAGAAAAGTGCTGATCTAGAAGGCAGGACAGCAAATCTCAGTGATTATTTCCAGCAAAATTTGGCCCTGGTCTTCTGTTCTACACATCTCCCCCAGCAGGTCCTAGTTTTGGTCTCATTAAATTTAAGATCGGTTTCCTATGTGAGGGTTTTCTGGAGAGTAATCAGAGAGGATTCCTGGGAATATCCCATCTCCTGTTAGGAACCACTTCAGTGTTGTTCTGGAGACAACAGCAATGTTATTGTTGTACCACTTCAGCTTCAGTGAGTGGGGCCATACTGAAATCAGACATGTCACATCCTGCCTTGTCACTCTTTTCCCAGCCACATGGAATCCACATTAACTTAAGTATCTTTATTGCAATAAATAGTACTCTAGTGAACTAAGAACTGTTCATTAGTGTCACAAACAGTTTGGCACTGTCTTGGGAGTTTTATTTCAAATAGATGTGATCAATGTCACTGTTTCTAAATATAGAAAATTGGTATTGATATGTTGTGTAAACTTTGAAGTAGCAGTGTTGCAGGGGTGTTAATCAACTATAGTGTTAAGAGCGTATATTACAGTATACCATCGCATTTTTTCGCTATCGCTATGAATGAAATGACATGAAACAAAATATAACCAGTGATCAACACACAAGAAATTCTCGGGTTTTTTAGTGTTCACTGATCCCGAGTGCCTCAGAGATCATTGGCTCCATGTTCTTGAAAATAAAATGGGTACATGTGTATGATTCAAACTAAAAAAAGTTTCAATAGTGATTTGAGTATGATACTCAAATTTTAACTTGACATCTAAATAAAGAATATTTTGAGAATACGGGGATTTGAGACAACATTGTAATACCTGTTTAAAATGGGAACTGCTGGCTGATCAAGTTTATCTATTGCATACCATGCTTTAAGATAGTATGTCTGAGATGTAAAAAGTTAACCATTGCCAGGTTGCTGCTGACTGAAGAAACAGTATCTCAATAATTGATTGGAGTAAATCTTCAATTTAAAAGCTATGTGAGCAGGATTAAGTTCCATTAATAAATTAGATAATCATGTTATCTGCGATTTAGCTGATGGGTATTAATAAACCAGCTTTGAATACAGCGCTGGCTCCAGCTCCCTTCGTGTGGCCATCCTACCACGGTCCTATTAATTTTCCCTCGTCAATACCACCCTCTGTATCTAATGTTATTTGTATGTTTAGTACATTTGAACAAACTCATTACAATTTAATTAGGTTAATATACAAGTCATGTATATTAATTAGATTCTGAAGATTGATGTCAGGGTCCTTCCAGTTTTATGCCTCCTACATGGCCTTGCCTCGTTGTTCAGGTTCTTGAATTTCCTTTTTCCTATCCTTCTGTTTATACTGAATATGGCCAATATGTTGTGAACTTTTGAAACCAAAAATGACCATTGAATTGTTGACATCAATTCTTGACTACAAGTTACTTGTAGTAGTATGCATTTCCATCAACATACCTTTCTCTTGTGGATATTATACTTAAACTTCTTTTTAAAATCTCAGATGATCTTACTGCCTTATTGTTGTTGTTTTTTTCCGGGAGAATATTTTTTCTACATGTAGTATGTTTATTTGCATTGTATATACTGA
Organism: Solen grandis; assembly: GCA_021229015.1. Classification (NCBI taxonomy): domain Eukaryota; kingdom Metazoa; phylum Mollusca; class Bivalvia; order Adapedonta; family Solenidae; genus Solen; species Solen grandis. The sequence goes on along the minus strand of CM037782.1, from coordinate 51,694,305 downwards.
TAATGCAAGATGTATGATTAATGGTGTGGTCAACAAGAAATAACACATATTTTAAGTATGGGCTAGAGACTTAATTCCTTCATGTGTAAATTATATTGTAAACAACCTGTTTTTTTATTTCCAGGCTATTTACAAAATGGTTGGAACGGTGATGAAGATGCCTGAAGACGAAAACACGCCAGAGAAACGGACAGATAAAATATTCCGACAAATGGACACAAATAAGGATGGCAAACTGTCTCTGGCAGAATTCATTGAGGGGGCCAAAAGTGACCCCTCCATTGTGAGATTACTGCAGTGTGACCCTCAATCTTCCACTTCCATCTGAGGCAGGGACCAGGGATCGGGCCCACCACCGAGTTGGCAGCAACACAGAGACACACAACATATGTGGGGGGTTGGGGACAGAGGGGGTGGGGCCGGGGGTGTAGCACGACTGGTTCCCAGGTGTGTGAACAAACTATGTATCAATATTTGACAATGTGTGAAACAGAAGGCTAACCTTTGAACATTATCCCCTGTAGTTGTGTACAAGGTGGTATGGTTTGGATTGCCATGAACATATGAGAAAAAAAAACATTATAAATGTGTGCAGAGGAAAAAGTTTGGAACCATTGCCCATTACAGTCTAAAATCATGATGACAGTCAGGTTCTCAAAGATGTACGGGCTTGTACATAAGAATGTGTGAAGTCCTAAATGACATAAGAAAGGGACTTTGCCATACAGTTTAACAAATGCAACTAAAAAGATTATAGAAATTCAACCTAGGATCCTATACATAAAACACTTCATGCTGGTAGAAAGGAGGATATTGTCCATCGTTGTTCCAGACTTAGATAAAGCAAATGCATTGCAGAATTTGTCCATAATGATGTATACCTGAACACTAAACAGATACATTATACATAGACAACATTTAAAATTCCAGTCAGATGAAAGCCTGCATATTTAATCAGACGCTCTGGTCGATATCCTAATTACTAGCTGGATTTTTTGTGGCTTTATCTCTGTTTAAAATTAATGAAGTGCTCAGCATCTATCTATTTAATTATGGATTTTGAGTTTCCCAGTTTAAACAAATCTCAGAATTATGCATCTCCATTTGACATTTTGCATCTGGACACTTGGGACTGTGTGATATTTACAATGAATAACACATTTTGCATTAATATGAATTGAGAATGGATTTTTTAGATAAGGCCGTGGATTGGAATAAGTGACATTTTCTTTTTCCATTTACTGCCCACAGTATTTTTGGCAACTGATTGACTTGAAGAGTGAATAAGACCCTTATTGCATTTTTAAAAGATGAACAATGGAATGACTGAAGATGTTAACTTGTCATATGCATGAACTGACAAAATATCAGTCAGGTGCCCGTCATACCTGAAGAAGAATATAGCCTGAACATGTCATACATTATGTCACACCTTTGTAGACAGAGTGCATTTGGCAAAGGGAGATAATTGTATTCAATGTTGGTGTTTTTTGGGTTGTTTTTTTTTGCTGATAAAGGGAGATAATTCTAACAGTGTGGATAAGATCATGTTTTTATATTAGTATAAAGATTAAGTGATGTGTTTTACAATATTAACTTTAATTGGTTAAAAGAGGCTTTCAATCATATCTAGTTGAAAACATTTTCTTTGATGTTAAAATTTTATAGCCATATTTTATTCATTTTTTTTTATAAAATTGAAGAAGTTTATATCCATCAGTGTTTTGCTGCTCTTTTTACTTAAATATTAGAAAAATATGATTTGAAAGGATCACCCACAGTCTGCAAGCTGTCCATCCACATCCCTTTGCCTCTTGAGAGAAAAGTACCAATTTTACAATGATAAATCCATTTCAGGCTGCAATTCATTCATAGACATATAAGGCCCTGTGTACCAAAATACTCAAGTCTTACAAGGCCAAGTAAGAAATTTAGCATGGTAAGGGTTAAATTCTACCTAATGAAGACATTAAAGGTCATCCAGTATGAAACCAGACCAGACTTCATGCATCTCTCAGACTGATTAGAATACAGTTTGTTTTATGCCATTTTTTTTTTCATTTTAGCTTTTAAGGTGTTTTAACATTTAAGATGTGATCAGACTCTGGCTGATCTGGATTTATATCTGTATTTTCCTGTTACTGAATGGTGTGTAAGGTTGTGGTGGTTTTATGTCATTAAGGTGTACAGATTTAGAGTCTTTAAGAGGAATTCATTTGATTGAGAGAAGACTGTGATGTGCACTTGGATATTGAACATTTTTACATGCTTGAATTTTTTTGATTGGGATATTAATGTGAATGTTATTGCTTGGGAAGGTGCTTCTTTGAAAAACCCAAAATACCATATTGCCTCAAATGAAGCTTCCCAATTTGCATGAGGGGAAAATGATGCAGAATATAGAGAAGTCCTAGTAACTTTATTTAAAACAGTCCACACAGCTCAGTATTTTATGAATAAACTTGTCACTGAGATGGGGCAGACTTGCTCTAGAAGTAGATGGAGGGTACTAATCCATGCTTATCTGACTGTTACAAACAAAAGGTTAATACCTGTGGAATCAAGTAATGATCTACAAAAAAGATAACAGATCAAAAGGTGTCCTAGTTTCTTGTTTGTACCTATCTGAAAAACAAAAGAACTGTGAATTCTGGATTTTATTTGTTTAGGATCTGTGTAGATTTTTTTATCTAAAGGTATAAAGACCCAGTGATATTCATTTGAGTTAATTTGGTATAAATCACCTGTAATGCACCAACCAAGGGTTAGGATTGTATTGCAATGTGGATGTATATTAAGTTTTTAGCAGGGGTTTGTATGGTTTTGTATATTGATTCTTAAATAATCTCAGTGTGAAATCATCGATTTGTTTCAGACCAGAACTGATGTTAGAATGCCTGTATGATCTGTTATCTACAGAGAGTGGTTATCTTTAATTTCTCTGACATTGATTTTGCTGGAAAACAAAGCTGTCTCAATGAACTGTGCTCATATTTCCTGTAGTTTAATGTGTGTAGTTTTTTCGAAAGATTTCAACTTCCATACATAATTCAGAGGAATGGGTTACAAGCCATTTAAAAAGACATTCTAGGAATAGAGAGAATTATGGGTTTACTGTTGTTGAGACGGAGTCACCTTGATTATATATCAGATAGTTACATATATCACAAGAAACCACAATGTGTGAATTTCATCTTTGAGGAGAGAGAAATGTCATTAACATTTTGCTATTTCCTTAGCAAACTGATAAACAATATAGTTTATCATTACTACAGAATTCAGTTCTTAACATTACTTCCAATTAATGAATGCAGATGAATAGCAGTGGTTAGTATGTTATTGACAATTTTGTTAGGTAAAAATGTCTGGAAGAAATGATTTTAACTGTAGTGATCATATAAGGAGCTTTTTAATTAGGATCTGTTTTATGAACATTTTAACATGTTAATCCATAAAGAATATATTATAACACCTTATCAATCAAACCATGTTAAACCTGATCAGACTGAAAGACTCTCAGGTCGAACAGGTTCAGTTTTGGTATTTGATTGTATTTGTAAAAATCCTTCAGTCTTTCACAGAATTCTTTTTAATAATGGCTTTTAGATTTGATGTAGTAAGAGCAGAGTTTCAGGTAAATTCCAGGTACATGCATGTTTGATATTACAATTGAGTCATACAGTACACAGTACCAGCTGTATAGTAATTTCTAGCCATTTTGAATTTTATCATATCTTTTTCTGATGCAGTGTTTTACAACTTGTTACTAAAGTCTGGCTTGTTTATTATGATACTGTACATAGTGTTTAGTATTTGTTAATTATGTGTGTTTCCCAGTACTTCTGGAATGGAAGTCTTTGTTACTCCATGTTATTACACATTTGCGTGATTGCTGAATTGAATTGTCAACACATACACAGTTTGGCTTTAACTATCATATATATTGATCTACTGTATCGGCACGATACAAGTCACGAAAGATAAGGTTAGCTATTGCAACACCAAAACTGGTAATGATTTAATGTTTGGGAAATATCTGAACTTGTATATTGACTGATGAGAGAACTTCCAATTTGCATCGGTATGCCAGAGAAGTCAAATCAAACCAAAAGCTCATTTCATACTGAACAGAATCCACGTCTACTCTCATCATCTTAAAGATATCAAAATACAGAATAAAACTTGGTCGGCTTTTGAGTTACTTGCAAGATGATTAGAAGGGTTTACTCTGGTTTCATGGGTAAACACCTCCATAGCTTTTGAATGGTAAACTGTTAAATTTTTTATTATATTTTAAACTTTTAACTTTCTTCCGGGTATATAAACATCATGAATAAAGAGGTATGAAAAATTAATTCAGAATAGTTCACACAAATGAAATACCCTAATCTTATAATTAGGATCATCATGGTAATGAGAATACATGCAGTTTACATTTGGTAGCTCCACTGGGCAACGGTTTGTGTACCTTACCTTGTTGGGTCCCTTGTTTATATATTTATCTACTTTCCATTAATTATTGTCTTGAAAGAGTAGGATAATATCTTAAATGAAAGTGCTGATAAATTTAGGGTTTGTTGAAGTAACAATTATCTTCATTTGAAATTGGCTGAGTAAAAACAACAACAAACCTGTTCATACAAGTTTTTTATTGACCCCACAACTCTGATGTGGCATAAGATGGTCTTCAACTCTGAGAAGAGCCAGTAACAGTCCACCTTTCCAATCTGGCGATAGAACACAAAATCTCATTTTTTATCAGTTGTGAGAGAGATGTTGTAAATGTTTTTTTTTTCCTAAATAGTCTGTCATTTAATATTTGTTATTTTTTTATTTTGAACTGCATGTGTTTTTGTCCTCAGTGCTGTTAAATGTATTAAAACTATTATTATCATTATATTACCATATTTCATTATTATCAATGATGTATGTTTTTTGACATTTTCTTGTTGTTATTCAACCAATTAGGGACTCCTTCTAAGTTGCATAGAAGCTTTGTAAACATGTGATTACTATGACCAAAGATAAACCATTCTGCTCAGATATTTTATCCTTTTTTAGGTAGGATGTTGCCTCTTTGCATGGTAAAAAAACCTTAACTCTTGAATTTATTTTTTCTTCTCGCCAAATGTCTCGTGATAAAGCCTGCTAGACAGCAACAAAAACAACATTTTAAACAAATCAGCTTCCAAGTTTACCTTGCTATTGTTGTGTTATCTATAAGTATCCTTGTAAAACCAAAAAGGAGGACAAAAATCTGCAGTTTGATTCTGACAAGTTTGTGTACCTGCTAGAAAAAAAAACACTTTAACACATGTGATTTGACTTAAAATAGGAATTTACCATAAAGATATACATCATATTTTGTAATACATTTTGTGAAAATGAAACATTCTTTTAGAGACATAAAACACAAAGAAGCAGGCATTATGAATTGTTTTATTTGGCTGTTTTAGTAACATGTCACATATTCTTTGAGAAATTGCCCAAAGAGTGTTTTTGATTTAGTAAACATCATTATTAAAAACACACACTCACGATTTAAGGATTTGGGTTTTAATATTTGAAAAGTAAATATAATATTTTTTCTGATCAGTTAAGTTTATGGTCACATAATGATGCCACTAGCTTAACTATTTGGTACATTTGAATGGTTTATTGCAACAGAGTCCTGCTCAATTTGGCTTGGTATACTGATCTATGTTGTTATATATTCTAATTGAAATAAAGATTAGTCATATAGAATGATATGCTTGTCTTTGTAATTAATCAGGAAATATGTCCATCCTTAAAATAAATGTACACAACACAGGAAATAAAACAATAGTTAGGAATATTTTCATTGTGGCCCTTTCTCCTTTTTTTTTATATTACTGATTAATATCGTATTTTTTTTTTTTTTTACATACCTTGCATGTATTTCATGTGAAAGATTTAAAGGTTTATATGTATGTTAAGCCCGTGGAAAAGTTAAAGATGAAATGTAGTAAAATATCTGAAAAAAAGAATACATTTATATTTATAAACAATGCCTTGCCAATTAATTAATGTTGCAATATTTTGTTGAAATAACACAAATTGCGGTCATTTCCTTCTTTATATTTATATTTAATTTATATTTAACATTTTGTTTGATTGGAAAAAAACATGTTATTTTGAAAACATCTATCTATATAATAATGGACATGATTTGGTATTTCTACTTTAAATGAAAAATAAATATACTTAGGTCATTCATGATTAGTATTAGATGGTATAAGCTGGTTTTACTTAATATATTAGACATCAGCTGGCCTTAAATTCTCAGAATACATAAGTATGATCTCAGGCTTCAACTCAGATACCATGCTTAAATCTGCATTGATTGTAATGGCGATGTTTTTTGAGCTTAAGCGTGACAACCATACTTTGTACAGTTTTTGTTGTTGAGAACATTGGGGCTATAGTTATCTGATTTACTGAATAAATTAATGGATTTTATATTGACAAAACACCAGGTTTAATAGTACTATGCGAGTTATTTATACTTTCTTAGTTCTTTTATGTACCAGTGAATGTCTACACAAGGATTCCAGTGGTCTTGTTTCCAGGTTTTTGCTGTCTATTGTTCTGTCCAATGCCTTATTCCATATAACAACCATTGTGTTAGAAACAGAAGACGATGATGATGATGAAGCAGCTGTTGTGTTTGATCTACCAGGGACTGTTGTGTTGATGCTCTACGTCATGTCCTGTTTCTGTTAATACCCGGACTTTATTGTACCAACACTGCAAGTTTAATGTATTTTGTCATATAAACTTTTTGGCCAAAACACTGCTTTGTCCTCTTTTGAATCCCATGTCAACGATTTTATCCTAATGTTACATGTATGTGGAGTCATTCCCTCTTGCTTGGAGATGATGTGCTAGGATTTGCTTTCCTGGTGTATCACACACAAGTTTGCATTTTGCTAACCATGTGATTAACATTTTAACTTGACTATGAGTTATTGTAGTTTATTTTCCAATATTGCCATTATCTCAGCAGAAACAGGAACAGTAACTCTTCCAAATATTTTTTCATATATATGACTTATTTGGACTTATTATGGACTTATCTGTGAAAACTTTTGTTTAACATTGCTATTATTTCCCAACATATTTAAAAAAGTGTCCTTCATACTTCACACATGAAAATGCATACTTGTGTGCAGGATCAGGCAAGAGTACATAAATTTGTCATGAATTTTAACAGTTCTGACCTTTTTTATTTAGAATCTCAATAACCTCTTTTTTTTTCACTTGAACCCTTTGAGGTATTGCTTTGAATACCTGTTTATGGCCATCACCTCTGCTTGTACATATGGCACATAACTCTGTCTTAGATTTTAACATAATTATGTCCCTTTTCCAACTTGATTAATCTTTTTCACTGAACCCTTTGAGATAGTGCTGTAAAACTTGAAATACATGTTTATTGCTCTTGTTTACATGTTGATGATACAAAGATTCTTATTTTGCCTTTAAGTTTGATATTTATTAGTCCTCTACAGGAGGAGACAATATGTTTGCCTTCTGTCTGCCTGTCCGTCTGTCCCTCTGGAAATCTGGATTCTGCGATAACTTAAAAAACGTTTAAGATAATATTATGAAACTTGGCATATGAATAAATGACAGTATGATGATTCTGCAATTTACCTTTTTTTTCCTTGGACCAAAATTCTGGTTGCTATGGTAACGGAAAAATTGTGCACCTCACCGGTTGGGGACTGTTGTGTGCAGCACCAGTTACTTGTTTTTATTGACAAGCACTAGACTAGCAGAGCATGCTGTCTTACAGACTGTTGTTGTTGATGGATTTATGGCCCTTTTTTAACAATGGGAGTTTTCTGGTGATACTGTCCTTATCTTTAGTATGCTGTACTTCGATCAGTTAAAAGATGCATTGTCATAGTTGTTGTAAAAAATATCATTGGCGGCTCAGAATGTCCTTGTCATGAAGGAGATTGCGTCAAAAGATAAGTGATTAACTGAAAGATACAGCTGGTAGACTAGGGATTTCAGAAGGAGCTGGTCATACAATCCTGACAAAGAATCTTAGGGCTCTGAAAGATTTCTGAACATTTGGTCGCTCATTTATTGATTCAAGATTGGAAGGTGGGGGGGGGGGGTGAAGAGCTCTCATAAAATTCTGAAACAATTAAAATCTGCAGTAGTAGAAAGAGATCTAACTTGCTCACAGGAGTCAAGATAGGGGTCTATGTTCAAACCGAAGTGATTCGCTGATAATAAGAAGTGAAATGGAAAATGCCAGAAACATTGGTCATAATAAAAGCAAAAACAAAAAAGTTATCAAAAAGGTTTTGTATCCACTTTTACTTCATCTGAGTCCAGTGCGCGCTCATGATAAACTGTTAGGATCGTCCTGTGTCTATCATTCATCGTTTGTCATCACCAATTTCCTTTAAACATCTCCCTCTTAACAACTTCATAGATTTTGACCAAACTTCACAGGATTGATCCTTTTGATGCCCTCTTTCAAAATTACTCAAAAGTAGGTAACAGGAGCTTAAAATACATATTGAAAGTGTTAACTTTTAAAATCTTCTCATGAGCCACAAGCCCCAGAGCTTAGATAATTGGACAGGTGTGTAGCATCATCTAGTGTTCAAATCATGACCTTGCGGTCAAAATTGGTTCTTACTCAGGTGTAACATGTAGACTTATATAGGGGATTTTTTTGGTCAAAATCATCTTGTCAGAAACCAGAAGGCCAGGAGCTTAGATATTTGGTCTGTCATTGCCTAATGATCCTTTAACCCTTTCCCTCATAGAGAAAACCATGAAAAGACCTATGCGAACAGCATAAAACCAGATCAGCCTGCGCAGGTTGATCAGGTTTTATGCTGTTCGCTGCTCCTCAGTGGTCTGGAAATGAGGACTTTATAATCAAATTTGGTAAGGTTTAACTGTGGTTTTCTGCAGATCATGCAGGCTTTATGTGGTACCTACTGAGTGCGTCAAAATGAGTCTGTATGAGGGAAAGTGTTATTAAGTTTGTTCACACCATGGCCCCCAGGTCATCCACCAGTACAGTTTTGTGTGTGGCATAAAGTTTGACCTTGAACGACCTTTATCATGACCCTGTGACCTACTAATGAAGCTACGATTACAGAGTAGGTGCTTATACCTAATACACTCATTCAATATGAGATAAACTAATGACATTTTCTGCATCAAAGTAATAGTTTTCTTCTTCTCCCTACCACGGTATGAATGATATTCTGCATCCCAGCAGACATAACCATTCAAGTCAGATTGGAGACATCAATGTTTTGAGTGGAATTCTCTTGTCATTGTCAACACTGTCCAGCCTCTGTCAACAGCCTAACTGTCCATGAAGTGATCCTTCACACAGAGCCTAAATAGGAGACTATTGACTCAGTAAATACAAAGTAATTAGTTTATTAATGATGTAAGGGTATCGACCAATAGAAAGATGTGTGTCAACAGAAAGTTGTGTGAAAGGAATCGTACGCTAATGCATTGTTCTACGATGCCTCTTGAATGATTGCTTCATACAGAGGCAGGAGATCTTGCAGATGGACATTCTACTGTGATATCTAGTCCTGTGTTTGTTTCAGGCAAATAGACGGACACAAACATTTGTACAGTTTCTAGACTTGAGCCTATGTATTTTAAGGGTTAACAAAACAGTTTCAGTACAATGAATAAATGGTCAATTCAGTTATTAAGCAAAGCCTATATTGTACAGGCAATAAGCTACTGGAAGTAATCAATGTAAATAAATCAATACAATATCAGTATGTGTTGTTCATGTGTCATGTGTATTATTAATGGAACCAAAGGCTTATGAACTTCTTTTTCTATAAGAGGTTTTAAAGCCATCTTGTGAAATTGAGAAATATGTTCTAATTTGTTGAAAGACAATAGTGTGAAATCTCTTCAAAATACAATATACATGTATACTAAAACTAAGCTTAATGATAATAGGAAAAAGAAAATGATAGGAATTTGATTTATGTAATTCTGTTTATGGTCCACAACAGCAAATAACTTATTTGTAATCTTTTTATACTTCATTAATATTCATGTTCAAATCTCTGACTTAGTGAATATAAATTAACTTTAAATGGTACAGACCATTTCACCAGAGGATCTAAACTCCAAGCAGAGATGTTGTTTGTTCCTCACTAAACCATCTCTGCAATGGGTTCAATGACAAGAATCTTTCCAAAAAGGTAAACAAATAAATAACGACCATTGACGTAATTTAACCCTTTCCCTCATAGAGGAAACCATGAAAAGACCTATGTGAACAACATAAAACCAGATCAGCCTGTGAGTAACTTGCAGGCTGATCAGGTTTTATGCTGTTCGCTGCTCCTCAGTGGTCTGGAAATGAGGACTTTATAATTAAATTTGGTAAGGTTTGTGTTTGAGTGCATCGAAATGAGTCTATATGAGGGAAAGGATTAAAATGAGTCTATATGAGGGAAAGGGTTAAATGAGTCTATATGAGGGAAAGGGTTAAATGAGTCTATATGAGGGAAAGGGTTAAATGAGTATTTATGAGGGAAAGGTTTAAATGAGTCTATATGAGGGAAAGGGTTAAGGATCTAAAGTATAGAAAGTATGTGTAACACTTGAGATTCAAAATGTCAACAACAGTTTGAATGACATCACAGTCTTTGTGTAAGCTGATGTGTAAGAGAGTGCAGAGGATCAGCAATATCCAGTGTATTTCGCTGATTTAAATTGACCAAACAATGACTTGAAAAATCTCAAATGTATGCTTATTTCCCATTGAACAAAGTGTGAAATTTTATTCCAGCATGTAGATTTGGTGTTTGGAAAGCACTTGCTCATTTACGTTGGTTTACGTCACATTTCAGAGTAAAATGGTCTATATGAAGCAATACATTTTCTTTGCCATATAGACTGTAGGATCTGAGCTGTAGATGGGGGAGGCCCTGATCAGAAATTTTCTTCCAGGAGCTGTCAGATCTGAGTCTGCTGTGTTTGCCAAGGAATCAAAGTTTGTTTATTTTGAGGTAAAGGGTTACACAAATCCTACTTGCTGTGAAATCTTTGCAAAACATTTAATGATACAGGAATACACTCAAGCAGCCAATATGACAAGCAGAAATAAAAAAGACTATTAATAAAATGATAAACGTAATAAAGCAGTTATTTCTGAGAAATATATTCACAGCCTAATATATAGAATAATATATGAAAGATTAGAAATATGTTGCTAATCTACGATGGACTATATGTCAACCAACACAAAAAAGTGGAATATCAAATTTAAATTTCCATTTTTAGCTTATATAAGTTACAGCTTTTAATAGATTGTGTATACATATATATGTATTTCAGATATATTTAGTGATACCTTTTATAGAAAACTTACTTATAGAGGAAAAAAAAAAATGTATATACACACACACACACACAGTGAGACTCGTTGTCTTGACATCAGCTTAATCATCATTTTTATGTCAACATATGAATTTACATGTACCTGTATATATGTAATCATGTATAAACAATCATTCACAAATTCCACATATATTTGGCACAATTTGTCTATGAAGGTCCTACATGTATATACCTTTTTTCATTCTGTGTTAAAACAAACACTGAGTTTTGTTGAAGTAAACGCTGCTTATACTGCCAAATGGTTTCGACCTTAGATCACAAATGTTGTGAAAATAGTTAATACTTTTTATAATTTTATTCAGCGTGTGTGAAAACTTTCTGCGGTAATACAGAATTTTCGCACGTCCGAGTGTTGAGATAGTTTCAGGTGAGAATTTACCCATCAGGACCAAAGATATGCATCGAAATTTCGAAATAAAAAATGTCGAGATAAAAATGGATTTTATATATAATTTGATAGAGAAAAAAGTCGGGACTTTCAAAGTATGTCGAGATATACTAAATGTCGAGACTCGCGATATCAACATATAAAAAGAGTGTACATCTTTTCAATTCTGAACATCATTATGGCTTCATAAGTGTTTAACATTAAATGTTTTGCAATGAAGTGACCTTAATATAAACTAGTCCAACAAGTATTAAAGGAACAAAATTTGTCAGTACAACATGATATTCCCCATGTTATAGACATTTCCTCAGTCTATGAGCTATAATTTTGTCAATATTGTGCATACTATAAGTGTGTAAAATGCAAATTTAATCTGTTTTTTTTGTCAAAGTACACCTACAAAAATCAGTATATCCAGATCTGGGAAACCTCTGTCACTATGATAATTTCAGAGTCCAAGGGCCATAACTGCATCAAGAATGGGTAAAAGTCAGTTAAATGTAAACTTAGTCTGTGACTGTTTGTACACCTTACATACTAAAAATACCTTATTATCTGTATGGAATAAAATTAAAAAAAAACTTGTTTATACAATAATTTTCTCTAAGTCTAAGGGCTTTAACTCCATTAAAAATGGACAAAGTGGATAAGTAAAAAAAATAAAAAAGAATATCTAAAAAAATACAACACAAAAATTAAGTATGGAATTTAACAAAGAGTAATAACACAAAATATTAAAGTCCAGAGTAATAGTTTATGTGCACTGCACTTTTCTCCACGAGGTCTATTAACCTATGAAATTCATAGGTTTTGTAGTATATGAATTATGCGCTGGAAAAAATAAGAGTATGAAATTTACCAAAGGGCAATAACTCCAAAAATATGTTGTGGATCTTAAACACTACACTTTTCCTAAATGAAATTTACCCATCTATAAAGTTTTATGAAAATATCTTTTATTAATTAGACTGCAGACAGAAATTGAATATGAAATTTAAAAGGGCAATAACTCTAAAAATTATGTGTAGTTATGGTTATAGTATACTGCATTTTCCTCATTATCCATCTATGGAATTTCAAGGTTATATGTCCCTTAGGTATGAGTTATGCTTCAGACAAAAATTAAATATGAAATTTAACAAAGGGCAACAACTTACAAATATATGTTCAAAGTTATGTTTCTTTTGAACTGCACTTCTCCATATCCAGACAGTTTTACCGAAGAAGTTTCATGCTGTTATATCTCTATGCTCCATTTAAAAAACAATTATGAAAAATAACAAATGGCAATAACTTCTAGAATTATGGTTCTTTCTACCTATGAAGTTTCATGCTGATATCTCTCATAGATTTTGCTTTGACAATATTATAACGCATGGATGGACAAACAGAAAAAGTGGCAATTAATTTCATGTCCTTTGGACATCTATACTAATATACTTTGAATTTGGAGCTGATTCACTTTGTGACAAAAGAAAGTTATTAAACATATATAGATAATATATATATAAGCTGTATTGCAAATTAGTCAAAGTAAAAAAGAATCATATGTATGCCTAGCATTTCTACACATGTTACATTCAGTTAGTTTACATCCCAGTCACTGTAAAGGTTACCTAATATAACTCCACCATGTGAAATTGATATCTTTTGCCAATTTTGTGAAGGTTTCGTGAATAATTAATAATGTCAAAGTAATACTGAGAATGCATGGCAACTAAGTAGAAGAACATTTAGATTCCATTTCAATTCTGATATCTCAGCAGTTAAAATGGGCACAATATTACTGCTTATCTGATTATATCTTAAACATTGGTTTTAAAAGTTTTAAAACAAAACAAAATACTAATAGACTGCTCAGCATGGATTTTAGACATAGTCTGTGTGTATAAATCGTATGAAATAAATGTATGTTTGAAGGTCCTGGTCAGTGTGGAAAATCAATGGCATTGCCAACAATCAGTCATTGCATGCTGAGAGACTTGAAAGGATATACAGGAAATGGAATTTTTTTATTCTAGTGGTAAAGCTAGAAAAATGCATTAGGATCAAAGTTCAGGTAATATGGGATAAATGTCTGCTGAAAAGGCAATGTCTTCACAACTTTTGTCACATGAACATTGGATTGAATACAGACACAGCACGAGAGAGCATTTGAATATTGCAATTACCGGTATAAATTTTGCTTTGCATTACATGCCTGCATTTGCAATTATAGTATTCCCTTTGCAAAATATGCCTCCCGTTGCAATTAATGGACTCCCATTGCAATTATGGGGCTTCCTTTACAATACATGTCTCCTTTGTGAGGACTTTCTTTGTAATACATAACTTCTTTTCTCTGTAATCATATGGCATCTATTTCAAGTCATTTTGGCTCTATCCATTTGGATCAATTCGGAAACAAGAGATACAGTTAGCAAATAATTTTCTAAATGTGTCAAAGTCCAAGTTGTTAATTTTAAGCCACATGCATTTAGAATAGTAAAAATTCCTTTTTGTAATACCGTTTTTGGACAGTTTGTTATATCTTATCACCAGAAATTGGTGTTGATTGATTTATATGTCATATTCTAGTCATTTTGTATTATAAATGACATAAAATATACATATCTCTGAGTGAAGAATTGATTTCAATTTCTATTTGTTCCAAAAGCTATTGGCAATTTTGCCAAGAGTAAACCTATAAAAGTATTGGAAAATGACATTTGGTTTTATTACATTCAGTTAGAGGATGAATTGTGTACAGTGTATTTTGTATAGCATGACATAACCATATAAAATTAATGCATACTTTTAAAACTTCTAAAGTTGCAGACAGTCTGCAACATTTGTTCTCCTCATACACAAATTTACAGAATGGCTTTTAAAGGACAGATGTTATCAGCAGGTCAAGATGATAACTTGCAAAAGTAAGGATATATATAATGTTGCTAAGAGGCCTTTGGGACTCATACAGACAGGATATGCGAGCATTATAACCAGACAGAGAAATGAATATGTTCATCTATAATAACCAAGGTAAGGATAAACTGGTATTTACACGAGGTTTGCTATCTGATTACAAATCAAGGCCTTGAAACTGATGATTATGCCACAGGAATTATATTCATGAAATGTCTAAGAATTTTGAAATATCGCAATATATAGGGTGAGTATACATATATATATATCTACACAATTATTTAGAAATTGAGAAAGAGAATTCATATTTTAAAAGATAAGCATTTTTTTTTACACAAGTTAATTTTATAACACAGTACCTTATGAATACATCTGTATCTCAGATCAAGGGTTATTAAAAGCTGTCCCAGGAACAACACATTATGACTTTTCTTAATGTTTTATAGTAGAACATGAGTCATGCACGCAAAACCTTTGACAGATATTTTAAAGTTTAAAAAGGGAGTCCCAATTTACGATAAATTCAGTCAAGACATACCTAACTTGATGGTCTGATGCCCCTGAATACCTTAACAAAGTTTCAATTCAATCCCACAACTGATTGCTAAGATGTAAGTATAAGTTTAATTTGCATTAAATTTGATCAAGAGTTATCTAATTTGATTGCTTAGTGCCCCTGAAGACCAAAGTGAAGCATTAAATCAAAAAGCATGGCTGGTTTAACTTAAAGATGCACCATAATAAATTGCAGGCAAAACTTTTAATCAAAATTTAAAAAAAAAGTTGAAAAAAAATAAAATAATAATTTACAATACACTTAGACAAGTGTTTATATTTCTGACTTAATGATCTGATGCCCCTGAACACCTTTATGAAGTTTTAAGTCAATCCCATAATTAATTGCTGAGATAAAAGTCTATAGTATGTTGCATGCAAAACCTTAACTGGGAAAGTTCACAAACGGGAATAATTCATTAAAAATCCATGCTAGAGTTTAAGGGGTTTTTATAGGAGTTATGACCTTGAAGACATGTGTGAAGTTTCAAGTGAATACCTTTCAGAGATAGAAAAATGAAGTTGCATGCAAAATCTTAATCAATGGCATTGCTGATGCCAATGACAGGATGAGTAGGATAGGTCCCTGTTCTTTGAATAGTTTAGCCTTTAAACAACTCCTTTGCAAAATGACTAAATGACCCAATTGTTATTTTTTAATGTTGTCACCAGACTGACTATAAATAGGTCATCACAGTGAATGTTTAACATCAGTCTCAGATGCAAATCTTTATCTTCAAAGTAAACCCAAAAGCAACGTGTCCTAGGATTGTGTTCAAGTCTGATGTATATCAATTGCGTTCAAGTCTGCTGTATATCACTTGTACATTTTGAAGAGACTTACAGACATGCACTCAGTATATTTCATCTAACTTTTCTGACACTTTTACAATGAAGAAAATCCATAAACATTCAGTTGTTCTACGTGAAGAACATAAGTTTGTATAAAGATCAAGGTTTACATCAGTTGAATATCAGAAAGGAACACATTATGATAACTGTATATCAATCTAATTCTCTTTTTTTTACAATTTCTGAAACTGAATTTCATCTCCGTTTTATACATATGAATAGAGAGCTGCTTTGTTTATGGTGATGGTTCTTCAATTTAAGGTATCTTGAATGTAGATTTACATTTTATAGGTAAATTTCTTTTATGCCTGATGGATGATTTCTTAATAAAATATGCTTAAATTGGCAATTATTTGTGCTTATATTTTAGTTTAAACTTATATATTTCACATTAATTGAGAAACAAATTCTTACAACTTATACTAATGTCTCTTGATGCTTTGTCGGCTGAAACAGTATTTTGCACCATAAAAATTTCACCCAGTGGAATTCAAACTCACAACCTTGGGATCTGCAAACATGAACCAGTGGACCATCACATCCTTATATGTGTTTGATAAGATATTATGGCATCACATACACACACACTTGATATTTCTTTTCATTGGACCAGGACATTTGGAGTTATCGGACTTGATTTATTAACCAATATTAACTATCACCTAGAAATCTTAACAACTTGGAAACAAAGCATATGGCACTATGAATACAATCAGAGTAAATCATGGTGATTTTGGATCAGAAGGTATTCAGTTAAGGCCCTTGATCCAGCAGGTAGGTGGGTTAGGTAAGTCAGAGTAGGTACAGGTAAGAAATTAAGCAGGTAAGTAAGCAAAGTCTTATTTTGATAGTGGCATAAATCTTCCTTAGTCCTGAAAATATCACTGATCTTTAATGACTACACGTTATTTAATTCTCTTGTTTCAAATGAGTATTACAATTCTGTTTTGTAAGATTAATTACAGAATTGATAAAATATTCATCAGTTGCGACACTTTTCCCATATTCGTACTCCAGTTTGTAACTGATTTTGTCTGATATGACAATTAACCACTCCTTTTGAATACCAAAAATGGCAGAAAACTTACCTCCTGAAAATAAAGTCATTCTCCATTTTGAGGAACATCATAAAATGTGGTACTGGATATCCTGTCTTGTTAACGTCAAATTCAATCCATATCTTGCAACCATGTTTATGCTCCCATGAATTTTAACCCTTACCCTGCTGGAACTGTAAGTGTAAACCTTTGCCACCAGTAAAGAGCCAGGCCGTGCAGGCTGGCCTGGCTCTTTACTGTTGGCTGACCAACTATAGGTTTTCATTTTGTTATCCCTAAAATTGATAATGCACAGTTCCAAAAAAGATGTCGGATGAGAAATTCAGCAGGTTAAGGGTTAAAATGTGCCTCCTTAAATTTGCCTTGTGGTATTCCCCAAGGCTGATCATGCAGTTTACCTGAATGTAAGATTTAATACAATCTTCAATCTCCATAGGATTTCAGAAACACTTTTGTATGTACTTATCCATTTTTTCCATGGAAGTCAGTCAGTGCACTGCGTAACAGACCGTAAGAAGCCAGTATAAGCCAGATCTACTGCAAGCACCTCTGGAGCCAACTGGCTCCCATTCTTAATTAATTTTCCAAGGGTGCTGATGGCTAGTGGTAATGTACATGACTGCAGATCCAAAGGTGGTGGGTTCAAATTTTATTGGAATCAAGTATAACTTCCCCAAATGTTTTGCTTATTCAACCCAGGAATCGTTCGGAATTATTTATATAGTATAAGTTGTTCATAAGGACTTGTTGAAAGGATGGTTGAGTAAAAATAAATTTTTCTTTTTTCTTATAATTTCTGTGTACAAAATGTGACTTCCAACATAATTATACAGACTCATTATTTTTTAAATGTCTTTTGAATATTATTCACTGATGGGGAAACTTAAAAGTCAGATAAAATTTCCTTGAAGTTCTTATAATTCATTTAAATAAGATGACAAATTAAATTTCAATTCTTTTCACACTCAGATTTAAGTATTGGATAATTCCACTCAGATGAAGATTATAATTTAATCAGATAATACAAGCTTCAGGACCAACATTCCATGTGACACCTCTTCAGGAATTCTAGCCAAGGGTTTTGCATTTATTTCCATAATTTTACGGCTGTATCTTAATCTAAACACAAATTTCTGACAGGCATCTGAATTGAATCTGCACTTTTCCATTATTAAACACATTAAGGGTGCTTACCAATACGATGTATGTATTGAAACCAATTTAAGTTCACAGGATCAAATAATTGCATTTTACTGCTGGCCTGCATTTAGCATCTTTATCAGTCTGCCAATATCAGTTTGTTGGATGAATAAATACCAACAATTCCTTGGCTGGATTCAATTTCAAATCATGATTTTGCATATTCATAGTGGCTCTGTAAAACACACAAATTATTTGTAGTTTTTCAAAATTAACAATTAATTATAAACCTTTATTTTCTTTATATATTTGACCAGTTAATTGTCTCTAACATAACATTTCACAACTCAAATACTCTATTTAATATGATCCTTGCTAAAGCTTGATCAGATTGAACAAATTTCACGATCTGAGTGAACCTTTCCAGTTTTTGTGTGAAAAATTAAGCCCAGCCTCATTTAACCATTGTTCAAGGAATATATTCCATCCATGACTATGGTAGGTCAACTTCTCCCAAACAGTATCACAAACAAAGTCATGAGCTCTTTTATATCTCCAACAAATAAGAATCATAATTGTATCATGCAAAATTTGACACTAAATGATTCTAAAATTGAATTTACTCTTGTTGAAAAACTCCTAGGCTTTCATGTTGATTTAGTTTAACCTGGAAGGATCATGTGGAGCAAATGTAATTCACTTTTATATTTTTTTCTAAGAATTAAGTTCTTTCTTGACCTTGACACTAGAAAGCTTTTCTTTAATGCGTACATACTGCCACACATTGATTACTATTGTACTGTCTAGGGTAACTGTAACAAAACCCAGCTTGATAAAATACTTAAGTTTCAAAAAAGAGTTGCAAGAATAGTTTTGGATAAAGACTTTGATGCACCTTCAAAAGATCTATTTAAGGCGTTAAAATGGCTGAAAATTCAAGATAGAATTAATTACAAAAAAATGTATAAGAATAATTCATTTAACAAATTAAAACAGAATACATTTACAAACATACAATATATTAAATCATCTAGAACAAACATAATTACTGACATACTTTGCCGATACACAATATGGTACATGTATAGATGATGGACTTAATGTCATTTTCAATATCTTTTAAGTCAAGTAACGGCAATCAGTCAAGTATTCTATATCATTAGAGGCACAAATAGTACAAACAGACATGAATAGATGTACAAAAGATATACGGACTTGAAAAGATGTAACCAGATATAAAAACCCACGCAATAGCTCAGTGGTAAAGTGCTAGCTTTGCATTCTAAAGGTCTGGGCTTAGAATCCCAGCCGGAGCACTTTCCTCCAGTGACTGCATCAAACCAAAGACATGTAAAATTGGTACCAGATGCACCCTTGCCTGGTACTTGGCAAAATCGGGTTGCTATGGGAACGCTTGTACTCTGTACTAGTTCTACCCAGAAACTTGTCTCCTGTGTATTGGTGCTATACACCAGGCATGTACAAGAACCAAGGGGTCTATTCATAATAAGAGCTAAGGTATTGCACCTGGACTCCATTGTATCAAACCACTGTCTCTGCTGATGCTGTCTCTTCAGAAAAATAACAGGACCCCACTTGTGAGTTATCAGTATACAGTTTTTCTGACAAAGAGAACAGTACATATATTGCAGCATTTTACAAACCAGGGGGAACTTTTGTTCTACATTTACAATCACAATGACATTTTTTAAAAATCTATTTATTTCAAAATTTAACACTTTTTGTGATATTTGCCTCTTGCTTTTGTGTCTTTGAAATTTCATGGAGGGTATCTTAAATATAATTACAGGGTGATAAAAATGGTTTTATTGATTTGGTGCCAGCTTGTGCATGTTTTTTCTAATTAACTTGTCCAAAATAATGTGACATAAATTCAAAATAGGCATACAAGTAACACTTCTTGTCATAAATGACAACACATATTTAATGGTGTTATAACATGATTAGTCTATCATGAATGAGTTTCAAACTTTCATCCAAAAGAAATGTATTGAATGTAACCCAGCACAGCTTCCTGATATTCAAACAGATCCTGGAACATAAGCCAGTCCCAGTCTATTGCTGACCCCATGGGTCATTCCCCATTCAGAACACAGACAGACTTACAATGCTGAATGGCAAATATCATGACATATATCATTTCCATAGAGGCACAAGTTAGACAGGCTGATGGAATTACTGAATGGTCCTGATATCTGACCCCTTGGGATTCTGACCTCTGTCCTCCTGGAGAGCAGACACAGGCTCACATCCATCATCTTTCCTTGTGTGTCATTGGGATAAGAGATTTGTCCCATGTAATTCAGACTTGTTAACTGACCAGATAATGGAGTAATCTAATGAACTTATTCCTATGCCCAGCATAATAACAGTCAATAACTATAACAATCATTTTGTATATGATATAAAAACTTTGATTGACCATCACTATGCATATAAAATGAATATATATTTGCTAAGTTATCAAAGAAATTGTTTTTATTAACTTAACAAAAGTTCTTTCCAGAACTAATATTTTCTTCATGTGAATGCTAGTTCTGCTTGAAGAGGTGAATTCAACATTTTAGTTAATTAAAATTAAAAATAAAAACAGGATGATCAAATGTATGGTTTGTGCTGAGATAGAGAAAGTTGAACATATTTTCTCTACATGGATGGACTACAGATGGACAGATGGGTAGCAAAGGTAAACCAAATGGTGACCTATGACATCATAGAGTTTACCAAGCATGAATGACTGAATATCACAAGATTTCTTCATGTGACTCAGAGTCATGAGTGGAAATGTTTCCTTCAATTCCAAAAAAACAACAACATTGACTCCATAAAGCATCACCTTTACCCTTTCCCTCATATAGACTCATTTTGACGCACTCAATAGGTACCACATAAAGCCTGATCTGCAGAAAGCCAACTCAAACCTTACCAAATTTAATTGTAAAATCCTCATTACCAGACCACTGAGGAGCAGCGAACAGCATAAAACCTGATCAGCCTGCGAGTTACTCGCAGGCTGATCTGGTTTTATGCTGTTCGCATAGGACTTTTCATGGTATCCTCTATGAGGGAAAGGGTTAACTCAGTATGCCCAAATTAATCCTGACATTCCTCTCCACGAAAGCTACCTACAAAATAACCAAATTTGTTAGTTTTATAATTATCGACTAATAAGGAAATGAGAGTCATTTTCATTCTATTATGACCTGACTTTGCCCTCATTAGGAATCAATGACCTCCATCTGAACCAAAAATTTGTCTCCATGCAAGCTACGTATGTACCTTATTTGGTAACATTATGTAGGTTAAACACAGTGATGTCATTATCTGTTTCCTTATACAAAATTATTGTGCAGTAACCAAAATTAGATGCCATCCCACCCTCAAGCCTGCCTGCGATCCTGCACTGCACTGTAAACTAATAATGTTTCTTTTTCATCGTAATAAACTAGTAATTGAATAAGTCTGGTCACCCAAACAATAGCGTCTGTGAAGAATCCATAATGTTCCAAATTTGATGAAATATTGCATTGTACAATGTTGAATAAATGAGTACCGTAATAATATTTACAACCCTGAGACACTCTTGACACGCAATAAAACAGAAAAAGGCCAAATAAACCCATCAATAATACTGTCTGATCAGTTTTTACTGTTATTACTCTAAACTTTTCATGACTCATCAACACTACTAAAAATAGTTCATAAAATGTGATGTGCATACTTGGGAACATTTCTGAAGAGTTTAATATCCATAGGTAATAGAGTTAACAAATACCCTGCCGAAAAAATGATTTTACAGTATGTGGTATGAATGACAAGCACTGCATGTGTAATATATAGCAAATAATTCAACACTTATATATTACACCTATATATACCATGCCCAATCATAGATAAGACAGATCTAGCCACAAACAATTCTCAATTTGATTGGGTTCAAGTGTTTCTCCTTCATCTTCAATGTACACTGTAACCTGGCGTGCGTTCACTATGCTAAACTGTATGCAACCGGTCGCTTACAGTCAGCTATGGAGTTGTATTAGGACCATATACCATGCTATTCACGTGCATCTTGTGCAGTATAAATGTAGACATGGACATCGTGGTTTATGCATTGAGGCAGGTTTATAGCTGACTGTAAGCTTACGGTTGCATATGATTCGGCATACTGAACGCACGCCTAGCTATAACAAGATGTGCAAGGTCCAAGGTAGCGAGCGAGAAGCTCTATAGTGATTCTTTCATGGGCTTATATTGTTGATGAATGGTGTGTTTTTTCTCGCAGATTTTACTGTGCATTTAACAGCTTATCTATGTTGGATGTTATTTTTACTACATTGTTGTAATGATTTATTAACAGCATATAACCTGATAGCCTGCAAGTCATCAGCAGAATCAAGCTTATTTAATGTTTCCTGAATAGATCATATTTCCCGATTTATTTGTGGTAAATTAACAGTAAATCTGAAAACAAAGATAATAAGAAGTGGCTGCATTATAACGCTAAGCTAATCTAACACATTATATGCACTCAATTATAAGGAGTAATTAGCCAATGTTAAACTCTTCATTATAACACACTTCAATATGACGTGAAAACAAATATAATTGCAGTTCAATATACAACGTAATTTCATGCCCAGATTTGGACCCTAATATCGTGTTATAATGGAATAGTACTGTACTTTCTGATTAGCTTTATCAATTATAACCAGCAACTAACTGGTGTACAATGAAATGTTAAGCACATACAAAAACATGAGTATGTGTACCCTTGAGATCTCAATAAGGTTGTGCAACCTGGAGGAAAAAATCTTCAGCAAGAGCTCTTGCCTTTTAAGCATATGGTCCCAGGTTTGAGCCCAAGCTAGACTGTATATCTGATACCCAAAAATACAGGAAAAAACTTTTCCAAAAATTTAAAATAATTAATAAAATTCCATTAAAGTTAAATCAAAGAATATCTAGAATAGGACCATTCATAAGACCACATTTAGGCAGGACATATGAATGCGGTGGGACGTATAAATGCGATGGACTGATTATTGAGTCAAGTTCAACAGCTGTTTCCAGTTTTGAATAACCATCACATATTTTCTTATATTTAATACGTTACATATAACTTTAAGGCCGAATTTCATCACTCCACATCACACGCATGTATTCTCTATATATGAATAGTGTGTTGAATTCAAACAGCTGGATTAAATGTGTTTGATGTAACTAAATTTGATTAAAATGATGCATTATTCATATGATGTTGAAAATATATGAGAAAACATTCATAATATGTTCACATTCTGTTTATTCATGTTTTTGTTTGTTTGTTGTTATAATCGTGATTTACTGTCAGTATGATAAAAAGAACCTGACATGAATTGTCATTTCATATCAAATTCTACTTAACTCATTCATGAAAATGTTATGTCACAAGGCAAATTATGACAGTATATTTAAGTATTAAACACGTTAAATATAAAATATACTGTCATAATTTGCCTTGTGATACCAACAAATTGTAACAGGGTGTAACTTTCACCCGCTGTTACTTTACGCTATCTCTCTTTGTTTTTCTTTTTTCACTCTTCTCCTTCTCACTGGGAAATAAGCGAAGACTGTAGACAGTTTGATATCTTCTTTATTTTACTAAATTCAACTTAATACTGCAAATATTCAATAATTTTATTCTATTTCTGCTGATGTTTCACACGTGATTCTGTATGTCCAACTGACTCCCTCACATGCAACCAATAACATCTGTTACTCAAAAAGACATGGATAACTGAGCAGACAATAAGTATATAAATGGCTCGTTCTTAAAATAACGTGTCACTTATACAATCATATAATAAACCCTTTCCCTCATAGAGGAAACCATGAAAAGACCTATGCGAACAACATAAAACCAGATCAGCCTGCGAGTAACTCACAGGCTGATCAGGTTTTATGTTGTTCGCTGCTCCTCAGTGGTCTGGAAATGAGGATTTTGTAATTAAATTTGGTAAGGTTTAACTGTGGTTTTCTGCAGATCAGGCTTTATGTGGTACCTATTGAGTGCGTCAAAATGAGTCTAAATGAGGGAAAGGGTTAAACATAGAAAACTGTAAGTAAAACAAGACTAAGGATGTCTAGGGGAGAAAGAAAGTCCAGTGTTATGAAAGGTGAATTAAACAAATAAACATCAAGGTAGGTAATAACTAACATCTTTAGAATGTTTCATAACAAATGGTATAAAACACAAGTTTTAAATGGAGATATTATGTACCAAACTACAACACACCAATTTACTGATATTTGTAAATATTTTAATATTAAACATGTCAAACATAAATACTGTCATAATTTGCCTTGTGACAATTCAGCTTGCCAGAGGTTCACTTAATAACTTGTTTAGTAAAATTTGATATGAAATAACAATTCATGTCAGATCTTACATTCATATAATATTATATACAGTGATATATGACCCACCTTCTGTGCAAAACCCCTCTGATGGGAATAGGTCCTAACAAGAGCTGTCCATAGGACAGCATGCTCAACAATTTGTATGATTGTCAATAAAAATAAATATTGCAATTAAAGACAATATGAGAATCTCTGTATTACCAAAATATACACAAGAGCAATAAACATGTGCTCCAAGTTTTAAAGCAATACCTCAAGGAGTTTAGTGAAAAAGTGAGTTAATGCAAAAAATTTAATCAAGTCAGGAAAGGGGGATGATTATGTTAAAATCCAAGACAGAGCTATGCACTCTTTCTATGTACAAGTACAGGTGATTGTCATAAACTGGTATTCAAAGTTTCAAATCAATACCTCAAAGGGTTTAGTAAAAAAAAATGAAATGGTGTGAAAACCTTAACCCAGATTCTAAATTAAAAAGATGCACAAATATTTTAAAATTCATGACAGAGCCTGACCCCCAACACAGGTATGCAATTTCATGTGTGAATTTTTTAGGGATATCCATGGAAAAAATTCAACATAATAGCCATAAATCCAAAAAGGGCCATTAATATACAAAAAAATCTGGAAAAGTTACTGTTCCTGTTTCTACCAAAAGTTTGAGGGACATCCTTGAGTAAAAGTGGAGATAATGGCTAAACTTTAACCATTTTTTTAAACCCAAATTAAGGTTCTTTTTAATGGCAATGTTAAACAAAACCTTAAAATTTCTTGGAACGCAGATTCTGACTACAATAGCTCATCATATTCTTTGAATAGTTTAGCTAAAAATCATGATCTCAATAATGAGGTGGTCTTTTAATTCAGGTGGACTGAGGGAAGTCTAAAAACTTCTCAATAATGAGGTGGTCTTTTAATTAAGTCGTAGTATGAATGGGAATAAGTCCTAAAAACTGTCGTCTTAATAATGAGGGAGTGCTTATGCTGAGTTGGTCTGCATGAGATATTACTTAAAAAGCTGACTGCTTATCAATTTCTACTCTTGCAAATGTTGATGAAATGGTAGAAATGACGGCTCTGGTTACAAACTGAATAACTATAGACATAAGACATTACTTTATAACAAGCAATCTCCTTCACAGTGATCTCCACTTACAAGTAAGATAATAGTTCTATCACCACACTGGAACAGTATGACAGATATAAGAAAATATGTGAGCAATCATTTTTTTTATTTTCTTCTACTAATTATCTTCAAAATGCCATCCACTACAATGAATAGAAAAAAAAATTCAAAACAGAAAATAAAAAGAAATTTATATATAAACCTTTTTTACATATCATTTGACAGTTATATTATTTACACATCATTAAATCACATGGTGTGGTGGCAGTGATTACTGTACTGTAAGGGAGATAACTGCTGTGTTGAGTTTGAATCACAAGATGTTTCATGCTACAGTGACAGTTCAGACTTGAGACTAGAATATAATTCCTTGGGGGAGAAAACTCCAAACTCTGTAATAATCCCCCCTGTAATGAGGTTAGCTGGTGTCACATCAAATGCCGGGTTGAAGCAGTTGATACCTGAAACAGAGGAGCATGAGATACATGTAAAACTTGTGTTATTTGCAATCACACTCAGGCATATTGTGCATGGTGCTGCAGTATTTGACAGAGAACACCTTTAAGGCCCAGCATCTCTGACTTTGGTTCTCTTTGGACTTTTCCTGTCAGGGTTGCCCTCCCTTAGCACCTCTAGACAGGTGCACCTACACACAGAGACAGATGGGGATCTGGGTGTGCTACCCTAGCTTGTTCCAAATAAACCCCCTGGTTCTTTAACGTGCCCGGTGTATAGCACCAATAAATGCAAAGCCCCTTAACCACTGTCTGGATGAACCAGCACTAGGCTTCTAGTTAGATGAAGAACACTGAAAAGTGTCCTGAAAAATTTTCCCAGGTTCTACCAGGATTTGAACCCCGGACCCCTGGATTAGCAGTCCAGCATGTTACCACTGAGCCACCACTCCACCTTGTAACATTAGGTAAGACCTTGAATGCTTTGGAGAATCTTAACCCTCCAAGCAGCCCCCCATAAAATAATACTAATAATCATCACAAAAAAAAGTTAAGCTCTCACTGAAGGTGATTACTACACTGCTTACACAAAACAAAAGAAGTGTTCCTTATATGTCACCTGCTGAAAGAAGTGAGATGGAAAAAGTGACAGACAAACAGACAGACAGACGACAGAGAAGTGATCTGCTTATTCAACATTCTATGTTTTGTGTAATTTAATCTGAGGGGATATGACAATACAGGATACCAGGGGCAAGATTCCTATATACTTCCAGCCCATTTTGTGAAGCTTGCATGGGTATAAAAAGAAGGTTGCTACAACTGAAACTAGAATGTTTCATGTGCAGGTCAGACGTCTGAATGCAATTTTCTCCCTGAACAGGCCTTCTCATCCCAAGGGTATTAATCAAAGAATTAGCAGCCTGTTTAATCTGGAGGCCAATGAATGACTCATCGAGTTTCTGCATGTCACCAACAATACTTAGTGCTAAGAAACTTACAATCTTTAGTACAGAAGGAACACATTTTGGCATTTCTCAAAAAATTTAATTAAATGACTCAGTAAACATAAGTAAAAAAACATAACATAAGTAAAAAAAAAAAATGTAGGTATTTTAAGGGGGAAGCAAGAATAGTGAAATATGTCCCTAGTATTATTTGATAATAAGTGAGGTTGACTTGAAGCCTGAGTAAAAGTTCCACCAACAATACTTAGCACTAAGCAAAACTTAAATTCTTCAACTAGGTAGAAACACATTCTATCATTCCTAATTTTATGCCCCCACAATGAATTGATGATGGGCATATAGTGTGTCTGTGTGTTAGCCTGTTCAACCAACTTGTCCAGGCTGAAAGTTTGTTGTGTTAGCCTGTTCAACCAACTTGTCCAGGCTTAAAGTTTGTTGTGTTAGCCTGTTCAACCAACTTGTCCAGGCTGAAAGTTTGTTGTGTTAGCCTGTTCAACCAACTTGTCCAGGCTGACACTTTGTTGTGTTAGCCTGTTCAACCAACTTGTCCAGGCTGAAACTTTGTTGTGTTAGCCTGTTCAACCAACTTTTCCAGGCTGACACTTTGTTGTGTTAGCCTGTTCAACCAACTTGTCCAGGCTGAAACTTTGTTGTGTTAGCCTGTTCAACCAACTTGTCCAGGCTGAAACTTTGTTGTGTTAGCCTGTTCAACCAACTTGTCCAGGCTGACACTTTGTTGTGTTAGCCTGTTCAACCAACTTATCCAGGCAGAAACTTTGTTGTGTTAGCCTGTTCAGCCAACTTGTCCAGGCTGAAACTTTGTTGTGTATGGCTGTGTTTTGGAATAACTTTGCACAAATGGTCCCCAGGAAAGGACAATGTGTTGTGAACAAGTACCAGGTTCGTAGCTTAGCGGCAAAGGTCACTGAATTTGGTTAACCTTAAATTTTGTCTGGGCTGTAATTTTTTTTGTTTAGGACTGTTTTTTCAAATAACTTTGAATGAATGAGGAGACATGTCATGAGGAAAAACCAGGTTGGTAGTTTAAAGGTAAAAGTGACAGCAATAAGTTGACCTTAAAATCATGTTTGTAATGTTTCCTTTGGAAATTTTCATGAACAAAAGTTAGGGGTTCTACTTTGAGAATTTACTGAACAATGTGTCAACTGATGACACAGAATGAGTTATTAGTTATTATGTAAGCATGAAACAGTAAAATTGCTTCATATGAATAGTTATTTGTTCATGTAGTTTTTTGCCACTGTAATTTTCAGGAACAATGGAAATTACAGCATAAGGATGTATTTCCTGAGATCATTTTCAACATATGTTACATCTTTTCTTTTTCACATTTCCATTTTTCTTTTTATTATTTTCCTTGTCAAAAATACCAATATCATAAAACCAAACAGCAGGGGCATCCATGTCCTATAATGGACACATTTTTGTTTTCTCTTTTCTTTTAAATATTCAAGT
Organism: Solen grandis; assembly: GCA_021229015.1. Taxonomy (NCBI): domain Eukaryota; kingdom Metazoa; phylum Mollusca; class Bivalvia; order Adapedonta; family Solenidae; genus Solen; species Solen grandis. The sequence continues at coordinate 51,665,512 of CM037782.1, read as the reverse complement.
AAATGAATTACTACCTTAACAACTAAAAGTATTTGTAAAGAAATAATATTTTAATAGAGAAAAAAGAAATGATGTAATTAATTGGCCCTAAGTATTCTAGCTTTACTTATATCCCTATATAATTATGGTTAGTGGATTTCAAACAAACACTGCTGTCAAACAAAGACTTTATATAATGGTAAAACCATTCCATTTCAAAACACCTCTTAGCTGCCTCTTGTGAAAATTTTAATGTAAATAATGAAAACGTATAATGCTCTGTTACAAAATGTCCATTACAACTAATTCCTGAATCCTGACAAAAGCTTAGAGGATTGGAAGTTAAACAAATATTAATGATGGCACATAAAGGTTTTTCTATGGCATCGCAGGAGGTGGAATAAAACGGGATTACCTCAAACAAAAAATCAATAATCAAGCAAAGTTAAGGTGTTCCTTTTAACCCTTTCCCTCATATAGACTCATTTTGATGCACTCAGGAGGTACCACATAAAGCCTGATCTGCAGAAAACCACAGTTAAACCTTACCAAATTTAATTACAGAATCCTCATTTCCAGACCACTGAGGAGCAGCGAACAGCATAAAACCTGATCAGCCTGCGAGTTACTCGCAGGCTGATCTGGTTTTATGCTGTTCGCATAGGTCTTTTCATGGTGTCCTCTATGAGGGAAAGGGTTAACAAGAACCATTTGTATTTAGTTAATCAAATTAAATTCACACTGACCTATCATTATCTGTATTTTTTACATGAAATAAATAAAGATTGAAACGCATATGTAACTGACTCTTCTTTCTTTATATATTTTATTAATTCCTCACATACTATTTCTACAATGAGGATGTTACAGAAATAAAAGAAGCTCTGGGGATAATCTAATCAGAATCATTTGTCATGTTTGCCCATAGAATTACATGAGGACTCAATTAATTGTGATTCAAATGAATATGTCAATGATTAATTATATATTATCAATTAAATAAAACACAGATGTACAATTCACATATTTTATTATCAATTTGAAAGATATGGAGTACCCCACCTATTCTAGCAAACACTAAAGAACTAAATCATTCCCATGCATTAGATTACTGCAGAAGCATTAATTTTTATGGGGAACTAATTATCGTTGATTTTCAAAGAAAAGTAATCTCCTCTTAAACTGTTACTTCAGTAGACCTCACAAGGACCTTTATATTAGTATTCATAGAATATCTCCTGACCTCACATATTCTAGAATATGAATCCACAAATATATGAACCAACAAAATTGACTATATATTACAGATTTCACAAACTTAAATGTCAATGACTTTAAGTATATGACCATTTCATAAATTACCCCTATACCTGATGTATAAATTACCCCTATACCTAATGTATAAATTACCCCTATACCTAATGTATAAATTACCCCTATACCTAATGTATAAATTCATGTCTCAATTTATATAATCTTTAACCCTTTCCCTCATATAGACTCATTTTGACGCCCTCAATAGGTATCACATAAAGCCTGATCTGCAGAAAACCACAGTTAAACCTTACCAAATTTAATTACAAAATCCTCATTTCCAGACCACTGAGGAGCAGCGAACAGCATAAAACCAGATCAGCCTGCGAGTAACTCGCAGGCTGATCTGGTTTTATGCTGTTCGCATAGGTCTTTTCATGGTTTCCTCTATGAGGGAAAGGGTTAAATGGATTCTTCTTTGCTGTGCATGCAGACAGTGAGTGTTTTGAATCTGAGCTACAATATTTTCTGACCAAACAGAGGAGACCCTGGTTAGCATGCTCCTTGAAGAAACTGTCTGAAATAGGTCTGTGCTGTATGCCAAGGTATCAAAACATATCCTTATGAGGTAAAGGTTTAAAGATCACTTGATTGTTTATAGGTTATTTTCTAAATTTGATTAAAGAAGTACAGTGTTAAAAATATTCCTAGTTTTATTGATATAATGCGGAATATACTTAAGAAGTCTACAAGGAGCTATTTACATTAACATCTTCCTTATTTGCTCCCAAATTCTGATGAAAAAGTAATGAAATACAACTGCTGTATGTCAGATTCTGAAATATCATGAGGTTATAATTCAATTATTCAAGCCGTAACATGCCCTATAAATAGCCTTCCTGGCTGCAAGATTAACTGCCTCTCTCCTGAGGAGGCCAATTAACTCAACCATTCTGATAGTTCATGGATGAATATTTCATCCTCGCTATCACCTCATCCATTTCCTTTAATGACTTGATTTCAGATTTTTTTTCTGGGACAGAAGTGAAGAATCTACATGAAAGTGACATACTTTCTTGGGTCCCCAAGGTCCTTGTCATGTCCATAACTTCAGACCATTAATTATTTCAAACTTTTAAATTCGTTTTAAAAAACACATGCTTTATGGGGACATTAATTTTTTTTTTTTGTCAAATCTACATGTATTCTAAACAGTTAGCTATATTTTAGCACTTTGGAACATAGAAACATTTGTTAAGAGGGAAAACTGAGTAGGATTGTGCTTATATGGCATACTATGGTGTAAAGTGGCATAACTGCACCAGAAATAAATGGTTAAATGAGAAAGCAGAACATTACTCTGCCTGCCAATATAAACAAGAGCTGTTCCAAGACAGTGCCTTCCACTTTTCTAAGTGCTGGATAATACATTGTATATTGTTAACTGTTACTATTTGCAGGGTTAACATAAAAAATTAGACATAAGGTCCTGAACCCTAACACATGTGTAATGAATGAAAACCTGGACCTGCAATGCCAATGCTGATGACAGGGTCAAAACAATAACTCCACTATTTTTCTTAAAAAAATTGAAGCTAATATGCCTTTTTGCTAATTTCAAATTTTTACTATTGCTATTTTGAAGCATAAATTCCATTCCAAAGTTCATAATTTAACTACTTTAAATGAACCTTTCCAGTGTTTACAGATGTATCCAATTTGTATTTAATTTACAATGGTGTGCTATTTATTAATTAAGCCTATTTTCACCGGTAAATTCAAAGTTCAAGGACAGCAGTGAAGTTACCGGAAGATCAACCAGCACAAACCTGTTAAGAATACATTTTTTTTTCAGATGAAAGGGGCCTTATTACCATAAAATGTATGATATAAACTCTAATTTTTAAGGTTCAGTAAAAGTAAAATCCTAGGGTAAGTAGCAATTTTGAGAAAAACTTCACGACTTCAAAGACATTTTCAACAGAAAGACACCTTCTGTTGGCCCCTAATAAAGATGAACAAAAAGCCCTAGAATGGAATGTGTGGCAGATTGTGTTAGCAAAATAAACTTGAGTGTTTGCTCTTGAACTGATCTGAATGAGTAACAAGGAAGAAAATAGTATCATAATGGACCTTTCCAAATGACTAAATGAGGAGCCTTTTCTTCAGTAAAAGAACTGATCTGGTAACTTACCTTCTGCTGCAATTTGGAGCCCTTTTATATGTGTCATCTCCTTATGTGGTCTTTCTTCTATTACAATTTCTTCCCCGGTCAGCAAGTTAGCGTCAAATGAGGTACTGGGACATGCTACGTAAAAAGGAATGTCATGATACTTGGCACAGATTGCCAGCTGGTATGTACCAACTTTGTTTGCTGTGTCGCCATTCCTAACCACTCTGTCTGCACCAACCACAACTGCTGATACGTTCTTCTTCTTCATCACCATAGAAACCATGCTATCACAGATCAAGGTTGCAGGCATTTTCTCAAACACTAGCTCATATGCAGTGAGACGAGCCCCCTGATTGTAAGGTCTTGTTTCTGTACAGAAGGCATGGTCCAATTTCTGTAGGTCTTGTAGTTTTCTTATAACCCCTGAATTGAAGACATGAAAACATTTCATAACTCATGGCATTAATAATTGCAAAACTTACTAAAACAAAGCTCCAAAAATCTGTTAAAGACATTTGAAGAAAAAAAAATACAAATGAAAAACATGTTGGATGTAAATGAGAATTTATAATGAATGAGCAGTGTTGTATGTGAATTGAAGGAAACAGTAGAGTAAGTGAAAGTCATATGTTTGCATGGGTAACTAAATACCCTTTTATATACATAAACAACGACCTAGTTCAAACCTGGGTTGCCTGTTTGAAGAACCAGTGTGTCTACCATCATATTGTCCAGACACCTAAGAAAGATATTTTTTTCTATGCAATAACTCTTGTGACTTATATAATCACTGCATAATTAAAACTAGTGAAAACGGACTGTCTGCTGCTATGTTGTAACAAAACCTACTGACATTTACCATTAATGGCATTTCATATGTCATCCACATTCCCTAGCCCTGTCCTTGTCATATGATCTGTAATAAAGCTACAGGGACCAACTCACTGTCATGTAACCGTAGAAACTTAACATTTACATGTCATCCCTGATTAGCAGTTGAAAAAAATGATATAAGAAGAAAAGAATCCTTTGTTTAAACTGTCACATATTACACAAGATTTTGTTTTGTTTGACAAACATCACTTCATCATCTTTTAACAGAGATTCTAGTGTTACCCATAAGACAGTATGCTTGAATATTTGAAATATAAAAACAAGGTCAATCGAAAGTCAAATCTTACTTCAAAGAGAGACCAAAAAAAATGCCCCTCTCTGAGCCTAACTCAGAGAGGCATACTACCTATTAGTCAAGACAAAGACCTAAAATGTGCTAATTGGTGAGATATCATAACTTCTTGGCGCGAAGGTACACGTTAGAACAAAAGTAATAATTTAACCCTAAAACAAACTGAGCCTTTAAATAAACACAAGTATGTGTATTATTTTATTTTTACTCAATACTGACATAATTCTTGAGTTTAGAAAAGCTTGTTGCATCAAAATTGGACAAAAAAAAAAAGAGTAAAAAATCCTCAAGGATTTATTTCTATAGTGGCTACCATGAAATGCACACATTATTCTAAGATTATCTACTTACTGAATGAATGTATAGCTGACATTTAATGCTGTTTTAAATGATAAAGATGTTAAAAAAAACCATAATATGCTGGTAATGGACTCTAACATACTTTTTTCAAAAATTAAAAATAATGTCACTTTTCATGGATGCAGCAAGAGCATATGAGAATATGCTTACCGGTATTCAAGTAGCACATCTCTTGGTTTAGGTCTTTTGTCAAGACAATAAAAAAGAAAAACAATTATCTCATAAACTGCCTTTCTTTGCATATAAATTCAACCAGATAAGGGTGGCCATGCTTATAATTAATATAAAACTGACAACCAATCAGAATATCTGTCTGGACCTGGTTGAAAATTTGCATATGGTAAGTAGTGATCGAAAGAGGCATATGTCATATCACGTAAAAATCTCCGCATGTTTTCCTGCAATTTGAGTTACTAGTATTAAGTTAGCTGTTCTCATGATAACCTTGCCGTCAGTCTCTCAGTATCTTGAGCTCTTTAATTGGTTTCATAATGATCTGAAGTGAGGTTCCATTCATACATTACATATCTAAGGAGATCATGACCTTACTTCAGAATGTAAACAATCATATTGCATTGATATGCTACCGAAAGCGAAGTGATACAATGCAGTGAAAATGGCTGTGGTAATTATGCATATCGCCAATGCCTGCGCTAGTCTAAATCAAAGTGTTCAATGCGCTGAGAGACGGTGATGGGATTAACATAAAATAATTATAATCCTAAACCCAGCGTTTCTGAAGTTAATGAAGCAATAGTAATAACAGTCATATGATGCCAAAACCTCCACACGCTGTTGCTATGGAGGTAACTGAAATCGCTCTCTGTTTGTTTCATAATAATCAGCAGTAAGGGTCATGAACTTTTCATTCAAAAGTTGCATATCTAAGTAGGTCATTCCCTTTTTTCAGTACCTGATGTATACATTCTATCTGTTGTATATGTGTAGAAATTGACAAGGTATTTGATTATTTTAGATACTTGAATGTTTGCCTTCCTATTTCAGAGTTAAGAAATGCTCTGGGGGGAACCTAACTTACCATCATGCAAAATTACATGTTAATTATATACCATGTTGTTTCTAATGCAGAGCGCTACTATTTCTTTTATGCCCCCACCAAAAATGGGGGGGCGGCCATATTGATTGCCTTTGTCCGTCCATCCCGAAACTTTGTGACATGCGTAACACCAAAAGTATTTGTACTACAGACTTAATACTTCATGGATATATTATTTAGGACATGAACTTGCGCACCTGGGTATTTCATCGAACCACCGTTGAAGTTGACAGAGTAATGGGCCTTTGTTTTTGAAAAAAAAAGAGGAATTTTATGCTTGTGATGCACATAGCTCTGAAAGCATTTGTAAACAGAATTGAAACTTCATGGATATATTATCAGGACTGATGCATTAGGTTTTTTTATGCCCCCTACCAAAAAATGAGGCATATAAATTTGCCTTTGTCCGTCCGTCCATCCCAAAACTGTAACACAGGTAACTCTGAAGGTATTTGTGCTACAGATATCAAACTTCTTGCATATATTACTCAGGACATGACTTGCACTCCTGGGTGTTGGCCTTTGTTTTGGAAAATGCAACGGGTGGGGGCATCTGTGTCCTCTGGAAAAATGGGTTACTATTCTGATTAAAAAATGTCACAGATATTTTGTTCACGCTTAAAATGGATGTTTCCAGTGCAAGATAATGATAAAAGAAATCATGTTAACAACCAATAAAACATGTCTGTGTAACATATTCCACTCGTATTTGTAAGCGCAGAGTCTCATTGCTTGGATCTGCACTAACCTCAGATAGGTACAGTTAAACTTGCCATGGAAAATATGCAAATCAGCAAGGCCTGTTTTTGTTTTTCAGCTACGTAAGACGGCTGTCGCAGTCTAAAAATCATCAACTTGCCCATTCAACTAGGAGATTGGTGTCTTGATTATAAACTATGGAGAACAACAAACAATATGCTTCTGTTTAACTCCTGAGACAAACTGACACTTGCCTACTGCAGTTATAAATTGCAGGTGCACTGTTAACACCCTTGCACACAGCGATTTTCAAATAATGACATCATTATATAGGAAGGAAAAGGTAAAGATATACATACACTACATATAAATATATATAAACAGAAAAATGAAACAGTAATTTAGAAATTATTTAATAAAAAAATATTTTCTTTCCTATATTCTTCAAAACTTTTCAAATTTACAAAATGATTGCAAATACTTGATATTATTATGTTGCCATCCCTAATTTCTTTCATTACTTAAAAAATATTTAAAAAAAACAGTGTGATGTCCAGATAATGAAGTGGTTAACACAATGGCCTTTTACCATGCAACCCAGTCTTAATCTAGGTCAGTTCAATAGTGTATATTAAAGGGTATTTGACCATTTAGACAGCTGGGCTTCTTTGGATACTCAAGGATCTTGTGAGCTGCATCATCAGAATTAACAAGAAGATATTAAGTGTTACTTAAATTCTCAAACATAAGATGAAGAAATAAGCGTCAGCCTACCTAGGGCAGTTCCATACCCAGCAGTGGCCAGTGAACCTGTGTTACAGTGAGTCAGTACTCTCACCGGCTGGTTGTCATAGTGACGAAGGATGTGTTCTGCACCATAGTTACCAATAGCCTTGTTGGTTGCCACATCATCTTTAAACATTTTCTCAAATTCCTCCACCATCCTAAAACAAATTTTATTCCCTTGTAGACATGGATTGTTTTCCACAAAACACCTCAAACTGAGATATCTCTATTTGAGATATTCAGTAAAAAATCATGTCAGTTTATACTCAAATCTATGATAACCATTATAACTACCTGATACTGAGATAATGATAGGAAGTAAATAGAAAGAAACGATGGAGTTAAATGTCTTCAAATATGTTACCATATCTCTAAACCTCATTAATATTTATGCAAAACTTTATGGTTTGATGAATATCAATTTACTGAACTTTAAATGGTATATGAAACAATGAATTGTTGTTGCCATGCAGACTGATCTGGGCCTTTTGTCTTTACCTATGTGTCAAAACATGGCTGTATAAGGTAAAGGGTTAATCTCACCTTGTGAGCCAATAGAAATCCTAAACCAGCTTGAAAGAGTATGACCTGGTTGGATGCTGTTAAGGTCTTATCATTACAGAATAAGCAGCTGATTGTTTTCAAGTATTTAAAGATTATCTGACTTTGATTTTTTGAGATAGATCAATTAAACTGCTGCCTAATTGCTTATTACTGTCACAGGCATAAGTCATACAGGCAAGAGTCATACAGGCAAAAATTACGCTTCAGTACTGAACTACCATTATAGGCCTAGCCAACCCAGCAAGTACTGGACTACCATTATATGTCTAGCCAACCCAACCAGTACTGGACTACCATTATATGTCTAGCCAACCCAATCAGTACTGGACTACCATTTTAGGCCTAGCCAACCCAACCAGTACTGGACTACCATAATAGGCCTAGCCAACCCAACCAGTACTGGACTACCATTATATGTCTAGCCAACCCAACCAGTACTGGACTACCATTATATGTCAAGCCAACCCAGCCAGTACTGGACTACCATTATATGCCTAGCCAACCCAACCAGTACTGGACTACCTTTATATGTCTAGCCAACCCAACCAGTACTGGACTACCATTATAGGCCTTGCCAACCCAACCAGTACTGGACTACCATTATATGTCTAGCCAACCCAACCAGTACTGGACTACCATTATAGGCCTTGCCAACCCAACCAGTACTGGACTACCATTATAGGCCTAGCCAACCCAACCAGTACTGGACTACCATTATATGTCTAGCCAACCCAACCAGTACTGGACTACCATTATATGTCTAGCCAACCCAGCCAGTACTGGATCACATTATATGTCTCGCCAACCCAACCAGTACTGGACTACCATTATATGTCTAGCCAACCCAACCAGTACTGGACTACCATTATATGCCTAGCCAACCCAACCAGTACTGGACTACCATTATAGGCCTAGCCAACCCAACCAGTACTGGACTACCATTATAGATCTAGCCAACCCAACCAGTACTGGACTACCATTATATGTCTAGCCAACCCAACCAGTACTGGACTACCATTATATGCCTAGCCAACCCAACCAGTACTGGGCTACCATTATAGGCCTAGCCAACCCAACCAGTACTGGACTACCAATATAGGCCTAGCCAACCCAACCAGTACTGGACTACCATTATAGGCCTGGTACTATACAAGCATCTTCAGAGACCCATGCATAACCAATCTGCCACTCTACATTATTTGAATGTCAACAGTATTAAAACCTACTGTGTCTTGAAAGGTTGTTACAATTACTTCTTCTACTGTAAATGCATGACTTGATATCAAACCTATGACCACCAACCTCCATTAAGGCAAATGCTGGAGAATAACATCCTCATCTACCAGGGTGATCTTGTTTTAAATTGGTTGAAGTGCATAACAGGCATAACTGAGTGTTTTGATTGAATTAGCAACTAGGCAGGTGCATAAGGAGGAATTTCTGCAATCATTCAACTGCACTAATATGCATCCTTGTTGAAACCTGCTGAAATGCTGAAGACCCATGTTATAGACATTTGTGTGACACATACTGAGATGTAGTATTAAGTCTAGACAAAGTTCCAATATGTTGCATGCCATGCAGTGCATTAACCCTTTTCCCTCATAGAGGACACCATGAAAAGACCTATACGAACAGCATAAAACCAGATCAGCCTGCGAGTAACTTGCAGGCTGATCAGGTTTTATGCTGTTCGCTACTCCTCAGTGGTCTGGAAATGAGAATTTTGTAATTAAATTTGGTAAGGTTTAACTCGCAGGCTGATCAGGTTTTATGCTGTTCGCTACTCCTCAGTGGTCTGGAAATGAGGATTTTGTAATTAAATTTGGTAAGGTTTAAATGTGGTTTTCTGCAGATCAGACTTTAAGTCAAAATGAGTTTATATGAGGGAAAGGGTTAACTGATAGAATTGGGCACAGCTGTTTCTAAAATATCAACATTAGATTGCTATCACCTTCTTTTTGTTGAATAGGTTATTTTAATCTAGTTTAATGGCTGTTTTGTAGGAAGAAAGTCATGAAATGGTCTAAACCTAGCAAACTTGAAGCAGATCAACAACCAATACAGTGTAAAGGAACCATGGAACAGTATAATTTACCAGAGCTCTTTCAAGTTACGGAAGTATGAAACTACAATTAAGGTCCTTTTTTAAGGTGACAAGACCCTCCTTAGGACTAGGTACAGAGAAGCTCCATTTTAATGCTATATTTCAGGTCCATGCAAGTCTAGAAACCAATATTTTTGGACCATATTACAATGAGTGAAAATGCAGCTTTAATTATCATTTTAAGAAAACACAAAATAAAGACCTGGGGACCAAGGGTGAACTGTGTAGTACTGGATTTTGTGTTATTAATAATTATAATGTGTTATAATGGACCTACACTGTATTATGTGTACAGTGGCTTAACAAGCAACATCATTCAAGATCAGCCCCAGCATATGCTTTTTATAAAATTTCTTTTAATATCACAAGAGTATTTTCTGGGACACATGGCTGTGTCACCTGCTGAAGCATGACAGAAAAAAGTGTGATGGACAGGCAGAAGGTGGGACAGACAGAGAGACAGATGATGGAAAAGCAATCTCTATTTGTCACCTCTGCTTACAGCAGGTGACAAATACACTGTATATTTATAGACCATAAATCTACCTAAATCAAATTATGGAGAATATCTAATTGATTCATGACATCTAAGAAAAACAAGACAAAATTTAGTTGCAAACATAATATATCTACAGTAAAAGGAAGACATTATGTATAATTTATGTAAGTAAATGAACAAAGAGTCAAAGATGGCTTTTCTAGTGTACTGCTATTGAAGACATTATGAAACATACTGTAATTTCAAAGTTCAGCTTTGTTTTGGAATACCAGATGATAGAGTGTAAACAATGTAAAATTTAACCTTTTTTATAATTAAAGGACCATGACTTGAAAATTATTGTCCAGTTATAAGCCATGATTTACTTTTAAAAAGGTTCTTAGCTATACTCGTTGTTGTTAAGTTTCATGAAGATTGCTCAGGAAAGGAAGATAGATTGAAAACAATGATTTTTTTTTTCTGATAACTAAAGGGGCATAACTCCACACCTTAAAAACCTATATAGCCCATAATCAAACCTGACTAAAATATCATAGCAATAAACATTATTCTAAAGTTTTTATGTGTGTTATATGTGACTTTTATGATTTTGCTATGGTAATGTCCTCTTCAGTTTATCTGTGCATATTGTTGATGATTTAAAGTCCAAGCACAGCTTGAAATAAAAGGCCTATCTGTTATCATTAGAGAGAGGGAGTCAATGTAAATCAAACACATCACTTCCATAATGCCGTAAGAAATGGAGTTGCTGCTTAATTTATACCATCTGTATTACATTCAAATCAAAAGCTCACATTAATGACAAAGATGGCATTGACTTTGGATTACTTTAAAGTTATAATCATAGTCCCTACTCCTACAACTAGAATTTTTTTAATTTTTTTTTCAATCAACTGCTTACAAGGAAGCAGCTAGTGGATGAGGAGAATCAACATGTGTGCTTTTAAATGCATTCTTTTAAGTAGTAAGAAAAGGTATTCAGAGGAATGATGTAATGACCAGCATTTGCAAAACTGTTTACTGTCAAAAGGAATATTTAGATGCAGCTTGAAAATACTGAAGTGCCTTAAAATAAGAATATTCATTAAGCACATATCAATGTAATGCCATATGG
>CM037782.1:51603634-51653634 GCA_021229015.1 Solen grandis | reverse complement strand
GGAGGGGTTTTTGACAGTCTCAGTGAGATTGCTCCTGCCCTGGAAATAGACTTGGCCAGATTTTCAAAATATACAAAAGTAACACTCCCTATTTTTGACACAAGGAACCTGATTTTGAAAGACTTTCCTGCATCGACAGAAAAAAACAACAATTTCTTTAAATCTTTGGTGGGCGATACTTTGATGGATGCAATTAGTGATGCTAGTTCAAGGTTTGAAGTACATGAAGTCAGCCCTAAAGATTTGTTACCTTTTCTTTATATCTTCAACTGAGTGTGTTCCTTCTAGACCAAGTTTGGTCACAAGACTGGAGTATCTCACAGCTGCCTCATTCATGTTGACCGCAGTGGGCCGTGAGGTGACCAGGTACTCCAGCTTGTTCTTGATGAATGAGACCACATCACTGACTGAATTGAAATCTTTCTGTAGCAGTTCAACACCAAGACTGAGGCAGCCTACGATGGCAATGGCTGGAGCTCCTCTCACCTATTAATGATAATACATGTACAGATTACAAATAAAGAAATTCATAAAATATGTAAAAGTAATTAAAAGAATAAAGATATAACTATCACTGAAGGTGACTCATACCCCCAAATATCATTTTGACATATAGAAATATCCTTGTACAAAATATCATTCAATAACTAAACAAGTTAAATTGAAATATCTTAAATACTGATGGAGTAGTTTGTGCCACAATTTTTCTATATACATGTATCATACATGTAAAGAAATGTCTAAGGACGATAACTATAAAACATAATCATAAGCAAGCTCCACAATATGTCAATTACAATTACCACTCACATTGATCACATATGCCCAGTTTCATTGAAATATCTCCAAAACTGAAGGAGCAGTTTACACCATAAACTTCCTGAATAACCAACCAACTGAGAGTCTGATTCCAGTATACCCTTGTACACACATTGGCTTGTGGCAGTAAAAAGATCAAAACATAAGGTGCAATTCCATTATTATACTGAGACATGGTCTATACTGGACCACCATGTTATAATAGCAGATGTGAACCAGCTGTGGTCTCATGGCATCCATTTTACAATTGTATCTGAAGTATACTACATTATAATGGTGCAACTCTCCATTTAAATAAAGCAAACATCTGTGTCAAATACTTTGAAAATCCACTGATCCTTTGTGAAGTCATTTAGAGACACATATTGGCCCTCATTTTATTAACTTCAACCTCTGACTATGACCGTGATATTTGAGCTAGCAATCTTGAGTTTTTGCATGAGACACACAGTCTTTATAAGGCATTATTTCCAAACATTTTGAGAATCTACTGATCTTTTGTCAAGTTAAGAGAGCGGACAAGCAAATTTTCATTAATATATTGTACCACTGACCACCAAATATGACCTTCAGAAGCAATCTGGTTATTGTTATTTCAAGATGTATGACAGCTAGACCAGTTGATTGACAGAGTGTTTCCAACATAGCCTCCCCCAACCACCGTACCATGGTAGTAGTGATACAAACAAGAGGGCCATGATGGCCCTGAAACACTCACCTGAGTACCATTGCTACAACTGATTACAAGGTTTTTAAAAACAGACAGGAATTCTGATATGACTCAATCTTCAACATTTTAGCCCTGACAATACTACACACCAAATATATAAGCACTGGGCCTTATGGTTTCAGAGGAGAAGACTTAGTGCGGTTTTTATCTCCAAAGGCACATTTGAAAATCTTGATAATGAACCTTAGGATGCACATACCAAAATCAAGCTATAGGCTATGGATTCATTAGAATTTTTTTAAAGATTTCCTATATAACTCTATGTAAAACAAGTGACCCTGTCGGGCATTATCACCATAAGATCATGATTTGTACATCGGAATGAACTATAGATGATGCTACATACCAAATATCTACGTAATCTCTAGGCCTTATGGATTCATAGAAGAAGATTTTTAAAGATTTTCCTATATAACTCTATGTAAACAAGTGACCCCTGGTGCGGGGCATTTATCACCATAGGGTCATGATTTGAACAATCTTGGTAATGAACCATTAGATGATGCTACATACCAAATATCTAATCTCTAGGCCTTATGGATTCATAGAAGAAGATTTTTAAAGTTTTTCCTATATAACTCTATGTAAAACAAGTGACCCCTATTGCAGGGGCATTTATCACCGTTTCGCTATGATTTGAACAATCTTGGTTTTGAACCATTAGATGATGCTACATATGAAATATCTAAGCTCTAGGCCTTATGGATTCATAGAAGAAGATTTTTTAAGATTTTCCTATATAAATCTTTGTAAAACAAGTGACCCCTGGCGCGGGGGCATTTATCACCATAGGGCTATGATTTGAACAATCTTGGTAATGAACCATAAGATGATGCTACATACCAAATATCTAAGCTCTAGGCCTAATGGAATCATAGAAGAAGATTTTTAAAGATTTTCCTATATAACTCTATGTAAAACAAGTGACCCATGGTGCGGGGGCATTTATCACCATAGGGTCATGATTTGTACAATCTTGGTAATGAACCATTAGATGATGTTACATACCAAATATCTAAGCTCTAGGCCTAATGGATTTATAGAAGAAGATTTTTTAAAGATTTTCCTATATAACTCTATGTAAAACAAGTGACCCCTGGTGCGGGGGCATTTATCACCGTAGGGCTATGATTTGTACAATCTTGGTAATGGCCCATAAGATGATGCTACATACCAAATATCTAAGCTCTAGGCCTTGCAGTTTTGCAGAAGAAGATTTTCAAAGTTTGCATTTTTAAAATCTGTTTTTAGCTCCTGTGACCTAATTATGCAATGGACCAGAACCATTTATACAACTTTAGTAGAGCTTCATCCAAGGAACATTCCTGCAAAATATTTTTCAAATTGGCCAAGCCGTTTAGGAGGAGATGTTGTTTGAAGCAATTGTTGACACCGGATGCCGGACAAAAGGCGATCAGAAAAGCTCACCTTGAGCACGTTGTGCTCAGGTGAGCTAAAAATGAGAGGGCCAAAATGGCCCTGAATCGCTCACCTGAGAAACATTGCCTTCATTGCTAATTATAGTATTATGAGTAACACTGAATAAATAAACAATGCAAAAGTATAGCAAGAACATCTAAATTCCACAAAAATTGTACCTGCCATCCAAATTTTGAAGGTCATAGCTCTAATAAAATCAAATTACTCCTGGGCCCATGTTCTCAAAAATACTCAAATACAATTTAAGGCTAAATATGAGTATCATCCTGAAATCCCTGTTGAAACTAATGGGCATATTTTAAGTTTGAGTATGAAAATCACACATTTATAAGTACCATCTTATTTCCTGGAACACATGGCCTGGGGTGGGGCCAATTTTGACACCTGGGCCATGATTTGAACAGACATGCATGGTTGAGGTCCACAAGTATACACCTTAACTCCTGGCTTTGTGGTTTCAAGACATGCTCAGGTGAGCTAAAAATAAGGTGGTATGCAAATCTTAACCAAAATTCAAAGTTTAAAAAAAGGGACATAATTTGGTCAAAATCCATAACAGAGTTATGTACTCTTTCTTACTGGTAGGGGTAATAGTTATAAACAAGTATACAAAGTTTCAAAGCAGGGCTCAGTGAAACAAGAGGGCTATAGAGGCCCTGGATCGCTCACCTGATTATAGGGTTACCCAAGGAACATCTGTACTAAATCATTTTGAAATTTGGCCTGTTGTTTTGGAAGAGATAATTTTTAAAGTTTTCCTTTTTTTTTTCTTTCCGTTGCCTGGAGGATGGCCAAGATGGTCCTGAAGATGCTCATGCACCTGAGAAAAACTGCCTTCACTGCCTGTACATGTTACTTTATTATAGCATATAGTTGTACTGAATGCATATTATCCATGAGATCATTTCAATTCCACAAACCAAAGAGTACCTGTGGTAAAATTTGAAGTCGAACTTGATTGAGAGATGATGGCTATAAACATTGTAATAAAACTTCAAAATGATTGCTTAAGAAATGAAGAAACTAGAGTGTAAATAGTGAAATCTGGCATTTTTTAATATTAAAAGGGGCATAACTCCTGACCTAATTGACCAATATCAGCCTTAATCAAACCTGGCCTAGAGATTATTTCTATAAATATTGTCATGAAGTTTGAAAATGTTTGAAGATGCTAGGGTGTAAAAAAGTGAAATCTGGCATTTTTCAATATTACAAGGGCCATAACTCCTAACCTAATTGATGGAGTGCCTAGTTAAAAATCATGAGGCAAGATTTTGTAGTGAAAAAAAATTGGATGTAAAGCAAAATATTATTTTATATACATAAGCTATCTATAAATACAAACATGCAGTTCAATAATATGTACTATGTCGATAGCATCTTTTTTTCTTTTTTTTTAAATTAGAACAATTTGGTAACTCGGTAGTTGAATTTGAGGTCAATAATTAGGACGGCTTTTTACATAAACATACCTGCATTTTCTTAATTCCATTCCATGAATCCGTTGTGTCATTGACAGAAATGTACACTGACTGGACAGGGAGAAGCAGTTGGTCTAGAATATCGAGTTGTCCTCGCTTGTATTTGATGGCTTCAAGTGTCATTTTCTTATGAACCTGTAAACACGGCGTTACACGTGTCATGAGAAGAAAATGAAGAAAAGTGAAAGATCACATAATCACAAAAAAAAAAAAAAATACAAGTCGAAAGGAAGAGCCGATTAAAAATAAATTCATTTAAAAATTTTTAATCATTCGTCATCAGTTAGTTTACGAAAAGTAAAAACATTCAATGAAAATGAATACCCGCAGGTTTCTTTTTTGGAATGGTCGAAACAGTTAGAGTGCGAAAGAACAATTGGGACATATAATTTTCTCGGACTTTCATATTAAAAGTTGAACGATGCTTTTTAAGAACAGAAATTCATCAAAATAATATATTGCTGTTTTCATTTATCATAATTGACTGTATCAGGCCATTAAAAACAACAACAAAAAAATGCACAAAAAAATATGAAGAAATAATTACTCCCCAATATTCACTGGTTCCCGATTCTTTAGTACACCTCTCAGAAGGCCGAAAACCAGTGAAATGTTTACAAAATTCAGTAATGTCATGTTGTTGCAGTGTTGTAGTTTTAAGTGAGATTTCACTGTGTAATAGAGGCATGTATGATCTAATGTTAATGTGTGTCAATATGTTAATTTATTGAGAACTATTTTGGTAAAAAGGTGAATTTTGAATGATTTTTAAAGAAAGAAACTTGGAAAAGTCTGGTACAGTTCCTCAAATTTTCCCCTCAACCAATTAGGTGTCCGGGGCCCATTTCACTAAACTTCTACGAGAAAAAAAATCTTCATAAGCATAAAATAGTCAGATGTAAAAAAAAAGAATTTTCCCTGTGATTTTTTCTTTCAAATGAAATCTGTCAACTTTCTTTGTTTTATTGTGAAAATATAGTCAAAAACATTAGTAGACACTGTATATCAATTTTTGGTGGTATTGCGAGTAATCTTATTTTGTCTGGAAGGCTTTGTTGATATGTTAGACAATAATATGATCTTAATACGTTATAAGAAGACTGAAAAAATTGTTTTCACATTATATGGTACAATGGTGGAATCAAAAGTGGCATAATGAAATAAGTAGAAGATATTATTGATATTTTATTTTCATTCCAGTCGTTAGTACGGGCGGCACGAAATACCCAAATCTACCCAAATCTTACCCAAATCTACCCAAGTCTTACCCAAATCTACCCATAAATCATGAGATATAAGGAAATAATTGTTTGTTTTTACAAATAATACTGAAATTTTATCAAAACAATGTGTACACGATGTATTTTTGATCTTCCGAGCGATCTATATTCCGGGTCCAGTAATTGTGTAAGATGCGGTCGGTGACTGTACTGCAGTATAACATCCTTTAAATGTTATTCTTCTCTGTTTCAGTCGTTTCGGTACTACCATTAAATTTTATATTAATATTTACTTACCCAAATCTTCTCAAATTTCTACCCAAATCTCCTCAAATCTTCTCAAAATCAAATATCTACCCAAATCTTTGAGTAGATTTGGGTGAGTAAATATTAATATAAAATTTAATTGTAGTACCGAAAAGAATGAAACAGGGATGAATAAATGTATTTATGCTCAATAAATCGAGAAAAAAATCTCATGAAAAACAAAAAAAACAACAAAAAAACATACAATTTACAAACATTACGTACACAGGTAAGGTATAAAGAATGTTATACTGCAGTACAGTAACCGACCGCATCTTACACAATTACTGGACCCGGAATAAAGATTGCTCGGAAGATCAAAAATACATCGTGTACATATTGTTTTGATAAAATTTCAGTATTATTTGTAAAAACAAACAATTATTTCCTTATATCTCATGATTTATGGGTAGATTTGGGTAAGATTTGGGAAGATTTGGGGAAGATTTGGGTAGATTTGGGTATTTCGTGCTGCCGGTTAGTACCACAATATAAGGATAATCCAACTAAAGCACTAGAGCAATATACTAAGATCAAATTTGCTCATACAAAGTTTAGTGAAACGGGCCTCTGGCGTCAATAAAATAAATACTGCTGATAAGAGCACCCTTTGTAATAAAAAAAACAACAAATCCCAAAAATGCCAGCACCACATGTGTCTCTAGAGTGTTCGACAATAAAAGTGTTCTGTAAAACTAAGTGCAGTGTATATTTTTTTTAGTTTGGGTATTTAATTAAGATTATGGCATTGCTTTGGCCAAATTGAAAAAGAAAAATACAAAGCAATGGCATATTCCAGGACTATGTAAATTGTAATACCCAGAATTGGGATCTACAATGTAACCAATTCAGATATGTCCCAAAACACAAAAGATAAGGTAACCAAAGACATTTATGGTACTGGTAAAAGTTATTTTTTGGAAAACTTTGTGCAGAGGTATACTTATTAGGCCATATTTTGTCAACAAAGGGTACCACTTTGCAGAATTGTCCCACATGATGCTCACCATGCAGCTAGTGACTACATATTACTCATCTAGGGATTTCCAACCTAGGTCTTTAATCTTGTTATCACATCAGCATACTCTGGCATAGGTTTTATAGTTTTGCATGTGCTGGTCACTCTCAGAAAAAGTGAGACTAACAAGTTGCCGCTAGTCTGGTTCCTGTTTCAGTCACAGACAGGTCATTAGAATAGGAACCAGACTAATTTTCTGCTTGCTGCTTATAATCCTTTACCAGTGCAACATAGCCCATGAAATTCTGTGAAACAAGTGGTCAGCTGGCATCATATGGCATGTGCCCTTTTAGTGAATGAAGTCTTCCTACACAGTGACTGTTTGTATGGAAATTCTAGGATTACTATTGTTGATTGTATTTATTAGACATCAAAGCCCATTTTTACATAGATCTGTTTGGTCTAATTTGCTCTGAAATTGGCTGACATAAGTAAAAAATGTGTTGTTTTTGCCAGGGGAAAATTATTTGTTGAACACCTGTTCTTATTTTAATATCAGTGAAAAAAAAAAAAAAGAATAAGAGGTGTCATTTTTTGTCTACTTTTCTTAAAGTAACCTTTTCAGTTGTCCAAGAAACATTTCTTACATCAATTTTAAAACTGTCATTTCGCCAATAAGATTAATTAAAATTGTGCTAAATGTGTCTATCAAGGTCAAAGTGAAGCAGAATCATTAATAATGTCTGAATATCTCCTTTCATTCACTCTAGTTTTTTCCCTTTGAAGTCTAATTAATAATGTCACCAACAATGCCTCTCCTCTTAACTCCTGCATATATAAGTCAAGAAAACTGTAATGAATATCATTACTCCCTCTTAAAGTATAATTGTTATTCTTCATCATGGTATGCTTATGCAATGGTACAACCTATAATTGCCCACAATTTAGCACTTTAGTTCATAAGTTTGCCTGTCAGTGGTAGGGCAGAAATGAGTCCATTATTTTTACCTAGGTACCTGTCAAAATATGACCCACAGGTACCTGGCTGCCTGTGCAAATGTAGTTAGTCATAGTATAAAAAATTCCAATTGATTAGTATTTATCACCTGTAATTACTGACTATTTTAGTCATTGATTTTACACATTTCACTATGTGCTTCACGATACAGATTTTGTACTCCCAAAGCATCAATGCACGTTGAGATAATTTCTTGAGTGTAGAAGTATATGTTCAAGAATATCAAATAATTTCTTGAGTGCAGAATAAGGAATAGATTTACATGAGGTATCGTAATAGAAAATGTTGACACCTGATAACGGGTAATAATTTTGTACCTGGGTATCAGCAATTTTCTACCCGATTGCAGGTACCCAGGTATTTGTTTCAGCTCTAGTCAGTGGTTGTTCTCACTCTTATATATATTGCAAGTAGTAGTACAGACATTTATGAGGAAAATGCTTTTAGAGAGTTGTGTCCTGTATAAAAATACTTTATTGAAAGTTTTGAAATACGTAATATAGAGAGAAAATGGTCTTATTAGAAATATTTCTTAATTTGATATTTATCTATTTTTAGTTTTGTGATATAAAACCTTCAAGCTTTTGACATGGATATGTTTATGGATGAAGATGGAGATGGGTGAGTTTTATACAGCAATATTCCCCCACTCCCCAATCAATGCCCCCTTCCACCTCTCTCTCAGTCTCTGTCTCTCTTTCTCTCTGATTAAGCCTGTCTTTTTTTTTTTTTTTTGAAGGAAAATGTTAATCCCATGGAATATTAGGAATGCAAATTAACTTTTGTGTAATCTTATAATGATTGGTTAAAGGAGATATTTTGCTGTTTATCAACTTGATATTCAACAGCCAGTTATTATATTTCTTTTGTTTCATCATTTGTGATGTGCTGCTATACCTTGTTTGTTGGCCACTTAGATATATACTATTGTACATTATGGTAGTACATTAAAATTATGATGGTTTAATGGTATTTCTCTGTCATGAATAGGTACTGATAAATAGGTAACATCATAACACTTCACCAGGCTGCAAGTAAAAGGTTGGAATGGTTTCATACTTTTTCTTTGGTCATTTCTCTGATAGCTTGTGTTAGAAAGGATGCCATGCTGGTGAACTTAAGCACATCCTTCAGTTCTCACTATCAATCAGTGCTATGATTTACATTACTAATCCTGTAGCTACTTTAATGACTGTGTTAGTCAGATTTTGTTTATTAACCATTTCAGCCTCCCATCGCTGTTAGAGTACATGCCTCCAGGGGTCTTGGTTGAGATATTTAAATTTCTGGACTGGAATGACCTGTGTCAACTGTCTAGGACATGCAGCAAGTTTAGAAAGGTGTGCCAGTCTGCAACACTCTGGTGAGTATATGTGGTTCCTTATTCTTCCTTGGCTTGTAGACACTTTGATCTATGATTTGTACTGGTTTCATAGGTCAGGTTGTACTAGCTCTCTGTGGTAAACAGCTATTTGGAGAGAAAGAACATGGTAATAGGTTTTTATAGGTTTGGGTTTGATTTCTTGCTATGACAAACAAAAGTTGTTTGAAATTGTACTGTTATTGCAAAACTTGTTTGACTCATGTCAGAAAAAAATAACAGGGTGAGGAATTATGCTACCTGGCAACTTGAGATATGCTCAAAAATAATTATACCCCCACAAATGAAATTTGGGGGGGGTATATAGGAGTCACCCTGTTGGTCGGTCGGTCCGTCTGTCCGTCGGTCGGTCCGGCGGTTGGTCTACAAATATTTGTCCGGAGCATTTCTCCAGAACTACTGTACCTATGTTGATGAAACTTCATAGGTAGATAGACCTTGATGAGAGGAAGTGCAGTGCATAAGAACCATAACTCTGCATGTATTTTGAAAGGAGTTATTGCCCTTTGTCATTTTTAATCTTTTGATTTTGTCCGGACCATAACTCCAATACTAAAGTAGCTAGGTTGATGAAACTTCATATGTAGATTGATCTTGATGAGAGGAAGTGCAGTGCACAAGAACCATAACTCTGCATGTATTTTGAAAGGAGTTATTGCCCTTTGTCATTTTTAATCTTTTGATTTTGTCCGGACCATAACTCCAATACTAAAGTAGCTAGGTTGATGAAACTTCATATATAGATTGATCTTGATGAGAGGAAGTGCAGTGCACAAGAACCATAACTCTGCATGTATTTTGAAAGGAATTATTGCCCTTTGTCATTTTTAATCTTTTGATTTTGTCCGGAGCATAACTCCAATACTAAAGTAGCTAGGTTGATGAAACTTCATATATAGATTGATCTTGATGAGAGGAAGTGCAGTGCATAAGAAAACCACAATGTAAATTCTTAAAAACAGGTTTTTTCAAACAATAAATATGGATGTGAACCATAATTAGACTGCATTTTTATTCTCCTCAGCTACAGATCTTGGGGGCAAATTGTTTTCTTCTGTGTGTCTGTATGTGTGTCTCTCTGTCTATCTGTCTGTCTGTCAAAACTTTTTAGCATTGTCCAAAACTTTTGAACCATTGCTCACACTAACTTTAAACCTTACATACATGTAGTCTTTCACTCACGCAAACTTTTGAAACTATTCCTACACATGACAGACTTCCGGTGTGGGTATTGATCACCTTTAGTGATAATTTTTTTTTTGGTATGCTTATAAGCCCAAATCCTATGTGTGAACATTCGTTTTATGTGTCATGTGAATACATCCTGTGTCAAAGATGGGGGTGGGGGTATGAATCACCTTCAGTGATAGTTCTAGTTTTGATTTGGATATTACTTGTTATCACCATTCCCTTGTCACTACTACACCTGGTTTCCATTATGCATCATAGATATGACTTAATGCCATTTACAAGTATCTTGATTTGGAAAAAAAAACTATTACCGATATTAGTCTTTCTAATCAGTTATACCACAGACCACACTGTCATCTTGGTATGAGAATGAATGTGCAACCAAATTTTACTTTGATTCTCTTTGGTAATGTAATATTAATTAGAAATCTTCAGGAACAATATAGTTACCAGAGTATGATTGTTAGCAAGCTTGTATTTATTTTTCTTATCCAAGTTTAAAGATGTGCTGTTGTTTTGTTATTTCAGGTTGAAGTTGCAGTCCCTAGATTTTACAAGTTGTGCCATTCCAGACCCTGAGAAGATCCTGACCATATTAGGGAGAACCCCACATGCTGGTAAACTCAACAGTGAAACACATACACTATACAGTGCAGCTGTATTAGAATGATGTATATATCCTGGGGTCCATATCTAGATACACGTTATATTGGGCTGCATTATAACTATGGGAAAATGTCATGGAAACAAATCACAACAAAGATTTGGTTCAGTTGTTTGGTTTTAACTTGTTTATTTTATTTTTATTGGAAAACAAGTTCTTACAAATTGTACTAATCTCTCTCGACAGCTCATATATGACTGCAGATCTGGTAGTGGTGGATTCAAACCCTGTTAGGGCAAAGATTTTTCATGGCTTTGCAGTTGAAATAAGAAATTAGACAGATATGCTTATGATAGCAGTTTAAGTTTGAAATTCAATTTATCATTTAATGCATGTCATTTACTTTATGCCAATTCTTGTTAGTAAATATATTCTAGTAAATATTTTTTTTGTGCTCTTATGCACGTCATTGTTTTTTAAACATTTTAAAATTTTATTATGTCCTCTTTGACATCAGGACTTAATGTACCCTCATCAAACAAGTTTGTTTTATATGTAACTTGTAACAGTTTGACCTTTTTCTCTAAATTGGAAAATGTGAAAGTATTTGTGAAATGAATGGTGTAGTTTGCATTTGAGGGATCAATACCATGTTGGGTTGTTTGAAAACTTGTC
The DNA here is from genome assembly GCA_021229015.1 of Solen grandis. Lineage (NCBI taxonomy): Eukaryota > Metazoa > Mollusca > Bivalvia > Adapedonta > Solenidae > Solen > Solen grandis. Next base: position 51,641,811 of record CM037782.1, on the reverse strand, counting down.
ACTTATATATCTCCTTTTATTTAGACATATCTAGACCTATCAAAATCATATAATTTTGCAGAGCATGTTATCCTGGGGGATGTGATACTGGAAGGAGAGAGGCTGATGGACCATGATGGGGAAGATGAAGAAATGGAAGGCCAGGAGAATGAGCAAAATGTTGTGGGAGCCGACCGATTTGTGTTGAATGTCCTGAAAACATGCCCGCATCTAGCCAGGATAGAACTGTTTATGCACGAAATTACTGATAGGACAGGTACAAGGCTTATTTACTTATGAGAGTTATCAAGGGAATGACTTACGTAACTTTTAAAAGTACAGGATAGCTTGCAAGTTTCTCACAGTTCTTATACTCTTTGAAAGATGCCAGTAATATGACATCTTGTACCTCTTATATTTTCAAATCTGTATGAGCAAAAACCATATAACTTTACAGGAATGTTAAAAATGCAGATCAATTAAACCTACAGATATATTCACCTTGGTTTTATAGCTGTGCACATGCGTCCTGTTTTTTAATTTATGGAGACATAACAGAGTTATGGCCCCTGGCTGTAGTCTGTGTCATCAATGTCCAGAGGCATTGGTGTCCAGTAAACACATTTCTAGTACAATATTGACCAATCATTATCTTAAAGGTGAGAAAGTATAACTTCCTGATTGAGAATTGTTTTCTAACTTACCTGGCTCCCTTATTGTCTACCACTTTGAAGTTGTGCATCAGTGAAGTAAAAGGTCAGAGGTCATCTGGAGAATGACAACCATTGTATGATACTAAAAAAAACCCAAAAGAAAATGTTAACTGTCATAGAAATTGAGGGCTTCTTATTTGCTTGCTTTTGATTGACTGTTTGTATATGTACATACTCTAAACATTTAATGTTCAAATGTGTTTAGAGCACTTTGTTTACCTTTTTTGTGGCCAGAGATGTTTGACTCCAGAACAATACATATTAATATCATTTTTATTCTGAATCCATATCTTACATAATATTTCAATTATTGCATAATTTGGCTTATATATGAATAATTATTGTCTTTGCTATAAATTTTTGTTTGTTAATGGTCAAACACAATAAATGTTGATTTGTCGGTAAAGGTTGAACATGTGAAATGTAGTCATGATCATTGTGATGTTTGCAGTGGAGGCAGTGTGTGCCAAGTGTACTAGTCTCCAGTCCCTCAGTATCCATGACAACCAACACATCAACAAGTCAGCAATACAGGAGCTGGTCTCCAATTGTTCGTCCCTCGTTGACCTTTGTCTGGACAGGTAAACTTTGATTTAAGTTTAAATTTCACTTCAGGGAAAACAGGTTTTGATATTAATTATTTTTACTTTTCTATTTCCTTGTTTTGAAAATGGGTTCTAGTTGGTGATGAAGTTATCCTGTGAAATGCATTTTGTAAAGAAATAAAATTTTACCAAATTTTAGAAAGCATGAAAAAGTTTTGTGAACTTCACCACAGGTCTGTATTCCATGAAACACCTCAACTTTTATTAAAATAGACAGTTCTCGTTCTCTTTCATTCTTGTAATCTCTTTTCAAATTTGCTTGGTAGACTAATGGGGAAAAAGTATTTTGTGAAGCAAATGTTGCTGCTAAATTTGGTTTGAAAACTTATATGTGCCTTCTTGAAGCCATTTTCCTTGATGGCTGCCAGAGAAATGTGAGACTTTGTTGTTGCAGGTGTGAGGGTGTAACATTTCCATCCATACAGCATACAGATGCAGGCATGAGTCTGGGTCTCACCAGAGTCAGGTGGGTAGGCAGCCTTGTAGACATATCACAAATTGACCTCTGTTTAACCTCCTCCTTTACAGATACATAAGTAAGCATTACTGTGAATAAATCATGATGACTTCCTTTTATATTGGAAGACATTTTAATAAGTCAGCTTTTAATAATGAATCTAGCTGTTGTTTTAGAAGAATGTTGTTTTTAGCTCACCTGAGCACAACATGCTCAAGGTGAGCTATTGTGGCCGATGAATATCCGGCGGCTGTCGTCTTGTGTCCGTCGTTCGTCATCTGTCGTCAACATTTAACTTAAAACGACATCTCCTCCTAAACCACTGGGCCAATTTTAAAGAAACTTCCCAAAAATGTTCCTGGCTGGATTTCAAAGTTATTTGGCACAGATGTTCCTTAGGTCACTCCCTACCAAGATTGTTCAAATTACTTTGATTTGTTGAAAAACATGGCTGCCAGGGGGCTAAGCCGATTTTCCTTATATGTATATAGTACAAATTAGAAATTTTTTCTTGATTACACTTGATTTATGGCTGGCAGAGAGCAGAGCCTATTTTCCACAATATCATAAGATATTTGCTGTTTCTTTTCCTCCCACTTACACCTGGTTCTCAGGTGAGCGAACCAGGGCCATCATAGCCCTCTTGTTTCCTAGTTCAGGGCAGCCAAAGCAGTTTAAAAGAAGTCCAGCTGATGAATTCTTTTAGCACTTTCTTGTTTTTCCTTAATACTTTTATATCACAGATATTTCTGATGTTTTGGCTAAAGTAATACTTATTGCAGAAACCAGTGTTTTCAGAAAATCGATCCATATGATGATATGTACTGTAATAATATCTTCAGTCTCACTGGCCTAATGCTGGTGTCGGAAAACGTTCAGACTCTGGTGATAGCTTGTCAGAACCTGCGGTACCTTGACCTGACTGGAGCAGTCCACCTGGACAGATTCTCTGTCAATCCAGTACAGGTAAGTACAGGTTATGCAAACATACTTGTAACACAGATACATGTATAGTGCACACCCATGCTTGAGGTTCAAAATCTTAAAAAGAGTCAATCTGTGGAGGCTGCCGTCTTGATTTGCTGTGGGTGTTTTGTGTTTGTTAAGTTGCACTTGAGATGAAAGATGTTTTACTGCATCAGCAAGTTGGATGTAATGCAATGATTTCTATTCACACTGCTAGTGTTCACTCCAGTTGCACTGTTACATTGATGTCAACTACAGCTGATAGGTTCAGTAAGTCTAAAAATGTCAACACATAATAGTTTGTTTGACAGAAGTCTCTTTCCAATCGGTATATGAAAAACACAATTATTGTTAACCAAATAGTATTATCCAAAATAAAACTAGTTGAAAGGTCATCTGAATGTACATCGTCGAATAACCACGGCTGATTGATAAATCATCTATAGGACATGGGATATTACGGCTGAATTCGGTTGTTTTAAAAAATACCATTTTATTGGTCCCATCACGTCTTTGAATCCAATCATAAAAGCCGTTTTATACAGCTGCGGGACGCAGTAAGTTTTAGCTCACCTGAGCACAGCTTTTGTGATCGTGCTTTGTGTGTCGTCAACTATTTGGCTTGTTAACACTATAGAGGCCACATTTTTAGCCCAATTTTCATGATGATTGGTCAGAATGTTTGTCTCAATAAAGTCTTGGATGAGTTTGAAGTTGGGTCTTGTGGGGCCAAAAAGTAGGTCACAAGGTCAATTTAGAAAAACCTTATTATCACTATAGAGACCACATATTTGACCAAATTTACATGAAACTTGGTCAGAATGTTTGTCTCCATAAAATTTTGGTCAGTTTGGAAGTTGCGTCATGTGGGGTCAAAAAGTAGGTCATGAGGTCAAATCTTAGAAAAACCTTGTTAACACTCTAGAGGCCACATTTTTGGCCCAATTTCATGAAATTTAGCCAGAATGTTTGTCTCCATAAACAAAATCTTGGTCGAGTTCAAAGTTGGGTCATGTGGCGTCAAAAAGAAGGTCATGAGGTCAAATCTCAGAAAACCTTGTTAGTACTCTAGAGGCCACATTTTTAGCTCAATCTTCAAGAAACTTGGTCAGAATGTTTGTCTCCATAAAGCATGGTCAGTAATCAGATGGGTGATTAAGGGCCATCATGGCCCTCTTGTTTTTAGCTCACATGAGCACTATGTGCTCAAGGTGAGCTTTTGTAACACCCTGCGTGCGTCGTCAATTGTCCATCGTCAACAATTTGCTTTAAATGACATCTCCTCTAAAACCACTGGACAGAATTTCATTAAGCATGGCAGGGATGATCCTTGGGTGAACCTTCACAAAAGTTGCTAAAATAAATTTGATTCATGTAGAACTCATGGCAACGGAAAGTAAAAAATTATGAAAACTTTAAAAATCGTCTCCTTCAAAACTACTGGCCAGATTTAAAAATATTTTAGTACAGATGTTCCTTGGGTAATCTTATATTCAGGTGAGTGATCCAGGGCCTCTATGGCCCTCTTGTTTTATTGTATACTTGACCTTCAAGCCTCCACGCTGAAGAGCATTGCATTATTAAGTTGTGTTTTCATTTGTTGTAAATTTAATTGATAGCTACTGCATTACGACGGTTTGCTTGCCATTTTTCACCACAGCATGATGTAATGTAGTGAACTGGAATAAGTCAGCTGGGGTTAATCAACGATGCTGATGTATTGACAATAATGATGTGATAGTAAATTTACGGTTGATCACAGTAATGACCATGCAAACACCACATTAGGCTTTATTGGGTCAGTTAATTTTTATGTAAAGTACAGAATATTCTTAATGTTACCTCCAGTTGAATTTAAAAGAAATTAAAACATCATTCTATATATCAGGTAATGAACTTTCATATATATTATAGGGACAAAAAAGCGGTCTAGATACTCTAGAAGAGTTGGTCATGAGACATTGTGAATGTAAGTATATTATGATTCATGTAACACTTAACCCTTTACCTCATATAGATGCATTTTAATGCTTAAGCCAAATGAGTAGACCTACATTAGACAGCTCATGAAAGGTCTTCTCTGTTTGCTCACATGACATTGTAGCTCAGATTCTTTGGCATCTGCAAAACAAAGAAAAATCCATTGTTTCATATGCTGTATAAGACTAATTTTCATTAAGTAATAAATTTGCAAGTGAATATCCATGAGGGAAAGAGTTAAAAATATACATACATGTTTTTACCAAATAAACAAGCAAACATGGTGAAGTTGTGACTATAAAGGAATCAAGTGCTTTGTTTTGTTGCATCTTGACATGTGTTCTGCTAGACAAAATTTTGCAAATTTTTACATTGTCGAGTCCAGGTGGTTTGTAGCTGAGTATAAAATCCCTTTAAGTGATGCAGTATCTGAAGAAATTTTATCATTTTTATTCAATAGTTCAGTCAATGTTTTCCAGATGCCTGAATAATGACAACGTATAACAAAATTTTGCATCAACAGTAGTTTTTATACGCCCATCTTAAGATGGGGCGTATTATGTGAACACTCACGGCGGGCGGGTGGGCGGGCGTGGAACATTTGTTGTCTGGGCTCTAACTTCAATACCATTGGCCCAATCCTTTTCAAACTTCTCAAAATCTCGGATGAGTTCGATATCCAGCATTATCGCATGAATGACTTAGAAGTTATGGCCCTTGACGTACACAAAATACTTGAAATTGTGATTGTCCAGGCTCTAACTTCAATACCGTTAGTCCAATCCTTTTCAAACTTTCCACACATGTGCATGGCCATAATATCTCGGATGAGTTTGATATCCAGCATTATCGCTGAATGACTTAGAATTATGGCCCTTGAGTACACAAAATACTTGAAATTGTGATTGTCCAGGCTCTAACTTCAATACCGTTAGCCAATCCTTTTCAAACTTTTCACACATGTGCATGGCCATAATACGGATGAGTTCGATATCCAGCATTATCGCGTGAAAGACTTAAAATTATGGCCCTTGATGTACACAAAATACTTGAAATTGTGATTGTCCAGGCTCTAACTTCAATACAGTTAGCCCATTCCTTTTCAAATTTTCACACATGTGCATGGCCATAATATCGCGGATGAGTTCGATATCCAGCATTATGTGTGAATGACTTAGAAGTTATGGCCCTTGACGTACACAAAATACTTGAAATTGTGATTGTCTGGGCTCTAACTTCAATACAGTTTGCCCATTTCTTTTCAAACTTTCCACACATGTGCATGGCCATAAAATCGCGGATGAGTTCGATATTCAGCATTATCGCATGAATGACTTAGAAGTTATGGCCCTTGAACACTTGAATAAGTCAAAAGAGACATTTTCCTTCAAATTAATGGAAATGTTTCAACATGATTGTTTTAATAAGTAACATTCATTAACTAATGGGATTTAGGAGACAATAGCTTGTTTCTCTGAGCTATTTCTGAGAGTCCCCATACTGTGATGGGCGTATTTTGTGGCAGTCCTGACCCTTGTTAGCTCATCTGAGCACAACGTGCTCAGGGTGAGGTTTTGTGATTGCCCATTGTCCGTCGTGCGACGTGCGTTGTGCGTTGTCAACAATTTGGCTTGTTAACTCTATAGAGGCCATATTTTTAGGCCAATCTTCATGAAACTTGGTCAGAATGTTTGTCTCCATAAAATCTTGGACAAGTTTGAAATTGGGTCATGTGGGGTCAAAAAGGTCAAATCTTATAAAAACCTTGTTATCTCTCTAGAGGCCACATTTTTGGCCCAATCTTCATGAACTTGGTCACAATGTTTGTTTCCATAAAGTCTTGGACAATTTCGAATTTGGGACATTTGGGGTCAAAAAGTTGGTCATGAGGTCAAATCTTATAAAAACCTTGTTAACACTCTAGAGGCCACATTTTTGTCCCAATCTTTATGAAACTTGGTCAGAATGTTTGTTTAAAAAAAATCTTGGACAAGTTCGAAATTAGGTCATGTGGGGTCAAAAAGTAGGTCATGATAAATCTAAAAAGCCTTGTAACATCTAGAAGCCACATTTTTTGGCCAATATATTCATGAAACTTAGCTCGAAGTTGTTTTCATGAAATCTTGGACAAGCTCGAAAGTGGGTCATGTGGGGTCAAAAAGTAGGTCAATATGAAAAATCCAACATATGTTGCTCATTTGTAATCAGGTGAGTGATTCAGGGCCATCATGGCCCTCTTGTTTGATGTTGTCAGATTATATTCCATAAGCAGTATAATAGGTAAAGGGTTTTAGATTATATTATAGTGAATTATAAGTGTAACTGCACCATTCTCTTTATATATCCAATTAAAATGTCTACATGTGTTAAAAACGTGTTTTATTTCAATCAGATAAAGTGAGATTTACCTTGCAACATTTATCGCTTCCAATAGATCATAATGTGCTGTGTGTTGTAACAGATCTCCGACAGGTGACTTTTCCATATGGTCCGTGTCTGAGGACAGTGGACGTAATGCAGTGTGAGAGGCTGATGGAGGTGACGGCTACCTGTCCCCAGTGTAAGTACCTTTGTATATCTATGTCTAATCATGATGTGTAATTAGCCAAGACAATATGTGCCCCTCACCGCGTGGGTTTGAATCCCGGCATGGTTATTTGGATTTTCATGTGAGGAAGCCTTCCAGCTGGCTTGCGGTAGGTCGGTGGTTCTACCCAGATGCCTCCTGTGCATTCGGGGTCTTCCTCCACTTGTAATTAGCTGGACGTTGCTATATGACAGGAATACTGTTGAAGCGACGGTAAACTCAAATAAGTCAAGTCAATAGTCAAGTCAAGACAATATGTAAATCCAATGTAAAACAAGTGTGAATTCCATTAGAAAATTTCAAAGATTTCTCTTCCCAGTGACAATGCTGATGTTGGACGGCTGCAGTGCTGTACAGAAGGTGGACCTGACAGTGTCCAGTATCTCCCACATGTCCTGTAGAGAGATGGACAGTCTCACCTCACTTCACATTGGTTCTGATCAGCTGCACACCCTGGATCTGCCATATTGCTCCAGGTAGGGATGAGTTACATTTCCTGTTTCAGATGGAGGGGAAATATCAGTCTCCTACATAGTGACATTCCCTCAGGCTCTTAAATAGAGTGCTATGGTAGCATAATGGTGGGTCCAATGGAAACAAGTTCAAACCCCAACAAGTACAAGAATATTTCATGACCTTTCAGGTTGAAAGTTCTGGTTTAATTCAGGAACCATAAAATATACAATGGGAGTGACATATTGTGATTTTTAGACACAATATTGTTGGTTTGTGAGGAAACCTCTTGGCTGACTTTTGTAGTTTGGTGGTTGTACATAGGTGCCCTTGTGCACTCTGGGATCTTCCTCCACCTGTTATTAGCTCAACTTCCCAGTCAGACTGAAATATGGACACAGGAATGATTAACTTCAGCACAACATCAACCAGATTACCCTGATTGTGTGTTTCAGAATGTCCTCCGAGCAGGTGTTGGAAGCAGTGACCAGCAAGTCTCTGCTGACCAGTCTGGATCTGTGTGGATGTAAGGGTGTACCCCCAGAGGACGTCAACACTAAGCTGCTCACACAGGTACAGATACATGTGTGGACTTGTACCATTGTACCTGATAGTCAATCACACATGTGATGTTCCACCTTGGTTGGTTTACATTTGATATCTAAAGTGCAGTTCATAGTATTCAAATGAAATTTAGGACAATTCTGAAGTGTCACAAATGGGTCCAGAGGGTGGGGTCAAGGTCGCTGTAATTAAATCTAGAAAATTGGAATACTTTTAACCTGGAATTCATGTATGATGTAAAACCTAGGGAGATACAAATAGAATGGTTCAGTAGTTCTAATGATATGTAATCCACACTTTATTATTTCACTTTGTAAATGATATGCTCTGATATATGTATATTAACAGTAAATGTTGTTTGAACTGGGGTGATTAATCTAGTGATTCTCATAATTATAGCCTTTTTTTATGTATTTGTAATAGCTCTAAAAATGTGTTTCAGTTCCCTAACCTGGAGCAGCTGAAGTATGGAGGACATGCCTGGGCCTCAGCTAGTCTGGCCTCGGGCAAGCTTAGGAGGCTGGAGTACTCTGTAAGTTGTTCTTCAGTATTAATGACTTGACTATTTCAGTTTACCGTCGCTTTGATAGTATTTCAGTCATATAGCGACGTCCAGCTAATTACAGGTGGAGGAAGACCCTGAATGCACAGAGACATCCAGGTAGAACCACCGACCTACTGCAAGCCAGCTGGAAGGCTTCCTCACATGAAAATCCAAATGACCCTGCCGGGATTTGAACCCATGCAGTGAGGGGCTGAGTGAGTATTACAGTCACCAACTTTACCCTCTCAGTCACGGAGGCCCCTCAGTATTAATACTTATCATATTGATATGATAACTTTGTATATGATCAGTCCATTAAAGATATTTATTTGTTATATTATTTAATGTACAGTGTACAGACAAATTTATGTAATCAAACAAGTACTCTGTAATGCATTTGAAAGACTTTATACATTTTAGTTACGGTATTGTTTTAAAGCAGACAGACATTTTCACATTCTCTGCACCAAATATGAAATATACCTGTTGTTCAGAATTTTAAAGTCTTGGTGTCTTCCACTATAACAAAACTGTTTGAAAATTTGTGAATTAATTTGCATCCAGTGCCTTCTGAAATTACTGACATTTTAGACAGTCCAGCAGATTTCAGATTTTCAATCCACTGGGAGCCATTATGGCCTTGCTTGAAGCATAGTCAAATGTCTGTGTTTAGTTTTAACTTGACTCATTACTACTTATTTCCCCTATTTTACACCATGGTATTTCATGTAAAAGCCATATCAGATTGATAACATATTTCACTTGTAACAGGTTTTACACTTCTCTCCTCTTACAAGTACTGTAGAGTAAGAAACAGAATAAAACCTGATCCGTCTGGTTAACATTTCTTATAGAACACATACTTAAGTTGTAATGGGTTAAAATACATTTTCTGTACAGGACTGTGTGAATACAACATGTGTGTTACTGAGCATGCCATCTCTAGAGGGACTGAGGCTTTACAAGTGTCGGGACTTTACAGAGCAGGATGTGCTGGACAGTCTACTGCATGGCAGACAGGTGGGGCCAACAATCTGTCTAATGCTTGTGTCTGTATAAGTTCCTGAAAGTTTAATCTTAAATATTCTGATACTGACATTTAGGGTGCATAAATCTAATCTCAATTGTTAAATCATGAAAAATGTATAAAAAAAAACAACAACTCTTGAATTATTTAAGGTGTAAAGTTAGTCCACATATGTATATCTTTAAAGTGATATCATTTTACTTTCAGATTGTCAAAGCATGACACCCATAAAAAAATAGCATGTTGCGCTTGACAACTCATTGATGTGATTAAGTGTCAAGTGATTTGTTGTTTCTAATGTCAGCAGTACATAATGCCATGTTTAATACTCTTTTTTATTGTTTTAAATAACTTGTGCCTATCTTCTTTATGTAAATCTTTATTTGCCAGATAAGACGGATGCAGGGCCTGGATAGTCTTATAGACTCCACCTGTAAAGATCCGCCATTCTCAAACGACACCGGTGTTCCAAACCTGCTAAACTTAAAGCTTCATGACCTTCCTGGTCTCCATGGTGATATTCTTTCACACTGGATGAAACACTTCCAACATCTGGTATCACTGGAGCTCGTCCATTGTACCTTCTTAGCTGTGTAAGTCTTTGCCAGTGACTCTCTACCACCCGCATATGTCATTTTATACACCAAAGCATTTTGAATTTTATTTTACGAATGATCTACCATAATCTTTTTTATCAATAAACATTGGTGTTTAACTAATGAAAATGATACAAGACTTTGACAAACAAATGAACATCATTCGTTAAAAACACTTACAATTTAAGGTTGTTGGTATATCAGGTTTTGCACATGGTCAGCTAAATGTTAGTAACAGATACAGTCCTAATTCAGGTTCCATGCTGATGACTGGCCATGTATTCGTGAAGTGAAACTGGAGAGCTGCTGTCGTCTAGGTCACATGACTGTGTGTAACCTGCATGCACTTCAGTCTCTAGAAGTCAAGGTGAGACCTTTAAAGAGACTTAAATTATTTTATTTGGCTTGAAATTATCACATACAGTAGAACCTCGTTAAACCGAACATCGTTAAACCGAATTCCTCACCATTTAAAAGTTTTTTTTCGGTCCGGATTTTTCCCCTTCTTATTTTAACTAAAAATATAATGTTTAATCCGAATTTTGCTATTTCGATTTTTTCGCTATTTCGAAGTTAAATCCCGGTCCCGAGTTCACTATTTATACCTATTTTTCAATTTTTATTTCGAAGTCAATTTTCGTACATTTTCGAAGACATATCGCCCTAAACTTCAATCGTACACGGGTCAGTTTATTTTGCAGCGTCACTGGAGTAAGTAAGTTTTCGCACCTTTTTCTAGGTAGAGATTATCAGCATGTGTCTGACCGGAAATTATTGATTACTTCTAATCGATGTCTGACAGGTTGAGTAACAGACATGCGTCAGCAGATAAACCCAGGTGTCAGATCTTGAGTACTTGTTTTTATGTGAAATAAAATTTAGTCAGCAGAGATTAATCATCAATTGTATCTCTGTCGTCTCTGCACACTTACATCCGAGAGAATTATTGTCTCCAAAGATGATTCCTCACAATTGTCAATGTCAGAACAATCCGGTGAAATACCCGGTGTGTCCGGGGGAATAACTGGGTTTGTCTCAACCCTATCCGCTGTCGAGCAATCTAGAGAAAGGCCCGGTAACCAAACCGGGAGGATATCTGGATCGGCATTAGGACGGAAGTGGGTTAAACGTAGACACAAGTCCAAAATCTATCAAGAGAAGTTTTCGGCCATCCAGGAAGTCGAGAGGGGAATTAAATCAAAAAAGCAATTTGCCAAAGAGTTTGGGGTACCACCAAATACGTTATCAACTTGGTTGAAACAGAAAGACAAAATTAAGGCAAAATTTCTGTCAGGCGATATTGAACCAGCGCGCAAAAATATAATATAAATATAATATTTGTTACTGTTGAACTGTTTTGTTTTCTTTTTATTTCCATACGTATTTGCATACATGTATTAAAGAAATTTCAATATCAATAATTGTATGTGTTTGTATTTTCGTAAAGACCCTCTTGCGAACAGTATCCGTTTTTCATTTCATACGTACCAGTAGTTGTTTTTTCGACGTAGCAATTTTCACGATACTCACCGGTAATGATAACGCAAACATACAAGCACACAAACCGAAATTTATTATTGGATTTTTAATCCGAATTATCATTATTTCGAAGTTTTCAGCCCGTTCCCTATGACTTCGGATTAATGAGGTTCTACTTTACATATATCACAAGCCTTGAAATATGTTGATTTTACATGAGACTCCATATCATAATGTTAAAAAATTGAAACACTTCTTTGTGTTGCATTCTTCTGGTCCTACCCTGTAATAAGGATGAAATGTTAGAATGTTTGTCTAAATGTGTTGAGGTATCATTTAAATTTTTGAAGTGATTGTAATATCAATAAGCTGTGTTTATATTTTAATTAGTTTAAAGAATTTTTTAAAAGGGTATGAACAGTTTTCTTTGGATAACTACACTTCTATGAGAACTTGTATTTTTCCAAAAAAAGAAAACTTGATTAAAAATATTACAGCTTTTTAAAAAGATAAGGGGGGCTAATATCTACAGTTATTAGCAATTGTACAATCAAAAACAGTAACACTATCTGTTTATATACACAACATATATTGTCATTATTTTGTTTTTAGTGAAATAGCTAACATTCTACTACATTATAATTCCATTTAAGACCAGGTTGTACCTTAAAAAAGAAGATTAGAATGAATAAATTTTCAGTCTAGACAGATTTTAAAGACTATTTTTCTCTTCTCATCTCCAGTATGATTAGTAGCTAACAGTTTAAAACCTAATCAGTCTGCAAGTTATTGGCAGGCTGATTTGGTTTTATAATGGTTACATACATCATTGTTTTGACAGCTTGTACAAAGAAAAGGGTTAAGAAACTCAATGAGATCAGTGGTAGAATGCCTGCTTTATGATCGGGGGGTCTAGGGTTTGAATCCCAGCCGGGGCACTTCCTCCCATGTCCACGTCAAACCAAAGACGTATAAAATTGGTACCAGATGCACACTTGCCCTGGCACTCAGCAAAATGGGGTTGCTATGGGAACTCAGATTATTCAGAACGGTTCTACCCAGGAACTTGTCTCCCAAGTATTAGTGCGATACACTGGGCACATACAAGAGCCAAGGGGTCTATTTGCAAAATGAGCTATGGTATCGCAACCGGACTCCCTTGTATCCAACGACTATCTCTGCCAATGCTATCTCTTCAGCTAAAATCTGGACCCACACAGGAATAATCCTTGACCCCAAGGTCTAAATTATGGCCATAATAATCAGAAAATGATTGCAAGCCATTACAATAGAAGTAAACCCCTATTCTGTGTGTTACAGTGGTGTGGTATGGTAGCAGACATGACTGTCAGTTGTGACTCCCTGGACAAGCTGGATCTGACTGGGACAAACTTTGCTCACCTGGACATCCAATGTAACCGCTTGACCCATCTTCACCTGTACGGAGTTATCACCCAGTCTAGCCACAGTCTGAACCTCAGGTAAGGTCATTTAGAATTTATAGCTTGTTCTTCTACCAGCCAGGATCCAACATAGTTGTGGGATGGAAATTAATCATACAGAGAATTGGTTATTCAGTGAGATAAAATTTTAGTCCTTTGTGAGATTTGCAGAGTTGGTGGAAATCTGTATTCATTTTTATACCTCCTTTTTGCAGAGTAATGTGAGATGTTATAGCAAAGAGAGATCACATATGTATTATGTTATCCCACTGGTTGTCCATCCGTCTGTTTGTTGGCTATTTTGTGTTCGCTCTGTGTCTTAAGAACCACTGGAAGAAAATTGAAATTATTTGACAGAAACGTTAACAGAAATATTAAGCATACAGAGAGGATGTGCAGAGTGTAGGTTTTGGATGTCTTGGTTCAAGGTCAAGGTCACACTTAAAGGTCATATGTTATAATGTTAGAATATTTTGTGTCCTCTCTGTAGCTTAAAAACCACTAGAAGGAAATTGAAATTATTTAACAAAAAATATTAACCAAACTAAGAGGATGTGTGGAGTATAGTTTTGATGTCTTAGTTCAAGGTCAAGGTTACACTTGAAGGTCACATGTCATACTGTTATGATAATTATAGAATATTTTGTGTCTCTCTGTATCTTTAGAACCACTGGAAGGAAATTATAATTATTTGACAGAAATGTCAACCATACAAAGAGGATGTGCAGAGTGTAGTTTTCGGATGTCTTGGTTCAAGGTCCAGGTCACAATTGAAGTTTTTTTAGCAATTTCTTGTCTGTTCTATATCTTTGGAACCACTGGAAAGAAATTATTTGACAGAAATGTCAAACATACAAAGAGGATGTGCAGAGTGTAGTTTTCGGATGTCTTGGTTCAAGGTCACATTGAAGGTCACATGTCATACTGTTATGATGTTAGAATATTTTGTGTCCACTCTATCTTTTGAATCACTCAAGCAGATTTAAAACTATTTGCCAGAAATGGCAACTATTCTGAAATGAAGTGCAGATCAAGTGCAAGTTTCAGCCTTATTAGGTCAAGGTGGCAGTATGAAACATCATGAGACACTGATATAATGCGATATTATTTTGTGTCTGTTTATTAGTCCCCTACCGATGTTTACACAAGAAGGGACTGTAAGTTTGCCCTTCTTCTATCTGTTTGTCCGACTGTCAGATTAAAATTCTGGTGGAGATGGTAATGGAAATAGTCAAAATGTGTATAACCAATAAAAGTCTTGTGTATTGCAAGTGACAACAGCGACTTATTTTCCATTGAATCCTCTCCCATTTTCACTTTGTACATCTTACGACAGCACATACTTTGGCAGATTATACTCTGACACATGAAGCTCTTGTTCTTAATTTTGTTTGGAATATAACTCAAAAAGTATTTAAGGTACCAATGTTAGACTTCATAGTGTATAGATTTCATTGAGAGTAGTGCAATGCTTTATTGCTTACTAATTTGTATATTTGCCAGAGGATATAAATTCACCATATATGCCCTTGTTAACTCACCTGAGCACAATGTGCTCATGGTGAGCTTTTGTGATCACCTTTTGTCTGGGTACGTCGTCCGTGTGTCCGTCCGTCCGGCGTCAACAATTTCCTTTAAACAACATCTCCTCCTAAACCGCTTCTACAAAACTGCAAGGCCTAGAGCTTAGATATTTGGTGTGTAGCATTGTCTAGTGCACCTCTATCAAGATTGTTCAATCATGACACTGGGGTCAAAATTGGCCCTGCCCCAGGGGTCACTTGATTTTACATAGGTTTATATAGGAAAAAAATAGAAAAATCTTCTTCTCAGAAACCACAATGCCTAGAGTTTAGACATTTGGTGTGTAGCATTGTCTAGTGGATCTCTACCAAGTTTGTTCAAATCATGGCCCTTGGGTTAAAATTGGCCCTGCCCGAGGGGTCACTTTAATTTACATAGGCATATATAGTTAAAAAATAGAAAAAATCTTCTTCTCAGAAACCACAATGCCTGGAGTTAAGATATTTGGTGTGTGACATTGCCTTATAGACATCTACCAGGTTTGTTCAAATCATGGCCCTGGGGTCAAAATTGGCCCCGCCCCGGGAGTCACTTGATTTTAAATTGACTTGTTTATAGAAAAAAAAACCCAAAAAACTAGAAAATACTTCTTCTCAGAAACCACAAGGCCTGGAGTTTAGATATTTGGTGTGTAGCAGTGCCTTATGGACATCTACAAGGTTTGTTCAAATCATGGCCCTGGGGTCAAAATTGGCCCCGCCCCAGGGATCACTTGATTTAACATAATAATAATAATAATAGATTTACATAAGAAAGATTTTTAAAAGATATCCTTGTCAGAAACTACAAGAACATGGGTTGAGATACATTTGTATTTGGTATGTAACATGGCCTTGTGGACCTGAGCCAAATTCTCAAATCATGGCCCTTGGGTCAAGATTGGTCCAAGGTAGGGTTAACTTGTTTTTTTTGGACCACATATAAACCTTTTGTGTGGAATAAAAATTATATTGCTGTTCTTCTGCATGGATTTTGTATTCAGTATGACTATGTTGTAAAAGGCAATGAAAGTAATATTTCTCAGGTGAGCGATTCAGGGCCATCTTGGCCCTTTTGTTTTTTTTTTTCTTGTTTTTTTTTTCCATTTAATCTTTTTATAGGCTGCACAAATGTGTATGCCATTTAGTCTTAACACATTCCTCCATACCGTTAAACAGCATTCTCCATTTAATTCTTATTTTTATCATATTTGATTATTTCATTGGAAACTTATAATACACATGTATCAGTCTATATAGGGATTATTACATAGCATTCTATTTTTGGAATTTAACCTGATTAACCAGCAAATGATGAAACTTAACCCTTTCCCTCATATAGACTCATTTTGACACCCTCAATAGGTATCACATAAAGCCTGATCTGCAGAAAACCACAGTTAAACCTTACCAAATTTAATTACAAAATCCTCATTTCCAGACCACTGAGGAGCAGCGAACAGCATAAAACCTGATCAGCCTGCGAGTTACTTGCAGGCTGATCTGGTTTTATGCTGTTCGCATAGGTCTTTTCATGGTGTCCTCTATGAGGGAAAGGGTTAAAGAATAAAGTGAGGAAGCTTACTGTTACACAATTTACATTATGCATGCACCTATAAATATTGTCAATTTCAAGTTAAAAAGTAAAAATATATGGATACCTAACATTAATGTCTCTTTGTGGTGAGATTTGAAAACAGTGCAGATAAGTAAATTTAGTTACAACACAATTAATTAGCCAATTAGAGATTTGTATTGACCCAGTGGTAGTAAAGAGACCAAATCTTAACTTTTACACTATCATTTGTTCTTTTTAATACAGGCGACCTTCACTTTTGGTGGAATCCTACAATTAATTTTCTTTGCTACATCAAAAAGCAAAGAAGAAATTTTTAAAAAATAAAAAAAATGTAATGATACTTTTGATAAGATGGTCTGTAAAACAAAATGTTAACATTCTTTATGCTGTATTTAATGCTTTGGTTAAACTTGGAAGGGATGATCCTTGGGTGTACCTTCACAAAAGTTGCTAAAATTAGTTTGATCCATGTAGATGTCTGGTTGTCATGGCAACAGAAAGAAAAAAAATGAAAACTTTTAAAATCATCTCCTTCAAAACTACTGGCCTGATTTCAGAATGTTCTAGTACAAATGTTCCTTGGGTAACCCTCTACCAAGATTGCTAAAATTATTCCGATCCGTAAAAAAACATGGCCACTAGGGGCGGGGCTAATTTGCCTTAAATGTATATATAGAAATCTTTAAACAACATCTCCTCTGAAACCACTGGACAGAATTTGATTAAACTTTGCAGGGATAATCCTTGGGTGAACTTCAGAAATGTTGCTAAATTGAGCTGATGTAGAACTCTGATAGCCATGGCAATGGAAAGAAAAAAAAAAGAAAACTTTAAAAATCATCTGGCCAAATTTCAAAATGATTTAGTACAGCAGTTCCTTTGGTACTCAGGTAATTGATCCATGGCCTCTATGGCCCTCTTGTTGATATATTTCCAAAAGCTGAAATCTCCAACTTTCATCTCGTCTTTTCTAATGTTGATGTTGATGAATAAGAAAAAAAAAGTTCATTTCTGTTAAAAATTTAAGTTGAATAAAAAATTGTGAAATGGAGGCCAAATCACTCAGTTAGCAGAATTTAAATCTTTTAAACATCATTTATAGCATATTTTACTTCATACATCACTGCATGTACTTTTCTTTTTAGTTTCAAGTTGATTATTGATTGATCGGAAAGGTTCAATACCTTGTGATTTATTTTCTTTTTACCATAATATCATATCTTTATCTGTTTATCTGACTACATTTTCAAAAAGCAGAATAGGCACATTACCTGAAGGGTTAGCTGTCGGCTTTGGCTGACATGACACAGTCTGTATTCTGTTTTCTGTATGATTATGCATGTGTACCAGTCTTACATCAATTTCATGTCAGTGCTCAGTAGATAGGACCATAGGCAGATCTGTAACCTGTGTTATAAGTTAATCAGTCTAGCTGGCTGCTCTTGAGGAGGGATGTTTAATTTGCTTATAGCAGATATTTTTCTATAGCTGGAAATGATAAGTTCTACTCAGCCAGGGAATTGAAGAAAGTGAAATGTAGAATTAGTAGTTGGGGAGTGAGATATGCTGGCAGTTATATTTGATGTTCCAGGTGTAGTCAACTGGAGGAGCTGAAGATCACCAAGTGTGACCGCTTGACAGACACTGTTCTGTCCAATATTGTGGCCCAGTGTCCATCTCTCCAGTCTCTCACAGTCATAGGATCTCTCTCGCTCAGGTAAGCTTTACCTCTTTTCTTTCTTATTGTTCTTATTTTTTCTTGTCATTGTTTAAAACATATTGTGAAATGTATGGTTTATTTTAAGGTCAAATAAAAGAATTTTGCGTGGTTGCAACTAACTGCAACACAGACATTTGAGTCTTTAAAGTTAAACAGAGCTGTTCTTCAGTTCAGTGATATTAACGTTTTCTATATGAGCCAGCAGTCAGCAAATATCACAATCTACTTATAATGATTTGATGGCTGTTGTTAAAGTTAATTTATATTTTTTGCACTTCTGTGTTTAGCTCTGACTGGTATCTATTCTAAATAAGCTTCCATCTGTCATAATTCTCTCTACACCCACCAGAATGTTTGTTTATCATAACTGATAATAATCATTCTAGGACCGTGGGGATATAATTTTGATTTTATCTTCAAATTTTTATACTGCCATGTTGTTTCTTTTCAGGTCTCTGGTGTTGCCCAGCTCACTATCAGAATGCAGCCTGACTGGTCACCGTATTCTAAGGGAGGTAATCCTGGAATCTCCCATTTCTGTGAAACATCTTACCCTGAACAACCTGCCCAAGGTAATTACCTATATGTCTCCCACTAGATGTGTTAAGTGGTAGAATATGGGACTCAAGTTCTTTGTTATGGATTTAAACTGAAATTATTTGTAATTTTCAGAGTTGCAAAGTACTGGTCCAACTTAAAACAAAAAAACAAAAAAACCCAAAACAGATGGTCATATCAACAAAATTTCTGTTTTGAAGAATTTTTTTACTTAATGACATTGAATTAATGCGATTTAGTAAATCTGTCTGTATTTCACCTCTACCTGCATCATTAATCAGGGAAGTTCTGAACTGCTGAAGAACTGAGTAGGAAGGCTTTTCAGTAGTGTAGATACTGTACTCTACCTTGTCTCCATGAAAACATCTTTTAATTTATTTTTTTGATGTTTTCTTGTAAAGGGTTTAAGTGACATAGTAAAATACCTATATGTGTTTGAGACAGTTTCTACTTCAGTGTTTATTCTAATTATTAACTTTCCCTGAATCCTGTTTCTTTTAGATAACACAAAATATTGCAGTTCCCTTTTTTTTTTTTTCGGTAAAACAAAAAATAGAATTTTGAATTTTGAAGACTATACAGTCGACCCTTGTTATCTTGACATTTAAGAAATCATCATTTTTATGTCAAGATATGAGTATGTCGACATATGAATTTACATGTACCTGAAACCATGTAAATAATCATTCACGAATGCATATGTATTTGATGCAATTTGTCTATTAGGCAATTATGCCCTATATGCCTAATAAAAATCTTGTCTTATCTATGAAAACCTAAAATGAGTTTTTTTTTAAGTTAATTATGCAAGTTTCTTTTGGTATACTCGCTGCGGACCTGCCAATGTGTATGTCCAATATATTTGTTACAGTTTGTACCAGAGAGACGTGAGGAGTTACTACAACAATGTGAGAGATCACTGACCGCACTGGACGTGCGCGCAATCCCTGGAGAGAAACACCTTTCCATCCATCTGGCACACCTTACCTCCCTCACCCTGGACCAGGGCATACACCTGGCCACACTAGGTACTTGTCAGAAGTCTTGGTCAATACTACTTCTTAGCGATATCAGGCTGTAGACAAGTAGCATGATCCAAGAGCATGTTATATCATTTGCGACACTTGGCCACCCTGCAATTGAAACAAGCCTCAGTCTAGGATACCAGTACCATGTTTATGCCCCTCCATGAAATGGCAATAGAGTGTGTGTCTGTGTGTGCAAGAAATAGTGTCCCGTCTGTAATTTTGTTGTGTATGGTCATACCTTGAAATAACTTTGCACAAGTGATTCTTAGAACAGGATGATGTATTGTGAACAAGAACCAGGTCGCTAGCTTCAAGGTCAAGGTCACAGCACTTGGTTGACCTTAAAATCTTTCCCGGCAGTAACTTTGTTATAATTGAACATGTTTTGGAATAACTAAGCACAAATGATCCTTAGAACAAGATGATGTTTTGCGAACAAGAACCAAATTGCTAGCTTCAAGGTCACAGCAGTTGAGTTTGTATGGATTTGTGTAAGCAGTCCTGTCCGGGTGTATCTTTGTTGTGCATGGTTATGTTTTGAAATTATTTGACACAAGTGGTCCCTAGGACAAGACATTGAAGAGTCAGGTTGCTAGCTTGAAGGTCAAGGTCACAAAAATCAATTGACCTTAAAATTTTGGTCAGGATACAACTTTGTTGTGTTCTGAAACTACTTGCCACAAATGATTCCTAAGACCAGACGATGTGTTACAACAAGATGTAGTCACTTGCATCAAGGTCAAAGCAGTCAGTTGACCTTAAATTTATGTCAGGGCTGTTACTTTGTTGTGTATAGTTGAGTGTTGATATTACTCTGAACAAATTATCTCTGCACAAATTATCCCTAGAACTAGGCAATGTGTAGCACACAAAGTTAAGGTTGCTAACTGGGCTATAGGTTTTTTGTGTATGGTCTTGTTTATACACAGTATATTATATATAAAGGTACCATTCAGATTCTGTTAATTTTCACTGTTTATAAGAATTATGTCTCCCCTATAATTATATTAGGGAAACATATTGTTTTTGTCAGATTTGTCTGTTCGTCTGACTGTCTTCCTGTCTGTCTCTCTGTCACACTTTTTGTCTGGAGCATAACTCAGAAAGTATCAAAGCTATCAACTTGAAACTACACAGGTGGATAGATCTCATGGAGGAGAAGTGTCATGCACAAGTACCGTAACTCAGTGCATCATATTTTTTTAGTTATTGCCTTTGTTAAATTTCATACTTAAATTTTGTCCGGAGCATAACTCAAAAAGTATTGAAGCTATTAACTTGAAACTTCACAGGTGGATAGATCTCATGAAGAAGTGTCATGCACAAAAAATGTAAATCTGCAAATCATATTTTTACAGTTATTGCCCGTCGTTTTGTTAACCAGGTTTTCCGAAGGAAAACTCTGGTTATTAGATTGGGTGGGCGGGCGTAAACAATTTCTTCTGTGCGCAACTCCTCCTACATTTTTCAACGGATTTGGCCCAAACTTTTACAGAAGCATTATTATGTAGTGGCCTGGCGCATATTGTCAGGGTTTTGTGGTTTGACTATTTTTGTTGCAGTTATGCCCCTTTGTTATTTTTTCACATATGTAATATATAGGGAAATATTCTTCTGTGCTCAAGTCCTCCTACATTTTTCAAAGGATTTGGCCCAAACTTTTACAGAAGCATTATTACATAGTTACCTGGCGCATATTGTCAGGGTTTTGTGGTTCGACTATTTTTGATTCAGTTATGGCCCTTTGCCCCTTAACTGATGTAATATAAAGGGAAATATTCTTTTGCGCACAACTTCTACATTTCTAATAAATTTTGTCCATACTTTAACAGAAGTACCTTCACGAAGTCACCCTGGAGAATATTACCTGTGTTTTGCAGTTTGATCATTTTTGATGGAGTTATGCCCCTTTGATAAAATTCCTTGTCCAGAGCATAACTCCTACATTATAAGAGGTATTGACTTGAAACCTTGTAGGTGCATACATCTCATTGAAGCAGAATGCAGTGCATAGGAACCTCATTCTGTGGTTCATAAGTTTCGAGTTACATGTTTGCCCCTTCGTAAAAATTCCTGATATGGAGCATAACTCCTTAATTTTAAAATATATAGTAATGCTTGGTTTTGCAGTTTGACAATTTTTGATGTTTGCTATATACAGAATTGCATTAGATTTAATAGACATTGAGCACAAAATTATTTGACTGATACAAATAATCTGTACTGGGATGAAACATTGCGAAAAGAAAACCTGGTTTTGTGACAATTCCTGTCACTTGTTTTATATTTAATTATGTTTTATGCAGGGCTTATCTCATGCACTATAATACATATAACCTTGAAGCTGCATAGGTGGGTAGACGTTATTGACGAGAATTGCAGTACACAAGAGCATAATCCATTTCAAAGGTTTCTTGTTGGAGTTTTTCCCCTTTTATTCAATTTTGTGTACTTAAGATAACTCCCATTCGACTTATGCTATTGAAATTTAAATTCATTTATGGAAATAAATAAATGAGAGCAAGTGTCATCCTCAAGGTTCCTAACTCTGGCCTCAGTATTTTGGAATTATTACCCCTTTTTACAATTTCTTGACCGCAAGATAACTCTTGTTCTACTTATGCTATTGAAACATAATTTCAGTTCTGGAAAGAAATTGGCAAGAGAAAGTCTTACACACAAGGTCAATAACTCTGGGCTGAGCTTGATCAATATAGTCAGCCCTTTAACTGTTTGCATATGCCACTGTGTGCCTTAGTGTGTATGTGTGTGTGAGGGGAAGAGGGTGGGGGACACATCAGTTTTCTATGTTAACAAATCTCTAGTTTTAAATTAGTAACAATTCTCTGTTTGTTTTTCAGAAATTAAATGCCCACTGCTGAGATTTTTAAGGATCCAGGTAAGGGAGATCATACTTAATGCTGTTTTCTTTTATTAAGTACTTCATATTTTGGTGGCATGGTTAGCACCATGGATTTTATATCTCTCTGAATCTGTCCCTCCTTTTTTCTCTTTAATCAATTTCCAAGGAGGATTATTTAAGATGGTTAATATATTGTTTTCAGTTGATATTTAAAAAAAGGAAGCAAATTCTAATGGAGAAATGGCAGTAGTTTGGTGGTCGTAATATGGAAGTTTGAAATTTTCAAGTTCCTTAAATCTGGGTGGCTGTTTTGTTCAGTTTGCAGCCAATATGGGTTTAAGGGGTGCCCTGGTTTAGTTGTAGAGTTAATTGACACTGGATCTGAAACTTGCAAATTCAGTTCTCACTAGGGGCTATTAAAAAAAGTTTTAAGAAGTTGTTTGTAGAAATAACACTGCTGTTACAGGGATGTCCGAGGCTACACACACTGAGCCTACACCTGAGTCAGCTGTCTCAACTACAGGTGTATCACAGCACCCCGCTCCTGGCCTTGCGCACACTCTCCCTTCACTGTCCCCGAGTCACCCACCTGGCTACTGTCCTGGCCTGTGTAAGTATCTGTATTACTATACTCCCATAAAACAAGGCAGGGGCTGTATTTCAGTTTGGTTCTGCTTTGTTGTATCTTGTCATGTTTTCTTCTCATCTTTAGCTCATCTGAGCACAGTGTGTTGAAGGCACATTGTGGGATTGGTCATATGTAATTATCAAAATCACAGATCTAGCTTGAATTGGATAAATCTTTACAGGATTGATCAGTATCAAGTCTAGTTGTGTATATCATAGTTATGTTTAGTTAGATTGATTAATCACAGAGTTATGGCCCTTTTTATTCTAAGCAGTATGTATATATAATGTGCATACATTCTTGACCACACTTTATCGCCAAATACCCTGGCTTGAATTGGATAAAACTTCATTTGATTGATCAATACCAAGTCTGGTTGTGCATATGATCAGCATGTTTTATTACAATGTTTTATCGCAGAGTCATGGCTTTTTGTTAGTTCACCTGAGCACATGTGCTTAAGAGGAGCTATTAGGATCAATGAATGTCCGTCAGCCATCCGTCCGTCGCCCACAATTAGTTTGTTTGCGCTCTAGCATCTTCATTTCTTAAGCAATCATCTTCAAACTTTATGAGAATGTTTATTACCATAATATCTCAGCCAAGTTTGATTATGGCTGATATCGTGATATTGACTATCGGCCAGGATTATGCCCTTTTAATGTTAAAAAATACCAGATTTCAGTTTGTTTGCACTCTACCATCTTCATTTCTTAAGCAATCATCTTTAAACTTAATGACAATGTTTATTACCATAATCTCTTGGCCTGTTAGGTCACAAGTTACGTCCCTTTTAATATTAAATATTTGTTTGCACTCTAGCATCTTCATTTCTCAAGTAATTATCTTCAAACTCTATGGCTATGTTTATAGCTATAATCTCTTAGCCAGGTTCGATTATGACTGATATCAGCTAATTAGGTCAGAAGTTATGCCCCTTTTAATGTTTAAATTTGTGAATTTAAAGCCATAATCTCTCAGACAAGTTTGACTTCAAATTTGGATCACAGGTACTGGAATTGAAATGATCTCATGGATTATGCATTCAGAAAAATTATGCTATAATTTAGTAACTTGTACAGGCAATGAAGGCAGTTTTCTCAAGTGAGCGTCTTTAGGGACATCTTGGCCCTCTTGTTTATTTAGTAATAAGGAATTTTTGTCTGAAGCATAGCTTGAAAAGAATCAATTGCTTGAATTCTTTAATATAGATAATTAGGGAGTAATTTAAGTACCTTGTCCAAAAAACTTAACCCCACATGATTTATCTCCCTTTATTTCATAATTATTTTGTGATTGCATGCAGAAACACCTCGGGGTATTTCCCAAAATTTCTTTTCTGTGGCAAACCAATATAGGACAGTATTCCATCCTTCAGTATTAGTTTTTTGTGAAAATGCTGTTGAGAACTTATATTTATGTGTCCAGTACTGTCCGAAGCTGGCGGAGCTGACCATCGTGGGTGGAGAGTTGCGATCAGACCAGCTGTACCGTTTAGGACGCCACCTGTTGCAGCTGGGCACAGTCATATTGATGAAATGTTCACTGCTGGATGACAACTCTGCAGCCTGTCTCAGTAAACGACAACACTTGACCGTAACAGTGCCAGGCAGAGAGGATCTTGTAGTTAAGTTTGTAGAGTGACACACACCCACCCACACACACATGTTTTGAGTTACTATGTATGTAACATATATGATGTAATAACTCAGAAATTCCAAGTATAAACACATTTTTTTCTTTATATGAACAACCATAGATGAATATGATATGTGATACAAACATAAGCTTCTTAAAGATATCCTTGTATCCAGTTTATCTACCTATCCTTTCTACCATATTGCTTATTTCACTCATTTTATTTCCTTGTATTGATTCCATAATCATGTATTAATCATATCATAGTCCCTTGCCCTCCGACATTTAATGCCACCTGTTCATACTCTATCCATCAATCTGACAACTTATATGGCTCTAACTCTTCAACACTCCATCTTTGCTTTTTATCTTTCTCTCCATCCATATTAGTTGTGACATAATTTGTCCATTATTTTATATGTACATGTATAGTATACCGTTAATCTACTGTGATGTAGTATTGAAGAAATACCGTATACAAGTCTGAATACCACAACTTCAGTAAGAACTTAATTCATATACTCAGGCTATATTCATAAGTGAGACATACAATCAACAAGTCTTATACAGGACTTTGTCTAGCATTCCATTCTCTTCTGAGCTTCTCTCTCCTGGTTCTCTGGGTTGCCTTAGTTTATGTACTAATCTATGCTCTCTATAGCATGTTTTATTGCTCATGAAGCTATCTCTTTCCTCTTTTTTGACATCTCTTTCTGGCATTTAGATGTGATGGGCATATACTACCTGTCCAGTCCATGTGTAGATGTCAGATCGACATTTGCAATATTTTATGCCACACATACCTACAAAATGTACAAAAAACCAACAGCGAAAAAATGATACTAAGTAACCCTTAAAATTGAGAAAAATTCAAAGAAAAATAAAGAAATAAACCCTACAAAGAAAAAGTTATCACGTCAAATTGATTTGAATTACAATGGAAAAGCAAAATTTACCGATACACATGTATATAAACATTTTTCATACTAATAATTCCCATTACATTCTCCTGAATAAACCTTGCTGATCATGGGTGTGTGAATAACGCAACCACAATTCTCATTAATACTAATGTTTGAGTATTGTTGCAAAATAAATGTGAAGACAGATTTTTGGGCTAGTTTGACCATTGACCAAACAAGATGCTTGGTGGTGACGAACTGTCTTGAAGTTAAAACTTATTTTGAGCAGCTCTATGGATCCATGGTGATTGTCAGTTGCAGTCGTGTTGTCTTTGCGCTGGCCTGTGGGATGTCTTTTGGCATTCCGATTGTTGTTTGATTTTAATAAGGCAATTTCTGGGCACTTATGGCATCTGTACTGCTCTCTTAAGGCACACTATAATACACCTTTGCTACTGGGGGCTGGGCATGTTCCTCAGTTGTTGGCCTAGTTGGCAGAGAATATCCAGAACATTCATATGCTGCTGTAGGTGGGTATGTTCCTGAGGCACCTGCCTAGTTATGTGACGTAGCGTTGATGATGATGGTGTAATATGTTCAAATACCACATTTATGATGATAACCTTATTCACATATTAGTCTATCTTTCCAGAGAGATAAAACGATCGGCAAGCTAATAAAAAAAACACTAAAACAAAAAAACAAAACAACATGAAAACAATAAACAAACAAAACTCAGACACCCAACTTTGCCAGGATTAGCCCATCATCACATGAATAACATGTGTGAACAGTGTAAACCTGATCAGTGCGCTCCTATATGAACTGCTTGAACATTGATTAAAGTTGATAAAAGTTGCATAAAAAAGACATATTGACGACTTAATGGGTTAAAGCCTTATGTATATAACAATAGATGTCTATAGTTGTGGTTGATTTTTAATTAGCTGCTGTTTGAAAAATCTCGCTTTCTTTAAAACATTTATGTCGATCACTTTCATCTGTTTTTCATTGTTAGTTAATGTTTGAATTTCAACCAGTTTAGCTGTGACAAGGTTTTATTTTTACCCATGTACCTTCAAATTGCAAATTAAAACCATTATCAAAGCCATCAGCCAAAATATAGGCATCCTCTGTGCAAGTATACTTTTTTAAATATCTCCGCCACTTTAATGGGAGTAGTGACACCAGATCAGTAAGGCCTTGTTTGCTGGAGGCCCATGTTGTTGTGGAGCACTGGCCCTCTAGAAAGATGACCTAAACGGCAATTTAGAATCACTAGTGGTGTTTCAACATGCTTTTCTAGGGTGGCCACTGCTACAACTCATACATTTGTGAGCAT
The DNA here is from genome assembly GCA_021229015.1 of Solen grandis. NCBI lineage: Eukaryota > Metazoa > Mollusca > Bivalvia > Adapedonta > Solenidae > Solen > Solen grandis. The sequence goes on along the minus strand of CM037782.1, from coordinate 51,614,599 downwards.
ATGTGCATTTTTTTCTTAGATGAATCCCTTTAGAATTAAAATCAAAACAATGCAGCTGAGTATTAGTAGCCTCGTTCTGTGCAGTAGGTTTTGGCCTGCACATAAAAAGGAACTATAATTGATCTACTTCTGCCCATGACATATCACTTGACTGTGCTTTTTTCATTCTAAACTGTTCATCATATGATGACCACCCATGAATTTGGTAATGTTTAGTGCCTAAATGTATGTTATGCATACATTTCAGCAGGTCTCGATACTGTGAATGGTGAATACTACAAAATACATGTATGTCTATGTATACAATAAAGACATCAGTCCAAGCTTCAATACTTGTAATGCACCAGTCTGCTGCTCTTTGGAAAAAATTGTTATTTGACCTTTTGAATCAAAACTCAGGATCTGACCTGAAATAACAGCTGGATTAAGCAAAATAGCAAGATTTACAAATTCCCCATTCAAGATTTTCTGTTTGAATTTTGGTGGAATTTTAGATGAAATTCCCCCACTGGGTAATTGCACCTGTGCCTCACCTATCCCTCCAATTGCACTTGGAGTTGCAGCTGCTGATGGCCCTGGTTCAGGTCTGCTAGGAAACAATGGAGCAAGTTTCTCTGCCACCTTTTCCACCACACTTCCTAATTGTGCCTCTGAAATATTCAATTGAGTCGGCTGTTCAGGCAAAGGCTCTGGTGCCACTTGCTTAACATTTGCACCCCTACTTGGGACCACCTACTCAACATTTACAGCCCATCTTGGACGTAGCGCCTTCTTGCTTTTGGCATACTATATAAAACTGTATAAAATATAAGTTCATCTCAGATGCATGAACACCTTAATTTAGTTAAATTCAATTAATGATACTTAGTATATATTTATTTGTTATCAGTAGATAACATATATCGTAAAACTTTAAAAACATTTTAGTATAATCAATATATCGGTACATTGCAGCTCAAAATCTATGACATGTTCAAATCTCATTCAGATTTTCAAGTAAGAGAGCCTTCCAGTTCACTCACTATAGGTCAGTAATTTTACTCAGGTGCCTGGGTGTAATCAAGGCTTTCTGCCACCTGTGATGGACTGGTTGTCACTATATCACACACATACACACGGAAAAAATGTATGAATATTTTAACATTACTGTCTTTAGTAGCTACAAACATTTCATTTTTGTATCGCTTGACTAGAGTCAGGCGACATATAAGGGGTTACTTTTGTTGGCGTCGGCAGCGGCGTCCCCATCTGCTTGTCTGGATCATAACTTCGTCACCATAAGTTTGAATGACTTGAGACTTGATATGTATGTTTCTTGCAATGACCCGGAGTGCAGTGCACAAGAATCATAACTCTACCTTGTGGGCTTTTTGAGTCATTTCCCTTTGATAGATTTTCTTTGAGCATTTCTTGTCCGGATCATAACTTTTTCACCATAAGTTTGAATGACTTGAGACTTGATATGTATGTTTCTTGCAATGTCCCGGAGTGCAGCACACAAGAACCATAACTCTACCTTGTGGGCTTTTTGAGTTATTCCCCTTTGATAGATTTCCTTTGAGCATTTCTTGTCCGGAGCATAACTTTTTCACCATAAGTTTGAATGACTTGAGACTTGATATGTATGTTAAAAGGGTTAAGCAACAAAAAAGTAATCATTTTTCATTATACTTGTTACAGTACAACGCTGCTATATTGTGGACTGCTATTTGCGTTGACCAATTTATCGCGGTTGATCTGTGGACCCCAAAAATATATCGAAACATTTGCATAGGCTTACTGCGAAACTAATCTGTCTCCTTCTATATCTATATGTATTTAAAAGAGTTTTGCTGTCAGTATTTAACATGCTAGTGCACTGACATGCAGAAGTGATAACAATTAAATACCCCAGGTGGTTTGCTATTGTGTTTGGAGGCAGTTGATGATTATGCAATGGAGTGTTAATGATCAGCAACAATGCAGGTTTGTCGGTATAATTATCCAACCACAGTAATCAGCATTTAATTGGTATGGACATTCAATACAAAGCAGATACTCGATAAAATACAAAAACATTGTCTAAAACCTGGTAATTTGTTTCATTTGATCATTAACAAGGCTCCTCATATCAATACATCATAATAAGTACACCTCAGATTAGTTTCAAATAGTGATAAATTGTAATGGAATGGCAATTTTCACACCAACATTGTTTTGATAAACAATGGACGGCATATAATTTAACGATTAAGCTAGACTTACCTTCGTAGAAGGGAAGGGGACGGTTGACAATAATTTCATCCGACACAGAACTCCTTAAGGGCTCACACACAGAGATGACGCAGCAAGCGGCAGTCGAGATCATATATTCAGAGTATAACTGGACGTTTCAACAGAAACGGACAAATGCGTTTATATTGCAAAGAATTGAACAAGATTGGGTGGATGCGGGTGGGTGTGTGAGCCCTTAAGGAGTTCTGTGTTGGATGAAATTATGATCAACCGTCGCCTTCCCTTCTACGAAGGTAAGTCTAGCTTAATCGTTAAATTTCATCCAACACATGAACTCCTTAATGGGCCCCACAGAGATTTTAGAGACGATTCTTTGCAATAAGAAAAGAAACTACAAACCATCGGTAAGTAGGAGAAAGATAACTCATGAAACAAGAATTGTTTTAAATTTAATAAAGAATATGGATAATATCCTTGTAATCAGAAAACATAACAATCCGAATCTTTATTTGTGCTTATTCAAAACAGCAGCTTGAACAGGATATTTTGTAGATAAAATTGGCCTGTTATAAAATTTAGCGAAAGTCCGGCTTTAGTCCATCCCGCATTCTTAATGATGTCCGAGACAGGCACCCCTCGGAATTTCGCAGTTGACGTAGCAGCAGACCTTGTGCTATGTGGTTTAAAATTTTCAGACACACCAGCCTTTTGCATCACCAGTTTGATCCACCTTCCAATAGTCTGTTTAGAAACGGCTTTGTATGGACTTATTGTTGATATAATCAAACGAGTGCCAGTTCTTAGAGATTCCGTTCGTAATAGATAGTCTGACATTGTCTCAACAATACAGAGTTTTTTATTCTTTTTATATCGGTTTAATGTAATGAGATCTAAATGTCTTCCTGGTCCACTGTTTTTCAGGACTTTACTAGGCTGAATAATTAAATCTGACGTGGTAATCTGAACATCACTCAGTTCCAATACATGTAGAGTTTGGCACCTCTGTGCTGTCAAAAGTAAAAACAAAATACACAGTTTACATGACAATGACAATAACGTGCTTGTATTCATATTCTCAAGATATTTCAATACAATGGAAACATCCCACGTGCACTTATATCTTGGCAAAGCTGGCCTTTCATTGAACAGGCCCCTCATAAATCTAGCTATGATGCCATCAGTGTGTATATCCACACCGCCGGTCAAACTAACAAATGAACTTATGGCTGATCTTGCTGTTGCTACCGCCGAATAGCCTACACCATTATTGTGCATATCTGTTAAAAACGTCACTATCGTAGCGATATGCGGCTTAGTGGGATTCTCTTTCCCCTCGCTGAAAAATATCTATTTTTTAAGATATGTCTGGTATTGTCTCTTAGTGCTTGATCTCCAGGATTTGATAATAATGTTTCTAGCGTGTTTTGGTATGCCTTGCTTTTGCAACGATCTCCGGATAATGGAAAAACACAAAGCTTCATTTTTACTAGAGGATGTTTTTTCTCCGGATTGTGCGGTAAACTGAGTATTAACCCGGGTTTTGGCAAAAGTATGCCCGGTCCTTGAATCAGATTTGTGAGGACTGGCCACCACGTCTGTGTCGGCCAAAATGGGGCGACCAGCACCACATCCGAATGATCTGTTTCTATCTTTTGAAGAATCCGAGAAATCAAACTGAAAGGAGGAAAAATATAAAATCAAGTATTATTCCAAGTCATTGAGAATGTATCTACAGCAAAAGCAGCAGGTTCCGGATTTCTCGTAACATATTTTGTCAACTTAGCATTTAACCTCGATGCAAATAAATCAATTTCCAATTCAGGAAAGACTTCATTTTGGTGAAAACTTTCTGTGATAACGACCACTCTAAATCATCGTTACCCGAGTGGCTGAGCTTGTCCACCTTATCATTACGAACCCCTGCAACATGATAAGCTGTAATGTGTATCTTAGGCTCAATACACCATAGCCACAGCTGCCGCGAAATGTCATCAAGTTGTGAGATTCTGCCCCCAAATTTATTTATATATGAACAAACTGTCGTGTTATCTAGATAAACGCGCACGTGGGCATTACTTACATATTTGCAAAACGACTGAATCCCGAATTTACATGCCATGAATTCCAAAACATTAATGTGTAACTTCTGTTCTTTCGGGGACCAGAACCCATTCGTTTTCATGTCACTGGTCTCATTGTACGCCCCCCACAATTTTAGACTGTCATCTGTATACAACACTATCGAAGGGACGCTCGAAGAAATAAGCTTGTAGCTAGTATGTATATTGTTGATCCACCACTGTATCATGATCTTATCGGAATCCGGGATATTCATAAAACTATCAAAATTGTCGCTATGTAATTTTAATTGCATTTCCTTCAATTTCTCTAACGGTTTATAATACAGAGCAGCATATTGCACAGCCGGTTCCGCGGGCACAAGCTTACCTACTAGTTTTGCAAATCGCCGAATAGTAGTTCGTTTGACATTGATCATGTATATACATATGTCCACAATATCTTCACATCTTTCCTTAGTTAATCTAATTGTCATTGTTTCGGAACATAACAGAAACCCCCAAAAAACTATTTGTTTGCACGGTTTCAAAACTGATTTTGTCGGGCTAATTGTAAAGCCTAATTTATCCATTAACTCAACAGTGTCCCATACATTATTGGCGCACAATTCGTACGTTTCTGCTTGCAGCAAAGAATCATCAATGTATGCACAACTTATATGACCTTTGGCGCGCAAATAAGCAAATACAGGCTTCAAAACTTTTGTAAACACACGTGGGCTACATGAAAACCCCATTACCAATGCAGTAAACTGATACTTCACTCAAAAATAAATCTTAGGTATTTACGATATGCTTTGTGAATTGGAATCAAATAAAATGCGTCTGAAAGATCAACCGATGCAAAATAGCAGTTTTTCCTTACTGCGGTTATAGCAGTCTGTAGTGATACCATTTTGAAATGAATCTTTTCCGAGCAGCTGTTATTGAAGTGTTTAAGATTAAGAATAACAAGAACACTTCCATCCGACTTAGGTCGTGAGAAAATGTTAGAAATGTACTCGCTATCATCGTCCCCTTCTGCCCTTTCGATTATACCGTTTCTCAAAAACCTTTTAAGTTCCATCATAATTTTCTGTCTCTCCTCAGTGTAAAAAGAATATGTGGTAGGTGCGTATAATTGATGCGGAATTTTTGATAATTCTAGACGGTAACCCGAAACCGTATCTAAAATTCATTTATCTTCGGTAATTGTTCGCCATGTATTTAAATGGAAAGCAGCCTTACCTGCTTGAAAATTATTTGGCGTATTTTTAAGAAAACGCCAATCATGGCCTATTACATTACTCACTGTTTCTACTTTTTCAGTGGCTTTCCGCCTCTGTTTTGAACTTGTCGCTGCTGCTTGCGATAGCGCTGTTGTTGAGGAAACTCCTGTGTTGTTTCAGTGCATTGTGCCGGAATCGACTCTGTGGAGGGTGATTGCTGGGGTTTCCTGCACCCCCTCCGCGTTTCTCTAAAAAAGGGCATTGGATCAATGATGTCAGGTTTATTCTGCTTTCCTTAAGTTGTTTGATTTGATCAGACAGCTTATCACCAAACAGTTTTGTTGCTGATGGCTCATTGGCGCAAAGTGGCTTGTAGCATGGTAGTAATTCTTTCTTAATTTTCTCAGCCCTAGCTGTATTGCTAGTTGACACCGCTCTGGTTAGAATCTTGAAAATATCACCTATGCAGTCTTTCAAAGCCGGATTTGACTTTCCCTGTTTTAACAGTTCCATTGCTCCCATTGTTGGAATTATTGCCGTGCAGATGAATTTTTGAACTTGCTGAAGTGTATAATCGCAATATTTCGTCTGCGGTCGCAATTGGCGCCAAAGTTGTTCATCTACCTTCGGGATTTGTAGATTTTCGACATTTTTTGGCCTTTTGTATTTTTGTAAGAGTGCCTTACTTTTCTCATCCTTCGGTTTTGCGCACAGGGACTTGTTCGCCATTTGCGCTAGAGAATCTTCCACACAGGGTCCCGTCTCTGTTGTATCTTCATAAAAATCCATAATATCTTCCCAGAAATCATTCTCCCCTTCACTCGCCCCTTCCGAAAAATACTTATCCAAATCGAGCTCAGAGTCAGAGCTGTCAGACGTAATTAATCCAGAATTGGAGCAAGTGGCTGTGGGCTCAGGTTCCTTGACTCTAGGGTGTTTCCCACATTGACCCTCATCAGTCGAGCGACATCTCTTTAATGAGTCCATATCTTTTTTCAAAGCAGACACTGTCTGGGTCAAACATTGCAGGGACTTCGTTAACACGGAGACATCAGACTCTGTATGGACCGAAGGACACGATAACTCGTTAAAGAGGGACAGCGCCCTTGATACCGGCGCAGAAGCAGTATCTCTTACTGTTTCGTCATTTCCGCCCTGGCATTCAGCCAGTGATTTCTGGAACGAGATTTGGTCTCATTTTAAGCCATAACTAATTATACAAATTGATGTCTACCCATCATATTTTCCGTGCGTTGAGGTATTGATATCATACCTTGGTATTCATTACTATAATCCTAAAAAGGGCATGCATTGAGGTATTGGTATCATAACTGAGTATTTTCATAAACTGTGCATGTGCTAAGGTATTGGTATCATACCCGAGTATTTTTATAAACTGCGCATAAGCTAAGGTATTGGTATCATACCTTAGTATTTTCATAAACGGCGTATTGGTATCATACCTTAATATTTTCATAAACTGCGCATAAGCTAAGGCATTGGTTTCATGCCATAGTATCATATGCTTATCATTTCATGCATTGAAATATTGGTTTCAAACGGTTTCAAAATGTGTTGGAACTTCCATTAATAATAGATACGAACGTATATCCATGACATATTAAGTCATATGTATAATATTTGAGCTTGGTATTGGTATCATACCTTCGCCATTGTTTTGACTAAAAACTTTCATTCCTTTTTAATAACATTGTCCATGCAAACAGTACCTAACACATAGGTAAACCATTGTCTCACTTCTAAATCTGGTCTCTTTCAGTTTATCCGAAAATGCAAGTAAGATAAATTCATATGTCGTGATTTTGAAAAAACAAAACTTACCCCATTCTCAGCCATTTTATTTGGTATCGATATTTCAATTTTCCATTGGAATACACAAATATAGAATAATTATCCCTGATTAAAAAACTCTGTTGATCCCGAATACGGCAAGCCTCGTTATGATCTCGACTGCCGCTTGCTGCGTCATCTCTCTGTGGGGCCCATTAAGGAGTTCATGTGTTGAATGAAATTTATTATATTGAGATATACTGAAGAGTTATGTAACTACAGTCCAAAAAAACAAAAAAAATATGGAAGAAAACCCAGAATCAATGATTATGAAATTATTTAAATAACTCTATAAATAAAATAATGTTTATTGCTTTATATTAGGGTTTTTCAAGAATTTACGACTATCACAAAGACACATATAGCATTCTCAAACTTACTACGCAGACCAATAGAACGCAGTATTTGGGCTTGGACCCCAAGAACCGCGATATAGCGACGTTGTGTTGTAATATGTTTAAGTTATAATAGTCATACATTTTTTATTTGATCTTTATAAGCCTTTCTCTGTTTGATGGCAACATCATTGCGCATTAATACCCCATCCTTAGAAGAAAGTGACAAATTGGCATCTTTACTGTCAACAGATAAGGCACTTGCGGAGTTCTAGTTAACAATTGTAATTGACATTTGTAACTATTGTTCATCAGCACTTGTAATGTAGTGTTGAAGTCGGTGGCAGAATATATATGTCCATTACCACAGTTATGATAATAACTTTATTTGCACTTTAAATTGTGCTTCAACATAAGAATTGTGATCGACAAATAAAATTCCAGTCTTAGAAATCACTTTCACTTTCTACTTTCTCCCCCATTTATACTAATTCACATGCCCAGATAACTTTTGTGAAAATGGCATAATTGGATGTCCGTGTGCGTCTGAGGTGGTGTTCTGAGGTCGCTCTTCCAGCTGTGTGTTGTAGTTATTGTTTTGTAGTGTAGCCGTAGAAATAGCATGTGTGGATGTCCGTTGGTATTCTGAGATCGTTCATCTGGCTGCGAGTTGTTTATTTGTTCATCGTTTACTGTTTTATGAGAAATTTCAATCTTATGCAATATAAACAAGCTAAAGGTACCAACCTTGGCGTGACATATGTATAGTGGTTGTTCTTCTTCCAGCATTGTTTTCCATGACCATTCCAGTTTTTCTGAGGTCTTTGGCCTGTCACTTTTATACTTGCTATGACCTGTAATTCTCGATAGATATGTGACTCATCACATTCTCATTTTCCATTCTTTAGATATTCTAACGACGTAGCAAAGGTTGGGTAATGCATTAGGTGTGGTATTATTGAGTCAGACCCAAATCTCATTTTAATGTATCATCTTTATTTTCATTTCTCTGGCATGTGATCATAACTATAGTGGTTTACAAAGTTTTAAACACAAGTAACATATTCTATTTCCAAGGCCATACTGCCTACGCTAAACAAAACCCAGGAGTTGTCGGCCTCAGCCCTTCTCCCAGACTGCTAAAAGTTCCTGTCTGCTTTAGCTCCCAAAGGTGAACTTGTCATCTCAAGCTTTTGGTTCTGACTGACTAAATTGGCTCCCAAATGTGAACTAAATAATTGTCCACACCTGGTCAATCACTGATTGGCTTTTGATAAATGGGATATAGCTGTCAATTATGACTGCCACTTGAGATAATTATGTCTTGATCAATAGAAATGCTAGAAGCAATTGTGCTATCTTGACTTCCTTTAATTAATTAGCTGTCATTTCCTGTTAGTGACAACTACATGTCTGTTTTGTTCTGTTCAGTATAGAATTTGATAATTAGTGAAACAATTGTTGCTGATTTACCAATAAACTTTGAAACTTTGTTAATCAGGACTTAGAAAATTTAATATTATGACAGTTATGCCATATTACAGTCATTCACTCATTGGCCTTAGATGAAAAACAAAGTGAACTATGAAATTAATTATGCTACTAAAATAGTATATGGGTTAAGCTTGAAACCCTGTAACTTTAGTTTTACTTACTAACTGTGCAGTTGTAAAATTAAATTTTTTACCAATTTCTTAAAATATTCTACTAATTTGTTTTGTCAGCAGTTATGGTAAACATTCATTTCCAAAAATACTTTACAGATGGTTTTAATTTTAGCCATCACCAGAAATATATGTCATGTAGTCAGATTTTTTTCTTTCTATTATTAAAAAAAGGGAAAAGATTTTTATTTTATTTTGATAAATATGCTCCCCACCCTCTTACAATTTTCTTAAAAGACCATGTTATTATAAAGGAGAACATTCTATGAGACATTTTTTTAGGAAACATAAAAAATTCGATTATTGAAGTATTACATGATTATATGCAATTTAATACAAAAACATTATTTTTTTCTCTCCTTTTACTTGTTTTTAGCTCACCTGAGCACAACGTGCTCATGGTGAGCTATTGTGATCGCCTTTTGTCCGTCGTCCGTGCGTGCGTGCGTCTGTCGTCAACAATTTGCTTTAAACAACATCTCCTCATGAACCGCTGAAGGGATTTTGACCAAACTTCACAGGAATCATCCTTATGATGCCCTCTATCAAAGTTGTACAAATTATTCAGATTGGTTAAAAAAGTAGGTCACAGGAGCTAAAAATAGATTTTAAAAATGCAAACTTTGAAAATCTTCTTCTGCAAAACTGCAAGGCCTAGAGCTTAGATATTTGGTATGTAGCATCATCTTATGGGCCATTACCAAGATTGTACAAATCATAGCCCTACGGTGATAAATGACCCCGCACCAGGGGTCACTTGTTTTACATAGAGTTATATAGGAAAATCTTTAAAAATCTTCTTCTATGAATCCATTAGGCCTAGAGCTTAGATATTTCGTATGTAGCATCATCTAATGGTTCATTACCAAGATTGTTCAAATCATAGCCCTACGGTGATAAATGACCCCGCACCATGGGTCACTTGTTTTACATAGAGTTATATAGGAAAATTTTAAAAATCTTCTTCTATGAATCCATTAGGCCTAGAGCTTAGATATTTGTATGTAGCATCATCTATGGTTCATTACCAAGATTGTCAAATCATACCTAGGTGATAAATGACCCCGCACCATGGGTCACTTGTTTTACATAGAGTTATATAGAAAAAACTTTAAAAATCTTCTTCTATGAATCCATTAGGCCTAGAGCTTAGATATTTGGTATGTAGCATCATCTTATGGGTCATTACCAAGATTGTACAAATCATGGCCCTATGATGATAAATGACCCCGCACCAGGGGTCACTTGTTTTACATAGAGTTATATAGAAAAATCTTTAAAAATCTTCTTCTATGAATCCATTAGGCCTAGAGCTTAGATATTTGGTATGTAGCATCATCTTATGGTTCATTACCAAGATTGTACAAATCATAGCCCTATGGTGATAAATGACCCCGCACCAGGGGTCACTTGTTTTACATAGAGTTATATAGGAAAATCTTTAAAAATCTTCTTCTATGAATCCATAAGGCCTAGAGATTAGATATTTGGTATGAAGCATCATCTTATGGTTTATTACCAAGATTGTACAAATCATGACCCTATGGTGATAAATGCCCCCGCACCAGGGGTCACTTGTTTAACATAGAGTTATATAGGAAAATCTTTAAAAATC
>CM037782.1:51553534-51603534 GCA_021229015.1 Solen grandis | reverse complement strand
TCGGTAAAACATTAAAAATGGATGCCTCAACAACTGCTGTTCTTACTAAATTACGGATACCAGAATTAAAGCCTGAACAAAAAGAAGTTGAATTGGCACTCTCGGGACTATGTGGTAATACCATCATGTTCTTTGTTCATATATATATTGATGCGGTCACTTCCCCTGGTTATACCTAACGATTTTGAAGGCGCCGATTTGATTGGCTTACACAAAGGTCAATCTGAGACGACATACTACACGATGTGGTCAGATTTAGTTAGCGAAATATGAGCAAATATACTGAATCTGATTTGAATGAAATTGCTTTGACTACCAGTTAAAGTTCCGAAAATAATTTCTTTTTCGATTATCATTCTTATCTCAAACATTTTTGGAAGTATAAATATATAAAGAAAAATCTTATTGATCATACCATTCTTGCTTGAATATTTCATATTTTTAAACGAGATAACATTCTTCAACATTTTATTCAACATAGCAAACCAGTTATGACAAACAAGTTAATGATTTGATATCCCTCTATAACCAAGATTTCCTCATTACAATGTCTCTAGTATACTGACTACATGAGCGCACGATCTTCTAAAAGCTAAAGTATCGTCGGATAAGTCACGGCTGCTGATTACGCTTATCTCCATACATCACCCGTGGGCTCATTACTACTGTATACCCGAAACTATAATCCGATTGGATGCAGGATAACATTGTCCTGCCTAGTGTCAACCAATCCGAACGCTCCTATCGTTATTTCCTATATCCTATATCATATACTCTGATGTTCTTTCTTCCACAAGAAGAGTATCCAAATTGTAAATGTTATTTTTGTAAATCGTCATTCTGATTGGCTTCAAATTGTTCATTCTCATTCTTTACGCGTAAAAAACGTTCAACTTGCATGTTGTTTAATATCCCACGGTAAATGAATGGAGAAGAACGGAACAAATTGACCGTGGGTGTCCGACGATGGAATTAAAGCCAGGATATACTTAAGGCCGACAATAAAAATAACCAGCAATAGCCATTTCGATTGTTTATGCAATAGACTTTTCCGTAAATAAAATAACAAATTATGAATTAAGTTGTTAACTTTTATTTACATACTTATACTGATTATTTTCATCGAATCACGGATGTAGCATTGGCAGTTCATGTAAGTGTCTGGGACTTCGAAATCAATGTTCGCTGTCACTGTACCAAATCTTGGGTTGAAGAACGTCGAGTCTACAGTTGTGGTAGATACTTTTTAAATAAGATTATCTAGATAAAAAAAAAGTTACCGTTGGTTCTACCCGGATAATTCCTCCCTCTGTCGGTAATTAGCTGGATGCCACTATATTGCAATACGTTAACTGCAGTGCATGCTCATTATAATTTATCAAATATTAATTGTTGTAAAAAGAAAAATAGACAAAGAAAAAGTTGAATTAATGAGGATTCAATCAGTACTCAGTGATATGCCAAAATAATCAAACTAATATACGTGTACATATATAACATATCACATATCAATCAGGTGATAAAACAGAACAGAATCTTTATTTTTTGACTAAGAATAAACATATAAACTGATTGCACTTTTCACGAATGGTGAAAATATAGCTGAATGTTTTTTTTATTCATTTATTTATTTAGTTATTTATTTCTTACATAAAATTTACCAACAAGTAAGTTAGCAACTATTCAGTGAGAAAAGTACACACCGTTTGTTGCGCTCGCTCACTTTGTGCTTCTTAATTCCGATGTTTCCTCACAAAGTAGAACAGAATAGAATAAATTTTAATAACGACTTACGCATATAAGCTCAGCTGATTGGATTGTCAAGAATACATTTATAACTTAGTGCATATTATAAGGTGGCAAGCACACATTTCACCAACATACGTGTTTTAGAAATACATTCTGTGAGATTAAAGGATTGTACATCGTTCCCAACCGTTCGCACGGAGGAGAGTGGTATTGAGGTTAAAATGTACATTATAAACAGCACAATGCTAATACCATTTTATCATTTCAAATGCTCCACGAGAAGTCAAAGATCTGAAATATATCCATCCTAAAAGGTGCATCGCAAAAATCCATTTCTTCACTCTTGCTTAATAAAGCGACAGATATTTCACAAGAGTGACGTTGCTTATTTTGTTTTACCTTGATGGATCTATTCAAGTTCCTTAAAAGCGGAAAATTTGCAGACATTCATTTTATCATGTCATTTGTGCATTCCAATGGCCAGACGACAATGCAAATATAATCATAGGGATTCGACACGTAATATTTGAGGAAAAAATCTAGTTAGTGTCTATATATATCGGGTATTAACAAGGGATGCAACACACCGAGGGCGAATTCTTCCGACGGTGAATATTTTCAAGTCCTGACACAAGTCAAGGCATCCACCTCCAAGAAAAACACAAGAAAGCCCCACGCTGATATCTCCTTGTCTTAACATTGTGTCATATTGTTTCAAAACACTGCCAGTTCGTTGGTCGGACACGACCTCGCAACACAAAAAGTCATGTGTAAACAGCAATTTACACATATTTTGCAGAGTTAAACGTACAAGATCGATTCATTTTCGAAAATTATTTCAATATCTTATGTCCAACTTCACGCCGCCAGACTGCTTGGCTGCTGGACTGCTAACTTCAGGCTGCTAGGTTGCTAACTTCACTTTGCCAGGCTGCTGGACTGCCAACTTCACGCTGCCAGGCTGCTGGGCTGCTAACTTCACGAAGCCTTGTTTAGACAGATATTTATTCGAGTTTTATTCCGAGGATAATCATATAATTACAAAATGAATATGGATTTCGGATATATGAAACAGTGCTTCCGTGAAAAAAGATCTGGATAAGGAGCCCAGGTCTTGGGCGCAGCGCAAAAGACTCTCATAAGTTACCACCCTTTTGCGCTGAGCCTTCGACATACACAGTACCCGTCCGGCATTACTAGTGAGACGTACTTCACATCGGTGTTTTTGTTTTGGCGTAAACTGTACAAGATGGAGTTTAAACTATTTCTTGAACAAATCAAATCTTGATTAACATCCAAAGGCAGTGAAAAAGCACCTTTTTCAATGGTTTGCAAAATCTGTTAGGATATTCTATCTGAAGATGGGAATTTCTGGGTGCATATTTCTCTGCATGGTTGCCAATTTGCAGAACTCTATTTAATCTTCCTATTTAAACATGAAACACACAGTTAAGTGTTCGTCTGTTAATCTATAGGCCATAAGTCCTAATCCTACCAGTGGATTTCTTTTTATATTTTGCTTCTGTTACATTTTTGTCCCTTTCTTTCTTTTTTTTTTCACTGGCTCGCAAATTATATCTCCTAAATTTATCGAAAAATACGTTTTCTAGGATTATTTTAAATCATAGGCAATTTAAAACTGTTATAGGTAAAGTAACGTACAAGAATGTGTAACTGTCAGCATTATTATTGCTTTAAAACTTGTATACATATTTCTATATCTAGTTTCAGCCCTGTGACAAGTTTGCCATTATCTCATTAAAACATATCCTAATTTTAGCTCCTCTACGATCCGCGATTAGGATCTGACAACATCGCATTAGGGGTCACGTCAGATTGACCTTTTAAGTAATGTATATGCATAAACTGAATGAGTTCCCGCTCTACCGAATGAGCTACCCGGTCGCTTACACATCTTTCTACCCTACTGTGGGAATGATGCGGTTATACCTTACGATTCTGTAGCCGCCGATTTGATTGGCTTATACAAAGGTAAATCTGAGACGACCCTCTATACGATGTCGTCAGATCCAGTTAGCATACTGAATCTGATTTCAAAAAGATTGTTAGTTTAGACAACTGTAATTTTCAAAATTTGATATTAAAGATCAGGCGATATTTTGATGACTCGTTTAATGCTTAATCAAGGCCGTTTGAATAGACATATGAGACGCACTGAAAGTAGATTGTGTGTAAGTCCAATATTTGTACAGTCAGAAATAACATGCTAGGCTATCTGAAGAAACTAAACTACTTTCTGACTGTCAAGACATCAGTATTTACACACACATATAGGTGCGTACTTGCGTGTGAAAACAGATGTATACGCCTGACGATCATCATCTTTTTTGTTGACTTACGTTTTCTAGAACACGAATCGAATGTAGCATCAAAATCATTCATTTAACATTATTACTGATTATACAGGACCTTATATGAGATGTTGTCATATCGAAAATGTAATGGTGTGTAGATAAGTATTTATTCTGGTTTACATTCAACACTCATAAAACATCCTAGATCACAATGTTTCAATATCATATTCATATATATGATTTCTGGAGTTAAAGGGGTAATTATCTACGAGTTACAGTTAAATTATTAATTAATTAATTATTAAAGTTGTAATCTTAATTAAGGAATTCTTAACATGTCAGGTCAGGTACTTGACAAATGTTATTCAAAACGGAAAAAAAAAAGATAACAAAAGTGGTGCTGGCCAAGACAGGTCAAAACCATAACATTTCCTGAAATGATTAAATTGATAAATAGCCTGACTATACACAGCCTGAGTACGTGGTGCAATGCCTGCCTTCAGAAGCTTTTGGGCTCCAAGCTGTTCCAAAGGTGGCTGGGGATCGAGACAGGTGCTGATCCGCATCTGGTGCTAACTCTCGAAAGCGAGACATCTGCAAGCGAGACAGACTATCAGCAATATTGTTACGACACCCTGGTATATGTTCAGCACGCAAGACCAAATTAAGCTGTAAGCATTTAAGCGAAAGCGCGTGAACTAATATCATAAGATCAGGTGATTTAGTTGTTTGGCTATTTATGACTTGAACAACTGATTTGTTATCACATTTAAACAGTACTTTTTATTTTTCAACTGCTTCCCCAAACATATAGAGAGACCAAAATAGGAAAGAATTCCAACAATGTTATGTCTGCAATACGCCCCTGTTCAACCCATACTTTGGCCAAGCTGCACAAGTCCAGTGACCCTGAAAGTATGCTCCAAAACCCTTATCCTCAGCAGCAGAACTGTCTGTGAACAAACAAACATCTGAATTTGCACACCACTGTCTATCATGAAAAATGGATATCCCATTGAACTCCTGGAAAAATCTTAACCACATTTTTAAATCCAAACGCATACCCATGTTGAGTTTGATGTGATGATGTGGACTTTGAACTCCACATGTTGCATTTATCAGTCTCCGGCAGAAAGGTCGACCTGGTACAACTGCCCTACACATAACATTTAGAGAACCCAAAACAGACTGTAACTCCCTCAATGTGATGCTATGCTTATGGTTTAAAATTTCTTTAATTTGACGTACAAGAGTCTTAATTTTGTCTGCAGGAATTCGTACTTGCATCAGAGATGTGTCTAATTCTAAGCCCAGAAATACCAGGACTGTAGATGGTCCCTCGGTTTTTTCATATGCGATTGGCACACCAAACAATTCACAGCAACGAAAAAACGTATTCATCATGACAGTGCAATGCAAAGTGCCCTTTTTACCACCAAAGAGAAAATCATCATGATAATGCTCAATTTCGCCCCTTGGGGAACTGTTTTTTACAACCCATTCCAGAAAAGATGCAAACCGTTCAAATGTAGCACATGAGATGCTACAGCCAAATGGCAATGCCTTATCAAAGTAATACAAATTTTCAAATTTAAAACCAAGCAATTTAAAATCATCTTTGGCCACAGGAATCAAACGGAATGCTGACTTAATATCAGATTTAGCTAACAACGCCCCCTGACCTAATTTTTGCACCATCTCAATAGCAGCATAAAATTTTGTATACTGTACAGAACACAGACTAGGGTCGATGTGGTCGTTAACTGAATCACCTTTAGGATATGAGAGGTGATGTGTCAAACGGTATTCCCCAGGTTCCTTTTTAGGAACCAAGCCTAAAGGAGAAACTCTAAACGACTTAAAAGGTGGATTCTTGAATGGGCCTTGAACTCTACCAGCCATAACTTCTCTAATTATCTTTCCTTTGACAACTACTGGATTTGCATTAGCAGATCTCAAATTCTTAGATTCATATACCAACAGGGGACCCCATAGTGTATTGGGAAACCAAACTTAAAGCCATTAAATAGCTTACAAGCTGCATCTTTATCGGGATATTTCTCTAAAAACGGTATCATAGCATGCAATTTTACTGGAGTTTGTGCTAAACTGAACGAATTATTTTCTGTTTGCTTGAAATTGTTTTCGAAAACCCTGGAAGGAGTCATTTTGTTTGGTTAAAGGCCTGTCCAAATTCGTGGACAAACTTGCTGTGTGTGAAGTCTCTTACAAGCCATGCAAACATGATCAAACTTGCATGGATGGAACGTGCAGCCACGAACAGCGTTAAAATCAAAAGGCCGGGTGACCCTTTTCGAGCGTACCTGGCTGCCATTGGTCATTGCATGCAACGGTGCTAATGATTGAGAGGAAGCTGGCAAAGTCATCGTTCTCAGCCACAAATCTGCATTAATTTTTGACCACGACTCTGGTTGCACTGCCTGGCGCATTCTAAAATTCTCATCATAAGTTCTCCATGCAAAGGAACCCCTGGCACGAGATTCTGCCTCCCTGATTAACGCCATGTACTGTAAAAGTTCGCCAGTCTTTTCTGGGCTTTTCTTAACAAGTATAGCGGTGAAAATTAAAAATGCGTCGGTCCATTCGCGAATATTCTGAATGGACCTAGCAACCTTTTGTTTCAGTTCTACCTGGCCCTTTTCATTAATAACAAAAGTTGACCCATTTGGCTGGTCTTGCTCTTTTTTTAAGAGGAGAGCCAATTTTACGAACTCACCCGCCCATATCTTCTTCCATAACTCCCCAGAAACATGAACAGTTAGAGAGTCATCTGCGCACTTGAGAGCAGAGTTGGGGAGGCAGAATCCCGTGTTTGGGACATGCGATTCGCCCTTGAAAACCGACAGTCTTAGCGTCGATTGGAAATAAGGCTGCAAACGGATTTGCAGGTGTTTCTGTATCGTTACCGGCAGCGGCCTCGTCAGAAGCTAGTCGCAGGATCTCGGGGGGTTCACTGTCACGGTCCCCTCTTCCCTGACTTCTCTTGCTTCCACCCATTTCGTAGGGCTTAAGTCTTGACTGAGGCTCCGTAGCTGCACTCCGACTTGTCCGCGTTTGCCTCTTTCTCGGCATAACCGATCATAAACAAAAAAATCAGGTTTGCAATATATGTTCGAGATCTTTAGGCGCGATTAATGATTTCCTTACGCGCGTAAAATTAACCGGAAGCACCCAATAACGTGGTTAGCTGATTTTCATGGAAATGTGAAACTAACAGGAAGTACTGAAAACGGTGCACAAGTGAACATGCCACCCTAGCGAAATTTTTAGCCGGTAATAAATCAGTCTATTAAAAGCAATAGCCGTTATTATTATTGTCTGTGACAATACCAATGCAGGGTAACATAACAAAGAACAAAGGCTTACTGATTATATCCGATTTAGTGCTCTGCGAGGGAAAATAGCTGCGCAATTACTTTCCGCTCATTAGCACATTAATACACAGTGTATGCACTGTTGAACCCTGTTTGCCACACAAACGAATATGTCACGTGTGGGATGTATTCGTGTGAACGTGTCACACAAAGTGACAAATACGTGTGAATATATCACACACATTTGATAAATATGTAACATGTCTGTGACATACGTTTCTTCTGTAACCCCTTCTACAACAAAAACGTATAAGTCACAAAATGAGAAAAGTCATTAGGTTTGCAGTTCAGACGAATATGTAACACTTTTGATATGTTCAGAAATAACGGTCCGATAATATAAATGGGTTTTATCAAAAATTGTCGGTGACTGGACGATTTTGTGAACTTTGTAGTCTACAAAGAAACATTTGTACATCCCATCCGTTTGTCTTTTCGGTTGTACCGCGCGCAGGCTAATGCGTGGAATTCATTAAAATCCACCATGCATACAACCATTCTGATGTATATAGCTCAGAATTAGCAACATTTTAAAGAACTTAAAAAAAATATTTAATTTGATTTACAATAAGGTCGATTACCATCATCATAAATTTGTTGAAATCGTACAACTTTGGTGTTTTTATTCGACCGAATGTGGCATTAAGCAGTCGTCCGCCCTTTCGTAATTCTTTTCGTTGGCTTGCGGTAGGTCGGTGGTTCTAATCGGATGCCTCCGTGCATTCGGGGTCTTCCTCCACCTGTAATTAGCTGGACGTCGCTATATGACTGAAATAATGTCGAAGCGACGGTAAACTCAAATAATTAAGTCATGTCATTTCTGTTCGTCCGTCCTTTCCGTTTTCGTGTCTCAGCCATAACTTCGAAGTTAGTACGTCAAACCTTATGGCCAATATGTTCAAAATATAAACTTCTTACACCGTACTGTCAGATCAAAAGGGTAGCAAAAACAGTTGTTTTCTCAATGAACAAAAATAAATTAATTCGAGGTGAAAGTCACAGGCTTATCAGCCATGGTATCGTCTGGAGAGGATGAACCCCTGCACATACATGTATACAGACATAAGGACGGACGGACGGAGGGCGGACCGGAAAGGGAAAAAAATGAAATAAAAAAAGCCCCCCCCCCCCCCCACTTCAACCCGGGGCATAAAATCTCAGTCCAGTACTTTTGAGAGATAAATCTATTCGTTGGTATTGTAAGTGGCATACTCGTTGATTAAAATAACCGATTTGTGGCGATGTCTCAACCCTTTTCATTACAAGTTCGCACGAATATATTACACGTGTGAAATCTAGGGTTCAACGATGCACAATCATAGAGTGTATTTGTTGATCATCAACCTTGTTCGGTTTTAATACCTTTCATGTTTCCCCAAACCTAAACTGGTTTAAAAGCTTGTTAACACTCACCATAAACAAAGTTTCAAAGTTTCAAAAGTTTATTGGCATAAGTCAGCAATACATTGCCTTTGGCCAATTACATTCAACATTACAAAGATGGCAATCAATATAAATGCAACTATTCGTTAAATTGCGATAAATAAACAATATTATAAATTACACAACTAAATATTCTATGAAGTCAAAGAGGTACATGAAACAAATCACATTTACATAATATCAGGTATGAATATAATATCATATATCCCCCCCCCCCCCCCCAAAAAAAAAAATAAAACAGCTATGTTGTTGTCTTTAGTGCAGGGGTTTCATTTCTTAGTTGAAAAACATTTTAAATATATTTTGTTATATTCAAAATTACTCTCTTACTTTTTGTAGACATAATACTTTTAAAGTTTTGCAGTGTTGGTCATCTTATATTTCCTAGAAACTGATTTTTTTAAATTCCGATACAATGGACAGCATAAAAGAAAATGAAATTCAGTTTCAGGTACATTCATGTTACAAACTTTACATAGTCTCTCATCTCGATTTATTTGGTTGTACCTCCCTGTCTCAATTTCTAAATCATGAGAACTAAGTCTAAAGCGGGTTAATTGTTTTCTCCGTGTTTCATTTGAAAGTTACTTAAAATAATTTTCAAATTCAAAATCTGATTTAAACTTAGAATAATAAAACAATTTTGGACTGTTAATCACTCTTGAGTACCAATCCTGTTTGAATTATTTTTCATCAAAACAAATGTATGATTAATATCAAATGGTTGATAAAATAGACGTATATGTGAGTATCCTAAATGATCAACAATAGAACTAATTTTAGATGCCTAACAAAAATTATTTAAATTACACTGTTCAAGTGGCGATGGCCCTAACGGTATTCCGTATGAATCAGTATTACTCAATACCTTTAAAAGAAACTTAAGAGATCTTTCTTTTGCTATTTAACTTATAGGAACACGGCCTAGTTCAGCATATACTGCATACGTATTTGTTTGTTTTTTGACACCAAGTAGTGATTTACAGAAACGGATATGCAATTTATCAATTTCTTTGCAGTTATAAACTCCCCAAACTCCAGAATTGTATAAAAGAATAGGAACAACCATTGTATCGAAAATTCTAAGTTTAGTTTTAATATCAAAATTGACTCTATCAAACAAGTAAAGAACGTTATGGTAAGCTTTAAGAGCCTGATCTGAGAGTGACTTGATAGCTTGAGTCATAGAACCAGTATAATTAAATTTAATACCAAGGTATGAGAATTCGTCAACTCTCTCAATCTGATCATTATTAATAAAGATATCACAACGTTGTTGTTTTCTTTTTTCAAATATACAGAGTTTAGTCTTTTTTTACATTTATCTTTTAACCCCATTTACATGAGTAATCATAAATATTATTTACTTGGGCTTGGAGACTTAAAGGATCAGTGATGAATAACACAATATCATCGGCAAATAAAAGTAAGTGTGTAGACAGAAGCTCGATATCTCTGTATGTCATGGCATAAATATCAATAGCAGACTTTATATCATTAATAAATAGTATAAATATAATCGGAGAAAGCAGGTCACCCTGCTTCAAACCAACCGAGACGTCAAAAAAGTCAGACATTGTATCACTACGTGATAATTTGACACAAGACATGATATTGTTATATATAGATTTCAACATGGTGATCATTTTACAACTAACGCCAGTGTCAGTTTATACCATAGTGCGTCATGAATAACAGTGTCAAAGGCACACTCATAACACACACACACACACACACACACACACACACACACACACCATAATTTACCTTTCTTTGACAAAACCTTCTGTATAATTGAGTGTAGTATAAACACGGCGTTGGAAGTAGAGCGACCATCACGAAAACCAAATGCGTCGGAAAAAATGTTTGTATTTTCGGACCACTTATTTAACCTGTTGCGCAATGCCAAAGAAAAGATTTTAAACAAACAATTGATAATTGTTATACCCCTGTTATTTGCCGCAATATGTTTATCACTTTTTAGCTCACATGAGCACAACGTGCTCAAGGTGAGCTTTTCTGATCGCCTTTTGTCCGGCGTCCGTCGTCCGTCGTCCGTGCGTGCGTGCGTCAGTGCGTCCGGCGTCAACAATTGCTTCAAACAACATCTCCTCCTAAACGGCTTGGCCAATTTGAAAAATATTTTGCAGGAATGTTCCTTGGATGAAGCTCTACTAAAGTTGTATAAATGGTTCTGGTCCATCGCATAATTAGGTCACAGGAGCTAAAAATAGATTTTAAAAATGAAAATTTAAATTTAAAATTCTTCTCTGAAACCACAAGGCCTAGCCTTTTGATTTTTGGTATGTAGCATGATCTTATGACTCTCTACCAGGATTGTACAAATTATGACCCTGGGGTCAAAATTGGCCCCGCCCCGGGGTTTTGATTTTTGGTATGTAGCATCATCTTATGGGCCACTACCAAGATTGTACAAATCATAGCCCTATGGTGATAAATGACCCCGCATCAGGGGTCACTTGTTTTACATAGAGTTATATAGAAAAATCTTAAAAAATCTTCTTCTATGAATCCATAAGGCCTAGAGCTTAGATATTTGGTATGAGCATCATCTTATGGGCCACTACCAAGATTGTACAAATCATAGCCCTATGGTGATAAATGACCCCGCACCAGGGGTCACTTGTTTTACATAGAGTTATATAGGAAAATCTTAAAAAATCTTCTTCTATGAATCCATAAGGCCTAGAGCTTAGATATTTGGTATGAAGCATCATCTTATGGGCCACTACCAAGATTGTACAAATCATAGCCCTATGGTGATAAATGACCCCGCACCAGGGGTCACTTGTTTTACATAGAGTTATATAGGAAAATCTTAAAAAATCTTCTTCTATAATCCATAAGGCCTAGAGCTTAGATATTTGGTATGAAGCATCATCATATGGGCCACTACCAAGATTGTACAAATCATAGCCCTATGGTGATAAATGACCCCGCACCAGGGGTCACTTGTTTTACATAGAGTTATATAGGAAAATCTTAAAAAATCTTCTTCCAATAATGCATAAGGCCTAGAGCTTAGATATTTGGTATGAAGCATCATCATATGGGCCACTACCAAGATTGTACAAATCATAGCCCATGGTGATAAATGACCCCACCAGGGGTCACTTGTTTTACATAGAGTTAAATAGGAAAATCTTAAAAAATCTTCTTCTATGAATCATAAGGCCTAGAGCTTAGATATTTGGTATGTAGCATCATCTTATGGGCCACTACCAAGATTGTACAAATCATAGCCCAATGGTGATAAATGACCCTACACCAGGGGTCACTTGTTTTACATAGAGTTAAATAGGAAAATCTTAAAAAATCTTCTTCTATGAATCAATAAGGCCTAGAGCTAAGATTTTTGGTATGTAGTAGCATCTAATGGTTCATTACAAAGATTTTCAAAGTCTTGGCCCTACGGTGATAAATGACCCTGCGCCCAAGTCTTCTCTGAAACCATATGGCCCATTGCTTAGATATTTGGTGTGTAGTATTGTCAGGGGTAAAATGTTTTAGATTAAGTTATATCAGAATCCTTGTCTGTTTAAAAACCTTGACATCAGTTGAAGCAATGGTACTCAGGTGAGCGATTCAGGGCCATCATGACCCTCTTGTTTTATGAATTGGGACGTTTTAACCACTTGTCTTGATAGACTCCTTTTTCGTAAATATGATTAAAGAGTAAACACAAAAGAGGAGCTAATAATTCTTTTTCATCGATGAAAAAATCAGTTACATTATCATCAAGATCAGGAAATTTATTTCGATTAAGACTAGAGATTATTAAACGTTAAACCCGTTTTAACATAAATGACAGTTTGTTCGGCTTGATACATACGAAACCATGTATTCTCCAGCCAGACCTCATGGCCAATAAAAAAATTTAATCCTTTAAATTATGAAGTAATCATGAAGTAATCTGTTTTTCTTTCTTAGTGCATGAATTCCAATTATAGACAGGTCAAATACAGAATTGTTCTGTAGCTTGCTCTGCTCGCCGTCCTCTTCTTCACAGGACAATCAAGTGCTTTCCTTAACGTCCCCTACGACTGGGTGATCAGGTCCCATCCTTGAACAACCTGAGTCCGTGATTTTCTCGAAAACACTATCAGCAAAACTTTATTTGCATAAAAGTGTCTACTTTGTCTTCTCTGTTCCTCTGAGTCTCTTGACACGCCTGCTATGACACTTTTCAGTCTTTGACTCCCGCTAGATTTGCACGACATCCGTTATTAGACTGATGGTAGCCAGTCTTTTTTTGTGGCTTTGTAGAGGCAAATCAAAAGCAGACATTCCTGATTTGCATAAGTACCGTATACGTTTTCACCGCACTGAATCATTCCGCGCTTAGTAGCGTATAATTGCAATGCAATATTGTAAATCATGGTCCAATTCCAAGAACAATTCTTAGCGCTAAGTAAAACTTAAATATTGAGGGCGAATTTCATTATACTTGATTCTCTAATAAAAATACCAAAATGTTTCATTTTTTATCAATTATTGTTAGTTGTTAAGGCAATAATTCATTTCAACTTAGTCGTGTACTTGAATATTTTATAAAATTATAATGGTGGAATGTGTATCTACCTAGTTTAAGACTGAGTCATACTAAGCGCTAAGTATTGTTGGTGGAGTTCGAGCCAGGTTCATTAATACTGAAGGAACGTATGAAATATATGAATGGAACCTCACCCCAAATCAAAACGCCCAAGGCACCAAGAGACTGTCGGCGGGGATATCATGAAACAAAGAATGAATTATGCTGGCTTGCTACTAGTAACTAGAGTTACAGCAAAACGTTTGGTTACATAACCTTTGCCTCCATCGGCCCAAACACTATAGTTGTACAGCTATTTCACTATGTTAATCCTGCTGACAGTCTCTCTTTGATTGATTAAAACTAGAATTACTTTTTTGATGTAGCATAAAAGATTAAACTTGTATTCATTATGGGCTCATTTAATAAAAATATAAATGTATATTATTTATGGCTGTAATTATCATATAATCACTGTGCATATCTAACTGAACGATTATAATCGAAGAATACTAGCCCTTAATTCTATACAAACACCGCTTATAAAATACGCTTATTATACGCATGTGTAACTTAGTGCTATGTATGATATGTAGCAATGAGTTTATTTTTTATGTGTCATGCAATGTTGAAAGAAACTGACTGTCAAATTACAGGACAACCTCAATGTCCTGACGCCATTAATAGAATTTATTTTCGAACATGGGTCTCTCAGAGACCAGTCACAGAAGCAGTTAAACTGTTAGTATACATATACGCTACGAGTTTAAGGATCATTTGGTGTCAAGTCGTCACGTCAAAAGATATCGAGTTGTCACTTAGTAAAATGTTTTGATTTATTCCTTGCATGTCATGTATAAAATAAAACATAATTTTATGTACGATTTAGAAGTTTACATTTGAAATTTAATTGAAGATTTGTAGAAAAATAAATAGTATCACTAGACTATGTACTCTTACATGCATAGCCATTTAGAACGTGGTCACTGTTCTATCACGTACGAGTATATATTGACTAAGTTGACTGTATCGTTGAATACACCTGCTATGCGTTGTAATGCATTAATTACAGGCTGGTTTGACTTCGAAATTCAAATAATGGCGATAATCCGAGGTACAATATTCCAAATATCATGTCTTTTAATGTCACGAAGCCAATTACTTTTCAATCAAATAAACAAACAAATTAATTCCATCGGTTCTTTCCATCGTCTCAATATGATTGAAATACTGTCAGTGGGACGTTAAACCCAATAAACAAACAAACAAACTATCGAGTTTTTAGAGCATAACGATTACCAAGGGATTTCATATTTCCCGATCGCCATTTCATTGCACTTAATGAGTTTTGTCCGGAAACAACGCACTCCTCGATTATCTAACAAGAGGGCCAAGATGGCCCTAGATCGCTCACCTGAGAAAAGTATCATTCACTGCCTGTACAAAACAGATTGCTTTAGAATTAAGATGATGAGGTGAAACAATGTTCAGGAATTTTCTGACCCCATCCACAAAAGATATCATCATGACAAACATTCTGCCAAAGTTTGAGGATGATTGACAAAATGTGCCTAGGTTAAACAAGATTTTTCTAAGATTTGACTATGACCTACTTTCTCCGGCCCACCCATTTTCAACTGGTTCGAGATATCATCAGACAAACATCTGACCAAGTTTGAGGAAGATTGCATCAAAACTGTGGCCTTTAGTGTGTAAACAAGATTTTTCTAAGATTTGACCTATTGACCTACTTTTCGGTCCGGCCCAGCCCATTTTCGAACTGGTTCGAGATATCATCAAGACAAACATTCTGACCAAGTTTGAGGAAGATTGGATTAAAATTGTAGCCTCTAGTGTGTAAACAAGATTTTTCTAAGATTTGACCTACTGACCTACTTTTTGATCCAACCTGACCCATTTTCGAAAGGGTTCAAGATATCATCAAGACAAACATTCTGACCAAGTTTGAGGAAGATTGGATCAAAATTGTGGCCTCTAACGTGTATACAAGGTTTTTCTAAGATTTGACCTACTGACCTACTTTTGGATCCAACCTGACCCATTATCGAAAGGGTTCAAGATATCATCAAGACAAACATTCTGACCAAGTTTGAGGAAGATTGGATCAAAATTGTGGCCTCTAGTGTGTAAACAAGATTTTTCTAAGATTTGACCTACTGACCTACTTTTTGATCCAACCTGACCCATTTTCGAAAGGGTTCAAGATATCATCAAGACAAACATTCTGACCAAGTTTGAGGAAGATTGGATCAAAATTGTGGCCTCTAGTGTGTAAACAAGATTTTTCTAAGATTTGACCTACTGACCTACTTTTTGATCCAACCTGACCCATTTTCGAAAGGGTTCAAGATATCATCAAGACAAACATTCTGACCAAGTTTGAGGAAGATTGGATCAAAATTGTGGCCTCTAGTGTGTAAACAAGATTTTTCTAGGATTTGACCTACTGACCTACTTTTTGATCCAACCTGACCCATTTTCGAAAGGGTTCAAGATATTATCAAGACAAACATTCTGACCAAGTTTGAGGAAGATTGGATCAAAATTGTGGCCTCTAGTGTGTAAACATCAAAATTGTTGACGGACGACAAGATTTTTCTAAGATTTGACCTACTGACCTACTTTTTGATCCAACCTGACCCATTTTCGAAAGGGTTCAAGATATCATCAAGACAAACATTCTGACCAAGTTTGAGGAAGATTGGATCAAAATTGTGGCCTATAGTGTGTAAACATCAAATTGTTGACGGACGACGGACGACGGCCGACGGACAATCAAGTATCCCAAAAGCTCACCCTGAGCTATGCTCAGGTGAGCTAAAAAGGAAAATACAAGATATGGAAGCAATGTTTACTTTGACATTAAATCAAGTGAAATGCAATCGAAAATAATCTCACATCCACAACCATATCTCAACATCTAGTCCCTTTTATAGCGCTTAACTCATTCTTACTTAGGAACTCTACAATTTACTGGAAAAAAATGATGAGAGGGCGAAGGAGTGGAAGAAAATGAAGACAACGATAAGAATTGATACATGTACTTTTGTCAATAAAAAAACAATAACATTTGTACGATATTATAAATCTAAAGCGGAACTGCCTTTTTATGAATAGAGAGAGTGGACTGTGTGTGTGAGGGGTTTATCATAACACTATGGCACCACATAACATGTATATAAAGATACAAAACAAATAACTTGTTAGCATTAATGCACATAAATGCATAATTATTTAGAAATGTTTATATACATTTTCAGATGATAACAACACAGTGAATGCCTGATTTTTCAGTTTCAACAATTATATATACACTGTAACCATAACACAATAGTGAGTGAGACTTTCTTCCACTTAAATACAATTAAACTGCAATTTTCTAAGACTCGATTAACTGAATATTTCATTTCTCCCCCCAAACACCGTGGTAACAATTTCATTGATCTCGTCCTCTGTCTTTTTTTTCAAAGATTTAAAGTTAAACATGTCATGTTGAATCACGCTGAATTGAACTTGTTTTATCTCCGGGATCTCTGAAGTTTTTATCAAATGTTTGTCTTTCACCTAATTTAACATCACTAAACTACAAAGAAAACTACAAAATATCACTAAAATGCATATCTTAATCCCAATAATCAAGTCTATCAGACATCTAATTACTCTCAGCCGACTTTGGTCTCTTGGGTGGTTCTGGCCTGTTCCTGGTGAAGAAGAGATAGACCAGGATCAGGATGACGACGATGATCGCGGCGATCCCGGGAATGCTGAATACCAGTGCTGCCCAACCGATCTTGTCGAACTTGGCACCCACCACGGCCAATGTCGCGATTGTCACTGATTCTGCAATGGAAGTGTTACACTATACTTTTATTGCGAGTATATCACACAATGTATGCTAAACTTCATAGAAATATATATATTGAAAATGCATATCGAGGGCTTATTGCACAAGTATACACGCAAAAGTAAAACAGCAGTTACAATTACAATTGTGTACCCAATTCCTCGGTATGTGATTAGCAATACCATACAAATCAATGTACTCGTATATGTATAATAAATCATAGATACAAGGAGTATATTTACGATTTTTAGCAATATCATGTCACCATTGTTTTCTTTCATGATCATTATGAACTATTTATCGAGAACACATATATGTCCTAGGACGGTCTGACCTTTAGTTATAGTTTGAAAACTTTCATCACAACAACAAAACTAGTTTGGCTCTCAATCCAACCGAAACATGACACAAAAGTATATCTGCCCCTCGCGGTATTAATGGTCTCCTCCAAACTTAATGTTACTGCTTGGGCAATATACAATATATATGCGTCTCATACTGATTCAGGCACTCTTTCCAGCCTTATTTATAATCAACGGCCTTTAGATCTATTGATAAAAGAAAACTTCCTCCAAATCACATGCATTTTACCAGAAACGTATACAATACTGTAAAATATGTTTTTCCAGGAGTGGAATTCCCTACTCAGTTTCAGACTTAATGCAATCTTTGCTTAAGGACACCATTTCTCTTTCTGATAGTTTCTTACCTTGCACGAGGAACCACGTCCCAATGACGATACCCAGTCTGAGGGTGGTGGGTTTCTTGCTGTACGAGGTAAGGTTGATGATACCACAGTAGACGATGTTCAGTATGAAACTGGAGACGGTTACGATTACAGCAAGTGCCACTACTGCGTCATCCGTGGCTGTGGGTACAGTTGTAGTTAGTTAAATAGCTCTAGTTCAACCTTTTTATAGTTTAACACAAATATACATACGAAATAACTTAACAGCACCAAGAGAACGTAAATTGTTACCAGAACTGGCTTGATAGGTGATATTTTGTTCTTTTGAGCACGAGTGGAAGGAAAAACATGCAAATAAAAGAAAAAAAAATACTGTCATTGTTGTTGGTGGTGATAATGGTGATGCGAGGATAGAGGAGAATTACATTGATGTAGGAAAATGTGAAAATGAACATGGTATGAAATTGAAGAGGGCGCCGTAGCTGCGGAAGCTGCGTTCAAACCTTGGTCCCAAATAAATGGTTAAAACAAAGATACCTCCTGTGTCGAAGTCCTGCACACCGACACACTCGATGAAGAGACCGTATGTTTCACACGTGTCACCGGCTATATTGTCACACATCCAGGCCGGGGTGACTAGACCGAACAACTGGAAAAAAAGACAGTAAAGAGCACTGAATATTTGCATATAGGACATGATTTTCCCCACAGTTATCGGATGTTTTAGAGTCCCGTGTTCATGACTGTTCACGTGCTATAACATCATTACTTTCTGCACCAATCAAGGGGATTTACAGTCAATTACTACGCTGCAATAAATAGATAGTTTTAAAATTCGCTCAAGTTATAGAGTATGTTCTATAAATATAAACCAATTTTAAGTAGTATAAACATCCTTGATATACTTCTAACAAAAATGGTTTCTACTGTATGCTCGTATTGTTCTTGGAACACAATGACAATGAGTTGGGGTGTTGAGAGTTTGGTTGGTCCCGTGGCTTGTCACCATCAAACAAATTTCAGCTGAGATTCTACGATCATGTCACAGGAAACAGCTGCTTGTGCATGGTCATTATGCAAAACAGCACCGACGAAGGGCATAGGCTTGCAAAGGTCTATACGGACGAACGGACATTCATAATCAACTTATAACTCTAAAAGGTAGATGCAAAAATGCCGACATAGAAATGGACTTCAACACAGTAGCCAAGGATGTAGACTGGTCACTAAGTAAGTACTTATTTTACTGAGATCACTATAACTTACATGGGTGAAGAAAGCAACGCTGATGATAAAGGCGAGGAGCTTGGAGATAAATCCAGTTTCCCCGCACGTCATACAGCTACAACAAACCATGTTGACAGGACGGCTGCTAGAACTCCTCCGTGATGCGGATTAAATTGATATCCTCTGGTATTCTGGATGATCAGTCTGGAATATTAAGTCAAATAACGTTCATGATACGACCAAAGGTTTGTAAACGAAAGACCTAAGTATTTTGTTGTGTATATGAAAATATACAATGCAGTCTTCGAAAAGTACATGTAGTGTGTTTTGTTTTGAGGCACGTACATTTTGTAGACAGATCGATTGAGTACTACAAAAAGCACCTTCTGAAATGTCTGGATTGAAGAAAGTTTTTTTTTTGTTTCAGTCTGGTTATTTTCATTTTTAGATTATTTGAATTATTTGGATATTTAAATGTCTGACTTCCACAATTAGTCTAGTTCATTACTAAGCAACCATTGGCACAATAACCAGAAGGTATGGCCTCTGAATTCTCGGACTAATAGGTCTAGAGTTATGACCCTTTGCATATAAGAAACTTTAATTATTTGGCCAGTTTTACACGCTAGCATCTTCATTTCTCAAGTAATGTTCTCTAACTTTGTGAGAGTGTTTATGCCCTACAGAAGCTCGTTTACAGATGGTCATTGGCTAAGAATTTGATTTAAAGCCATCTATTTGTACTACGTTTATCATTGCCATCATCTTCAGATAGATGGTCACCCAATGCAATATACAAGATATTGCTTGATCTATAGTCTTACGATCGGTATATAACCTACATTTCACTTGACTGAACACATTTACAGTTTGCGCAATCATCCTCTAAATCTTAAACACGCTTAAGAATTTGCTACCCGGTACTAGAGAAAATGCCATTTTGCGGAATATATCACGTGGTACAGCAAACACTCTCTTCGGGGATACCGTATTCTATATTTAACAAGAATTGCCCGAAATGGGCGAACACGAAAAATGGCATTCTCCCGTGCAAAGTAGCATACACGAGCCGAGTTTATTTGCCAGAAAAAACAACAACAACAACAACAACAACAACAAAACCTGCAACATTACCGAGGGAGATTTTTTTTTTAAATTTCTATCGATCAACTGCGACGAACTGCTTTAACCTCATGGTCAACATTGGTTTTGATAGATATCGACCTAGTTACACTGGTATGCAGCGTTGTCATTGTGAGTAAAACTTTCTGGATTTTCTTCAGTATGTTATTTTAACCCCCAGACAGAACAACATAAACATTATTTACAAATACAAACTCTAACCATAAACATTAACCTCTATCCATTAACACTAACCTTAACATTAAACCCAAACACTATCCATAACCATAAACAATAACCACAACCATAAGTACCGGCCATAAACATAACCACAAGCACTAAACCTAAACCTAAACACTAGCCATAACCATAAACAATAACCATAAGTACCGGCCATAAACATAACCACAAGCACTAAGCCGAAACACTAGCCATAACCCAAAAAACTAACCATATTCACAAGCACTAACCACACATAACGTGTTATCATGTCAGAGTGTCATGGTACGTGTTATCTTGTCAACAAATGTGTTATTATATCACAGTGTCATGGTAAGTTCTTCATTTAACGTGATATCTAAAATGTGATACAAAATGTACTGTTTTGACAAGATAGAAAATTAAGCGAACAAAACAACTTGATATCTCGCAAGACATATGGCAATTACGGCGCTCCATAAAAAGCCTTACCTACATCAAAACAAATAGTGCGTTACCGTTTAAAGGACAGTCTGTACTTCAGTGACAGATCTAGGTGCAATGTTATGAATTACCTGGCGCAAATATAGGTAATATAATCCTTTCAATGCGTTCGATCGATCTGTGCTACTCAATCTTGCATGCAAAGACATTTTTTAAACATACAACCACAAGTATTTCGTTTGTTTGGCATTGTAATTAAGAGTTAAGATTCAACGGCAGTCTGCCAGCACTCTCGGTAAGCATCTCTGATACTTGTATATCTCCCAGTGTTTTGCGCTCATCATATAAGGACAACTCAAAGACTGAATAGTTCAGTCTTGTCTTGATGAGTGCTTCGTATATGGCTTTTGCTTTTTGTCTGATTGACTTAATAGTTCCATTTTATGACGCTGTTTTGTTTGGTTGTATCTCGTAGCGACGGCCACACGTAAGAGTATTACGTAACACGTAATACTATAATCATCGAGACTAGATTCAGACCAATAATCTTATAATCGATTTTTCATTTGCTAATATATGTATGATACCTTTGAGGTGTCCAGATCCGTTACCTTCGAGCTGGATGGGGTATCAATCAGGCTGTTACATTTTTCAAATACATGTTTTTTTGAGTTGAAACGATCATTTGATATTTACGGTTTGGTTGCTGAATGCTTATATTTGTTTCTAAGCAATAATCAATAGCAAAACATTTTAATAGTGAAAATATGACATCATAAATAAATGTTTCTTATTTCTAAGAAGGAACCCCTTTGATTTCACGGCGAGCTTTAAAAGAATATTAAAATTTTGCATACAGGTAGGCGTACAACCAATAATATCAATTCTCTATACGGTTCATATTTGTTCAACTATCATAAATAAGCATTCGTAAGAAAGAATGTTTCCACTAACACGACCGACCCTATTTTTTTCGGGTTAGATATCACGAATGCGAAACGTTGTTTGTCGTCATATCCTCTAAAAATAAGGAAACACTAGAAAAAGTCCCGCGAAATCGCGGTAATGTTTTTTACTGCTGGGATTCACCTGAATATATATTAGTTATACCATGTCCCAGTGTCCAACCGCAGGATAGAGATCATGGGTTTCACATAAATAAACCGGGTTGCTTTGGTGGCGTTTGGCTGTGAAGCCGAGCGTTCTGGTTTCGATCACCAATTACTGGGGTCGGGCAAGGTCTCCGTGATGAATGACTTACAATTTCTTTCTGATATGGTAATTCGTATTCCATCGCATTACTTAGTTAACTACAGAGATGAAAGTTTCACAGCTGTCAGAATCTCAGGAACGATTTGTTAGGGGAACTGGCCATCTGTTAGCCTTTGGTGGCATAAAGGGGCGTTAATTAAAATATAAACAAATAAACCAAGTCTAACACACAAAATGAAGAATATAAAATTAAAAAGTACGCATTGCTGTCACATGTGTAAGCCCCAATTAATACTGCACACAGCTATGAAATTGTCTTAGTTTATGGCAGTATACTATGCTTTTCACGTGTACCTTGTGTTGTATAACGCAGACAACAGCGTTTCCCTACCGAGGGAGGGTTCGTTTAAACGCCACACAACATAAATTCAAAAGATAAATTAGATAACTCTTAAACATAAATAACATGACCCGTGTAGTTAAAATAGGGGCAAAAAACCGATTTAATTGCTTTGTAACACTCTTTTTAACGTGGCTGTGAGGTGAATAGAAGTTCCCCCATAAGGTTAGACGTACTTTCCAATAATACGAAGAACCCACTATACCAACGGTATTCCCCAGAAATGTAACTATTCTTAGATTTATCCAATTTAAATGGGTTCATAAATTCTCGCAATCAGTGCAATTCAATTTATTTTTAAACACAAATACCACAACTACTGAATGGATAGTAAATAACCGTGAAACTCTGTATACATAGCGATGTTTCGTAACGGCGCCAAATCCAACACAAAATTCGCCTCAATCTTTTAATAATATAGATAACAAAAAAGTAATTATATAAAAAAAGAAAAAAAAAAAAAAAAAAAAAAAGAAAAAAAAAAAAGATCATGGTAGATAAACTTTACAGTTTCTTGTTGTACAATGAATGAACGTGACTAAATTATATGAATATATTTATAAATTAATTCACATACATTCACATACAAAAGGTTTGAGGTAAAAAAGATAATATATAGGATTATATATATATATATAGATATGGGAGGATGGACATAAAGAACAATATAATGTATTTTTTCAGATTTTATTTGTAAAGTAATTCCCGCAACAATCATATGGGAATTTCATGAATAAGTCATCACTCGGTCGTCTTCTTAAGGTTTCATAAAAAATTATCCAATTTCATGACCCAGATTACTGATTTTTTTAATGGAAACTAAAGCAATTAACAAACTGTGTACTTAGGCCATAATCTATTTTGAAACATGCAAATAAATTTGTACTTATATTATTTCTTTGATAAAACCAATTTATCATATGATATAATGCTTAAACAGCTGTTTCCGGTTTTGTATAACCATCACCTATTTTCATATTAAACACGTAACTTTTAGGCCGAATTCTCTATATATGACATGAATTATCAGCTCATATCAAATTTTACTAAACTCGTTTTAAGCGAGCCTCTGGCTGGCGAGAGGTCAGAGGCTCTCTTAATAACATTTTAATGAACGTGTTTAGTAAAATCTAAAATGAAAATAAAATAACAATTCATGTCAGATCCTTGTGTTTGTGTGTGTGTGTGTTATATATATATATATATATATATATATATATATATATATAGAGAGAGAGAGAGAGAGATAAAAGAGTTTTGCTAGAGATCAAATGAATATCAATTGTTTTCAAACATAAGGCAAAATGATTTAGGCTCTATGTTTTTTTCTATCATATGTACTTTTTTTGATTGTAGGTAATATGAAATAAATTTTAAAATATCATTAATTTAACTGGTAATTACCCAGCGTCTACACTTAAAAGTTAATTTGAAAAAGTGCCACACAAACTTCCAAAACAAAGCAACAACAAAACAACAAACAATATAACGGAGTTAATTCGAATGACAAACCAAATGCGTATGTTATGAATGAGGAATAAGCAACAGCTATAATTTGGAGAAAAATAGCTCTAGAAATAGAAGGAGATGTCTCACCTTTATAAGTGATCCATGTAAACACTAGTCCGCTCACATTAATACTACCAGCCTTTCACGAGATGAGTCTGTAACCCAATATCTTGTGAAAGATCAATATGAAAAGTATATGTATTTTCTTTATTTAGTCGAAGGTTTTTGAATCGAGTTTACTTTAGATTTTTAACCCGATGTGTATATTAACGTTGCATTCCTATGTTTGGGAATGAGTAACAAAAATAGATTTTTTTTACTTACAAATGGTTGATTGATATTTTAGTTTACCATCGCTACAACAGTATTTAAGACATATAGCGACGTCCAGCTAATTACAGGTGGAGGAAGACCCCGAATGCACTGTGGCATCCAGGTAGAACCACCAACCTACCGCAAGACATCTGGAAGGCTTCCTTACATAAAAATCCGAATGACCCTGTAAGGTGTAAAAGTCAGCGACTGAGCCCTCTCGGCCACGCATATGTATATGTGACAAACATTTATATATATGACATGGAAACAGATGTATATATTTGACAGACATACATTTTTATATGACAGAGAAACAAATATGTATATATGACAGATTTATATTTTAAATGGCAGAGAGACATATATGTATATACGACAGAGATACATTTATATTTGATAGATAGATGTGTGTATATGGCACATGTATTTTATATGACAGAGAGACAAATATGTATATATGACAGACACACATTTATTTTTGATAGAAAGAAAGATGTGTATATATGACAGACATATATTCTATATGACAGAGAGACAAATATGTATATATGACAGACATGCATTTATAAATATGTTTATACATGACAGAGAGAGTCAATTAATTGTGTGCCGTTACGGACCATCCTAATTAAGAACTAAAACTTAATTAATTTGGAAATTAAATTCTATCCCCAGCAGTGAGGCATTTAAAGACCAATAACAGTGACAAGTGAGCAAGAAACATGAGCAGTGGAAATACTGGTATCTACAGACTAGTATAAATCACAAAGACAAATGTTTTAGAAAAAAAAACTGTCATTCCGATGTCATATAGAAACAAAGAGGGAAATTTAATATTTGAATGATCATTTAAAATTGAAATAAGCAATTAAAAAACAACAACAATATATACTCTTTCGAACACACACACACACACACACACACACACACACACACACTGTTGATTTCATACGCCTGACAAGTTGCATAAATAGTTAAATACTTCAAAGTCACATAACAAAAAGTATACATTCATTTCATTTGTTTATTAACATATGTCTTTCATTATTTTTTGGTAAAAAATACATGCTCACAACTATAGGGTACATGAGTTCATAGTTATCCTTTTTCTCATTACCCACAATGGCCCAACCTCTATTTCTTACAACTGGTCATTCAACATCTGTAGACTCACTTAGAAATTTAATTAGGTTTGTGCGCCTTTGTTAAATAGTCGTAATTCCATATCATATTATTAATCATTTCACTTACATTGATAATTGACTTTGCCACATAAACGTACACGACTTAAAACATATGTATATTTTGCCGGGCACATATATATATGAATTCTTAAAATATACACTTAATATTGTAAAACAAAAGCCACGATAATAAATGAATCACTGTATAATATGATTTTTCTCATGGATTGTACTTTGTATCAAACATGCTTGAAATAGAAAGGACCAGAAATGTATTAAAACTAATTTATCACCTCACTTTTCAATGTCCTGAAAAAAAAAAGCAGCATACGAATGTTTTTAACACCCAATAACAAGTTTAGAGCTGCACGTGGAGCTAAGTTTAAGCGCTCCTTCCCTTGTTCCTGGTATAGAACAAGTAGATGATGATTAGGATGACGAACACCATGCAGACAAGCCCAGGGATGCTGAACACCAAGGCAGCCCAGCCAATCTTATCAAACTTTGCCCCCACAACAGTCAGGGTGGCGATTGTACCGATCTCTGAAAGATGAATTTCGAAATCATTTCTATATACTTGCGTTAAAATAAATGAAATAAAGATTAAGGCATGGTATCAAAATAGATATAGCTTTATCCATTTTTTTAGTTCTGTTGTTAGGTAAAATTCATGAAAGCACATATCGCATGAATTACATCACGATTTTACGAGCCCTGCGATTATCGGAGTATGGCGACTCGGAGAAAACATGTTTAAAACAAAGTTGCAACATTTGTTAATAATATACTGTTTATCAAAATTAAAATAACTTTATTGTAGGGGCCCTTGAGGCATAGGCCAAAGCAATGAATAGGGGGATTAATTTTTACTTTAAGCAAAAATGCAACATGTTTCAAAGTTTAAGATCAAAGGAACTTTCCAAGAAGAAGTCGGGAAAGGTTTGACTAAAGTACATGTATGTTTTGAAGAGTTTATCATGTGACATTGGCCATTAAAATTCAGACCCTAAAATAAGTTTGTATCAGCGACAACTATGCACTGTTTGAGAACAAACGGTCAATTAGATTCAAGTTACATACAATTTTCAAAAAACGGTGTGGTCACAGTCCGAGCTTATATAAATCATGTGCAAAACAATATTCTTCCCTTTCCCTTAACCACCTTAGATAGGCACAACCATAATATCATGTTAACTTTTCATGATTGAAGCGGTGTAGCAAAGAAGGAAGTAAACATCTATTAAGATTCAATGTTAATAGCAAAATCAGCATCTCGGATAATTAAAAGACACCAACACACAAATCAAAACAGTATCATGTTAGTAGATCACCAGGTAGAGACATTGATATTATTTAAAATTTACAAAGGCTACGTCAAATCACCCTGTATAATGAACCAGCTGCCAATGAAGATGCCGAGGCCAAGGGAGAGAGGCTTGGAACTGTAGGAGGTGCAGTGGAGGATGCCACAGTAGACAATGTTCAGGATAAAGCTGGAGATGGTCACAATCAGGGCCAGTCCGACCACCGTGTCGTCAGTGGCTGAAATAAACAGACAACGAACTTGTTTAAATACGTTGTGTAAAAAATAGTTTAGTACATAAATATCATTAGAAATAAATATGTTGATTTTCCAGAGGGAAATAATATAATTAACAATTAAATTCACTCTTATTCAATATTTGGGCAAAAGTTTGCCTTTCTTAAGAAAAAAAAAAATGAATTTTTAGCAAGTTCTACATTATATACATTTGAATAGTCGCCATATTGTTATTGCTATGAACGACGTCAACGTCATACAAAACAACGTCAAAAGATGACGTTACGTTTGGCTTCTATATACCGAACAATAATAGTAGTTATTGATAATAATAGTTATATTTTTTTTTTTTATAAAAGTTGTTGTAATTGGGAAGAATATTGTTTGTACTTGATTGGTGAAAGTTCGAAATGTAACCACACCGTTTCTGGATAATCTTATGTAAGTTGAAATCTAATAGACAAAACAACTGAATAATAGTTCTTCTTATTATTAAAAAATTCCATTTGCAATCATTTATCGATGCAGTTTACATCAGAAAATATCAAGATGATTTTCAAATTAATGCGTACATGTATACGATCCAGTGGCCTAATGGTAAAGGCATCCGCTTAGGGAGCGGGAGGTCGAAGGTTCGGGCATTGACTTGGTCTTTTTCAAAATGATATTCAATGTATCAAACATACTGTAGTAAACAGTACAACTAAAAACAACCACAATAACAACATTTTTATGTAGACAAGATAGAGCTTAGAACTTCCTCACAAAAGTACAAGTATACTTGGAAGGCCATTCTAAATTTTGGCTAATCAGAATATCAACTAGTAAAGGTCAAAAGAAAACCTAATGCAATAGTCTGGTGCATTATTGCGTCCAATTTCATTTAATAATGTTACTGACGCATGAGGTATGGGTGAACCTACCTAAGTCGCTGACACACATGAGGTATTCATATCGCATAAGGTACGGATGCAACTAACTACGTCACTTAAGTATGAGGTATGGGTGAACCTAACCATGTAGCTGACACACATGAGGTATGGATATGGGATAAGGTACGGATGCAACTAACTACGTCGCTGACACATGAGGATGGTATGTACGGATGCAACTAACTATGTCGCTGAAGCATGAGGCATGGGTGAACCTAACTATATACCAACTATGTCGCTGACGCATGAGGCATGGGTGAACCTAACTATTTCACTGACAAACATGAAGTATGGATATGGCATAAGGTACGGATGCAACTACTGACTACGTATCAGTTACACATGAACAGATGAATATGGCATAAGGTACGGATACAACTAACTATACCACTCACACATTGGGTATGAATGCACAAACCTTGTTGACCCATGATGGCTATCTATACTCAATGTTTAATGCGGATCTTCTTCTAGATATAGACCCTTCTCACCAGGAATTCGGCAATTCCCGGTAAAATTAAATAGAAAAATCAGTGACGGAGAAGAATGAAATGTATGCTTATTTCCTATTGACAAATGGGATAAATATTACACCAGCATTTAGATTAGGTGTTCGGGATGTGCTCGTTGATTTACGTATGTTTACCTCTCATTTCTTTGTGAAATGGTTTATTCTGTCCATTTCTGAAGCATGATTAACAGTAGTATAGAAGAGAGTATGTATCATTTGCATACTCCTAGACTTTATCATAAATATTACGCAGTTCTTTATAAAGAACATATGGATTACATACCATTGGTTGGCAAGTAACAACAAAAGATTTCAACATTCTTTTGGAACCATTAACAAATACATTGTCACTGTTTATCAATAGTTAAAAATATTTGGAAAAGGTAGCAAAAATGTGACGATGCAAAATTCACGAGGCAAAAAGCTTAATCGAAAGCCAAATTAAGTTATTACATTGATTTCTTGTTGTGATGCGTACATGATGATGGGTGGTTAGAACAATCATTCCTTTAAATCTTTTTGTTAGCATTGGTTTAACGCCCCATCGACATTATTTCAGTTAAGTCATGTGATATGAGTGCTGTCGCACTGCAAATTCACGACACTAATCCAGACACTGTGATTTTAATCGATTATGAAATACGTTATACTAAGCTATCGCACAAATACAAAGAAACTCGGTGCTTATTTGTGTACGAACTATTTCACTGCGCGTGTCTAAAAAGGAAAGGTCATCGTATGTATAACGTCTGTGAAGTAGTTTATTACTTTTATTGATTAACGGATCATTCGTTTAAAAAAAAGGCTGCACCAGCACAATAAAGCTAACAAAATTACAACAAAAGTTTAAAGTCGTTCAAAAAAGAAAGGACATAGTCACGTGACAATATGAAATGCAAATGGTAAATATGTAATGGATGGGAATAGTAAATATACAATTTGGTCATGACTAATAGAAGATATCCGGATCTCACATAAGTAGGTTTTTTCCATGCAGGTTCAAACAGGCTGTTTATGTAATTGTTGATGAGAAGCATGTAGCACAACAGTAATTCTTTTATTGTTTTATGTGGACCTTTGTTCATTTCTAACGGTAAAATAGTTTGTACCCACTTGGAACTGGGAAACCCCATTTTGTTTGTTATTCCGGGTGAGTCTTTTCAATAAATGCCATTGCTCAAGCAATGTATTCATCTACCGGTATGAGTATTATTACTATAATTGTTTCATTTAATTTTAAATGGCACTACACGTGTACATCATTTATGCGGGTATTTTTTCTTGATGGTATTACACCATCAACTATTGCTATTGCTACCAGATCTATTTTTCTATGTCCTTGAAGTTATTGTTCCTGGTCATTGGAAGGATCCGTGCCAACTGACGGATTTAATCTCCGCATTTTCTAATTAGTCAGCTTGTCCGCCATTTTGAGTAATGTAGCAAAAGTGTCATTAGACCAAGCGACCAATACATGTTTGTTTCATAATGGTCCGTAGTGAGGGTAAGTCTATGGAGGCCATGACCTTGAGACATCTATGGAGGGCATGACCTTGATGCTTCTGTGGGGGTTCTATGGAGGTCATGACCTTGATATATTTATGGAGGTTATGACCTTGATGTATCTATGGAGGTCATGACCTTGATGCATGTATATATATATATGGATCAATAGCTAAATGGAAGGCTAAAACTTATTATAAATGACACTTGATCTATTATTTATACACTGATATGATTTGTGTATGATTGTTGTTTTATTTACCTCCTGTGTCAAAGTTCGAATTTCCAGCACACTCATGAAGAGCCCATGGGTTTCACATGTGTTACCCGCTATGTTGTCACACATCCAGAATGGAGTCACGAGCCCAAACAGCTGAAATACGTGACATTACATACAAAGAAATTGAAATACATACCGAGTCGTATTGAGTAGATTTAGCATTATAATAAATGAACATGTCAAGATACCGGGTGATTATGTCCTTATATTGAACCGTTGCGACTATATATTGGGTTGATTTGACATTATATGAAGTGGAAATGTCCATATACTGGATGTCTATGTCCTTATGTTATGTGGTAACGCCTTTATACAGATATGATAATTTTAGTGGGTTCATTTTACAAATGCACCGTTGGAAAGGCAAGGTTTATTCGGCGGACCCGCCGGATCCATATGCGGCTCCAATACGTAACATAAAAGGAAGAATACATAAGGGGTTATGGATCCATCTTTAACTTTTTTATTTATTTTACATAACATTGAAAAAGTAAAACTACCATACTGAAGGTGAGCAAATTATCTTAATATAAATGTATTATTTCATTATTTTGATTTAATTGATTTCTTGTTAATTGATGTTGAAAGGTGCGGATCCGGACCCAATATTTGAAAAATGGTTGAATATTACCTATGGACCATGGATACTATCATAACTCTTTTGCTTCACGTCACTTTCAAAATAAAAAAAAATCATGATAAAGGTGAGTGAATTACCATTAAATACATACATAATTTTGATATTTTAAATTCAATGGACTCCTCCTAAATTAATTAACACTGAATGAATACAACATATAGGCAACGGATCCCATATCCTTTTCTATTTTGGAAGATAAACAGGTATTCCGATATGATATTCCGATAAATACCCAACGAAATACAATTTATTATATCAAAACATTCTAAAAAGGAAATACAACACATAAAGAAAATGATATTTAATTCTTCATTAATCTTATAGGAAATGGTTATTAAGTTAAGAAGGAGCTCTTCTCGTCTTTAATGGGATTTGATTACTTTGTTCATGCACTCTGTGGGGTTGTTTATTATACCTGAATATGGGTCATACATTTTCATTTCTACAAGTCTACAAGTGTTTATGAAAATATTAAACAAATTCTTGATACCATTATTTCTCGAACTCTGCAATTTTGACATATAGACATACATATTAAATGAACTTTTCGTGTCGGTATATGAATCCACCATACACAGTAAACGCGTGCTTAAAGACAAGCTGACACGAGCTGTTAAGTGTGGCCAGGATAAATATCTGCTTAGCATTACCAGATGCACTGGACCTTTTGACTTGTCAACGGTTACAAATCAACATTTTTTTTTTAATTTTTTTTTCCTTTTAAGGTTTAAAATATGTTGAGTTTTTATCAAATTTGGTATAAAAAATGTCTGGATTCGCCGTATTCAACATTAATTTAAGGGGGAATCGATTAAATTAATATATGTATTTAAAGGTATTGAAATGATGTTTCTACTTTTTCAATGTAACGTGAAACAAATAAGCTCTGATCATAGGATCCGTAGCCCGTATGTAATATTCAATCATTTTTAAAATATTGAGTCCGGATCCGCAGCTTTCAAAATAAATTTACAAGAAATCAATTTACTTTTGTAGGAATACAAAAACTAAATACTTCAGCAGAGAAATGTTGACCTTTTGGTATATATAATGAATATGTGATGAAAAAGTCCGCAACAGCACTTTAACCCAACAGTAGGAAAAATACAGTCAGATTATTTTTAAAAAGCGATGCGATTCGTAGGAGAAAATTGCTGTTAGTATTTTTTTATTTCTTCAACAATCTAACATGCAAAGCGAACGGAAATTGTCCTGCAATTTCTAAAGTCGGGGAAACATATTATGATACGACTTGAAATCGCGGTCACGAAAAAGTTTTCCTGAATGTTAAGAAATAGTGTAAATCTGACAAAGGATTCATTAGGAAGTTCTACACTTCGTATGTGCATGCGCCATTAAAATTGATGATGAAATAAAATTATCACATCAAAGCTAAAAATGACGTCAAATACCACGTGGTATGGCCACACTGTATATAGCCATGAGAGTTTTTGTTTTATATAGTCAGAGGTAGATACTCACGTGAGAGAAGAATGTGACGCTAATAATGAAGCCGAGGAAGGTGGCCAAGAAGCCTGAGCCACCACAGATAAGACAGGCGCAGCAAACCATGGTAGTCCTTAAACTGGCTGGGTTTAGGAGGGGCTGGAACTATGTAGGGTTAAAGACGTTTAACTCTTCTTAATCTGTCATCATAAAACATTGTAAATTCAATTTCGGCCTTGCTTTACTAAATAATTTGAACATGTTCTGAGGCGATGGTGTTTAGCGTTTGGTCAAAGCATTTTATATTTAAAAATGATTTTATTCAACATGTACAAATTTTCCGTGACTCGTTATGTTGTCGTTAGTTGTTCTGTTGTCCAATGTTCAGTCAATGGGGATCTATTTTTAAAATACCTGCAGTCTCGTGATTTTGTGAAACACCAAATTAAATAATAATCTAAGGTGCTTCGAAAATGATGCTATCAGTAAGCAAAGCCATTAATGCATGGAATTCCATGTCAGACAATTCCGCTTTTGAGTTTTTTCTTGAAAAGAAAATGCATCTATCCGAACTTAATCTTGATCAAGCACAACACGCAATGTTTTGATTGTATTTCAATTATTTATCAGGTTTTCCGAAGAAAATAAAATACTTAACAGTTTGTCGAAATCGGTGGGCATCAAGATTCTTTGTGTGGACCACAACTTCGTCATGTATTGAGATATTTTAAAATATCCTGGGTCAAATTCGACCAACAATTCTTAGCGCTAAGTATAACTTAAATACTCTAGGTCATGTCTCTCTAATAAAAATATCCAAATATTTTATTTCAAATTAATTATTGTTAGTTATTACGGTAATAAATCATTTCAACTTAGTCATGTACTTGAATATTCAAAATAATAATGGTGATGGGTATCTACCTAGTTTAAGAATTAGGGTATTAC
Organism: Solen grandis; assembly: GCA_021229015.1. Taxonomy (NCBI): domain Eukaryota; kingdom Metazoa; phylum Mollusca; class Bivalvia; order Adapedonta; family Solenidae; genus Solen; species Solen grandis. The sequence goes on along the minus strand of CM037782.1, from coordinate 51,570,116 downwards.
TTAGCGCTAAGTATTGCTGGTGGAATTCGAACCTCGTACAATTGTTCAGTCGTATGACCTAGGTCAAAATTTGGTATAATATGCCTTGTCCATGATGTAACTTCCTCATACTAAGATTGTCCAGATTACTCCAATCCGTTAAAACATCACTGCTAAAGGCGGTGTCAATTTTCTTTTGTATTGACATTTGATAAAGAAATGTATAGTAAGTAAAAAAACCCAAAACAAAAAACAACAACAAAGGGAAAAAAAAAAGAAAAGAAAAAAAGAAAAGAAAACTGACTTTAAATCCATGGAGATATTTCCCATGATTATACCTACTGTCATCTGTTTATTGTTTGGAAAACTCGTTTTTATGTGGAATTTCCACCTATCTTGTAATGATGATTCTGATAGTTTTATCGCGATTTGAGTTATGACTGATGTCATAAAACAAACATAACAAAAATTAATGAATTAACACATCAATTTCATCCGTTTATTCCATTCATGATAACCTTTGACTATATCCTTAACCAGTGAAACGCGTTCCGCCTCCGTGTCATTAAGTAGCCTATTTACGACAAATTTCAAAATATTTCTTAACTTTGGTAAAATTTTCAAATTATTGTTTTTTAATAAAATATTAAATTATCCAACAAACCATGAAACTTATTTAAGAGTCTACAGTTATAATGTTTTAACTAACATTAATGAATAAACAAACAGAAATACTCTTTATCAAAAATCCATAATTTGTTAACATACTCAAGGAAACGATTCCTGTTTCAGTTAAGATTGTATAAAATATATGTACAAAACATATCCCTAACTTAAATATCGAGATGTTATATTAGTATATCCGATTGCCTATGTAGTTTAAAGTGTTATTAATTTGTCCATAACAAGGAGTACTAACAATTTTAAATAATCTTTTTAATTTTTAGGTAAAAAAAAATAACAACAACAAAAATGTATATTTCAGGATTAAAATATCTTGACAACTGATATCAAGTAAGAACACAACTGGGGGGAAAGGGCAAACACATAACTAAATTCTTTTATAGCCATTCTTAAGATGACATTTTTTATTGGTTTTCTTTCTAGTATACCTTGAGAATTTTAACTTATATTGTTATTTATTCTTATTCCTACAGTTTTATGTCGACATTTTGAAAATATGTAATGGACTTATGGAAGTATTCACATATTCAAACTAATACATTTGTTATCTAGCGGATACTTACAAAAAATTCCTTAAAATAACTACATATATGTTTCAATGTTTAATGTTTCTATATTTTTATATGAATAGATGATAAATTAATGCATATTTTGGCAGCAACGAAAATATTCATTTGAAACAATGATAAATTAACACATATGCCTGTATATGGCGACATTGCTATATACTCGTATCTAGTTGAATAGTAGCAAAATAATACATAAATACATTTATGTATCCTTAATCATAATTAAACATTAAGTATTTTTCAAACTATGGATTGAAAACTTAATAATAATAATAATGATTATAGTACTTATAACGATGGTAATAATGTTATAATCAAATAAAACATTACCTTGTTTAAAATATCAATCAGCCTTAAATTCCGTGACCTCACGAATTCACTTACCTCAGACAAGCTATTCCACCACCGGTAAAAATCAAAACAATGACTGGTACAAAGTAACAGGCTTCAAATACTAGTACACATAATTAGTGTACAGCTCGATACTACTGTCTTCTGTTGCTTTTGTTTCCCTAACGCTATGCTTTGAAAGACGAGAGGCCCGAACTTCTGGCAATTAAAATGGCGAATTTTCCTAAAGTTATATTGACATTTTTTCATGTGATCATATTTTAGATTTAGTTTAACTTAGTACTTTAAACTAATATATTTTAATGTGAACTTGCAAGGCAGATAAAGACTATGTATCTTGCAATGTTTTACTTCATTTATTTATTTACCTGTTTATAAAGCTAACTATGAAGGAAAAAAAATATGACAAGAAATTGGAATCGGTTAAATAACTGTAATCGATTAGCTGGGATAATCGGAGGTCCAATCCGATTAGATAATCGATTCATGATCGGCTGAGCCAACACATCGCTCTTTACATTAGATACACTGCAGTTTCTCAGATGTCAGCTGCCGAAGAACTATTGGTGTTGGTGTGATTCTACGTTATTTCGTGACAATGATGCAATATCCATTTCGCTTCTCTACTGGTATTTGCTTCATTTAGTATCAGCATGTAAAAAGACTGCATTTTTGAGATGTTTGAACAGGGTTGCAACGTTGTTCTATGGTAGCACACATTTTGAATCGGACAACTATTCAGAGCTATTTTTAGACATCAATATTTATAGATATCCCTTTTTTTCTACTCAGAGAAAAAGTTCCAAATTTTGTTTTCTGTCTTATCACTAAATGGTGTCAATTTTCATGTTTATTTCAGTACGATTGCGTTTTGGAAGGGGAAACTGAATTAAAATGTGTTGATAATCGATGCTGGAGATAACGTGTTTAATAAATTGTAATGAAAAAAGAAAGTATGTGAGCGAAAAGAAATCGCACATTATTCTGAGATATTTTGAAACATGACTGGCTGGAATTTCCAGTTACAGACAACAACATATAGATAAAATTTCTTCTGTTTGTATTGCCCATTAAAATAGTCACGTTTGATCGTTGAAAAGGGGTGCTGGTTCGAGTTAAAGCCGAAGAACAATTTTTACAAACTTTTTTTTATCTAAATTATTTTTTTGCAATATAAGATACATGAATTTTTGTTATATTGAATATCATCAATTTACCTATATTAAATATATGTGTATATAAAATGAAAGGAAAAATAATACATAAAGTAAATAATGAAAATTTGTTGTTTTAGATTTCCTTGCAAAATTCATATAATCTTGTAAACTGTGGGCAAGAGAAATGGAGAGAGCAAGAGTGGCGATATGCTTATTGTTAGAAGTCCATTCAGACAAATGATGTTCATCTTTTTTAACGATTACATGTATTTGTGCCAAGCAAAATTAAATTCTGACCATTGGTTTCAGAGAAGATGACTTTTGAAATTTTCTATATAGAGTAAATAACGAAATTTGCCAACCTTGAGAAGGCCTCATTTCTTAAGGGGTCAACTTCATTTCAGCAATTATGGTAGATGACTATGAGGTTACCATTTGTGCCAAAGAAAATTAAATTCTGACTATCGGTTTCAGAGAAGATGATTTTTAAAGTTTTTAAAATAAAATGGTGTTTGTTGCCATGGCAACCAGAGTTCTGCAAGTTTAATTTAGCAATTTTTGTGAAGGTTCACCTGAGGGTCATTCATGCCAAATTTCATTAATTTCTACCTAGCGGTTTCAGAAGAGATGTCTTTTAAAGCAAATTGTTGACGACGGACGAAACAAAAAAAATCCATCATCAAACTCTAAACAATATGAATATTCATTCTTTGTGGAAACGGGGATCCAATGGAATCACCTCCTGATAATGTTGTGCATGCTACTAGCAGAGCCAACGCCAATAAGAGTGGAGCTCTCTATTCCGTTGTGTAAAATCCAGTATTGGGATCTACAACGTACCATATGCAAAAACAACAACAACAACAACAACAACAACAACAACAACAAAACAACAACAACAAACAACACACACACACACACACACACACGAAAATATAACTATTCGACAGTTTGATTTGGATGCAAGATCGTAGGTTTTAACCGGATTTTTAATACTTAGCAAGTCCTCGGCATATGTGTAAAAAGAATTGATTGAACATATACTCAGCCAAAAAAGAAAGTGCCCATCATACATTTATATCTATATACATGGAATTAGCATATAGTCTAACTATTTGTTTTGGAAAAAATCATTTCTGACATTACATAAACATTTTAAGTCGCTGAGATATTTCTTTCATTGTAGTAACTTGAACGATATGACAAAAGTGGTCGCTTTGAATTGCTTCGATAAGACTGGGTTATACAGCATCAAACTAACGTACCTGCAGTAAGCATCCCGATAGCTTGGTTTCAATGATCGTTATTCAATCTTGACATTTTGTTTGACTTGATTTTGCGAAGTTTTATTCAACTGTGATTTATTTCAATGCAAGTACATCATTAAACATCGACGAAGCTAAAATTAGTGGGCTGTAACTTGTAATGAGAGAAAAACAATCACTTAGCATTTATCTCCCTTGACAAGACAACTGTCAGAGCAAGCGGGATATGGATTAAAAAAATATAAAAATAAAACGCCGAATTTAAAGAATGGGTAGGCCCGCAGAACTTTACTGAAGCTAAACTAAGCTAAACGCTGGTTGGGAAGTAGTTTTTGTAAAAGGTAAGTTTTATGTTTGTTGTGATTATATTTCAACTAATTTTTTTACGTCGATTGGGAACATGTTCTAATTTTTTTCCCTTTTTTCGCGTTTGTACGAACGAGTGACAGTATTCATGAAAGAGAAAACATATTATAATTTATATACTGGACGAAACTTATAAGTACTCCAACTAAAGTTTTGTTTATAGCATTTGTTGTATTCAAAATAACAGATTTTTGGTTTTCTATAGCTTTCCACGAAAACTGGTTTCACAGAGTTGATTTTGCGTCAGAATTATTAAAGCGGACAACAGATTGAGCCAATGCACATTTTTATATTTACTGGGCATATGTTTTGGAAAATATATCTTCTCTACAAGTTTGAAATCGGAGTACTTACAAGTTTCGCTAAGTATAGATAAAAGTATGTGATGATGTTCATGACCAGATATATCGTATTGGATATAAAATGAGTCCAAAGTAAACCGCATGGTATGCCCTTTATTATACTCGTTGCAATATTTACATCGCGTTCTTGGGAGAAGTCAGCGGATATAGTCTTTTTTTAAAAGTAATTTATATTTGTTTAATTTAAATTTAAGCAGTGACAATGCAAGTGGCTTTCCGCTTTGCCCGAAGCGTGAGAAGAGTGTAGTTCCGGTTGGATTTGAGTCCAGGGGGACTCTCCTGCGAATTCTTTTTAAAAAACAACAACACAACAACAAACAACAACAACAAAAAAAAAGAGGAAACAGATGGGGGGGGGGGGGGGGGGGCTTACACGGATTAACCCTTTCCCTCATAGAGGAAACCATGAAAAGACCTATGCGAACAACATAAAAACAGATCAGCCTGCGAGTCACTCGCAGGCTGATCAGGTTTTATGCTGTTCGCTGCTCCTCAGTGTCTGGTAATGAGGATTTTACAATTAAATTTGGTAAGGTTTGAGTTTGGCTCTCTGCAGATCAGGCTTTATGTGGTACCTATTGAGTGCGTCAAAATGAATCTATATGAGGGAAAGGGTTAAATGAGTCTATATGAGGGAAAGGGTTAAATAAGTCTATATGAGGGAAAGGGTTAAATGAGTCTTTATGAGGGAAAGGGTTAACAACACGAAACAACAGAAGCCCATTTTTTGACTCTGAATTTAAATGTCTGTAAATGAAGATTTCAATTTTACCATTGATTTCTTAGTTTTAAAAGGATTTCTTATTTATTAATAAATAAAAGGTTTTAAGCAGTCAAATGTTACATTAAGAGGTATTTGGATAATATATATCATTTTCATATTGCATTCATATCTCTTCTAATTATTCTGTTAAAAGTAATTAAATTTTCAAGTTTACTCTTATTTGTGAGCAGTTTATTTCGAATGGACAATCAAGGAGTTGAAAAAAAAGCCCATATGCTAAAATTAAAAGAAAACAACACTAACAGTACTAAACGACTAATTAATATGTGTGTGTATTTTCAGATATAAATGGAGTACCGAATACTAATAGTGATAAAGAAGGGCTTCTCTTGCTGTCTGTTGTAATAGCTATTGTCTTAACATATTACTGGCAAAGGTTAGATAAATTTGAGAGAAGAAGTCATATTGCCACAGAAACACCGATTTTAATAAATGACAGAGGGCGCCGTGGTCCAGTGGTAACGTATCCGATTACGGATCCGAAGGTTGTTGGTTCGAACCTCGTTGGAGGCAAGAATTATTCATGATCTTCCCAGGCGCAAAGTACTGGTCCAACCCAGGAACCGTCGAGAGGGATTAGTATAATTTGTAAGAACTTGTTTCCCAATCGACGTATAATAAACAAGTTTAAACTAAAAAATGATACACAAATCCTGTATGTTACTGGAAACCCGTCCGGGATTAAAGGACTATCGCAATGAAGTCTCAAGCCTACACATAATTCATTCCTACAAGGAAACACTTCAGTTGTGAAAGGAACACAAAAACAATCTTGAATCTGAATACGACAGCAGAAACCTGTTCTTTATTCTATAATAGGGGAATTATGGGGTAGAGCCGGAAACTGGTTGTTTTCAGAGATGGTGCTGTTCTCTGCTGCCAAATTAATGTGTTACACTCCGGTTTTAAATCCGCTGCATCGTCAAATGCTTCGTGGCATATTTGTCATGTCAGGTTTCCGATATATGGATATTTCTAAAATTAAAAACAAACGCTTTGGCATGAGGAGGAAAATAATGTTAAGTTTTCACCAGAGATTTTACTCTCGACAAACATTTCAACTGGATACTTGATGGTAAGCACGAGGTTTATCTCAGTACATGTAAGACGAGGGGATTTCGATCATAATGAAGATTATGGTTCTAAAGTAGCTGGCAAAGATTACCTCGAAAGAGCACAGTACAGACACATGTAAATTTCACCTTGAAGTTTGTATTTGTAAGTGACGATATTCCACGGTGTAAAGACAATTTTCAAAGAAACGGAACGTTTTATTTCTCGGAACTTAATTCTGCTGGAGCAGACTTAGCATTGATTAGCCTGTGCGATCCAGTAATAATTACAAGTAAGTCATTCGGATCGATTGGGGCGTGGCTTAGTGGGAAAGACGGGGTATCCAAAACCGAAAACGTGGCTTGGAAGTAGGTTTGAAACCGACGATTACTATCCACCCCGATGGGTTGGGATCTAATGATAAGAAAAAAAACCTCATCGACAGAATCTTATTAAGAGAATGAGGGAGTTACCATAAACTGTTATATGGCGCCCTGGGCACTTATTCATCAAAATGTAAATTGTTAAATCTCTATTTAGACAAAGATTCAATAAGTGTAAAATATTCTTTCACTTATTTTCTTAATATTTTCAGTTCTATCTATATTCCTCAATATATCTCTTGATCATACGGTTTCGGTCGAACTTTATATCAATAATTTTCTTGTGGTTGATGTACTGCGAGAAACATATTTTATCACAATTTGTTTTTAAAAATAAGAAAAAAAGCAAAGTGAAATGGAAAGCAGACATCTTGGTTGTAGAAATGCATTGAAATGATTGGCACATTGATGAGAAGTCGATTAAACTGACATGAACTGTAAGAAACTGTTTTAAGAACACAGGTAAGCCAGTCTTCAAATAGTAAACTCATGTGGACTAAATTTCAAAGTACATACCTAGAGTGGCCGGAAAGACCCGAGATACGGTATCCAGAGCGACGAGCTCTAAGTTACTGTGGGTTGAATGGATTGCATTTGTTTGTTTGTTTGTTTATTTGCTTGTTTGTTTACTTATTGGGTTTAACGTCTCATCGACAGTATATCAGTCTCTTGGAGACTATATCTACTTGAGACAGATATAGTGCTGCCACACTGCAGTGTCACGCCGTAGATATGTGGCATGATACCACACCCAATCACATTATCCTGACACCGGGCCAACCAGTCTTGGAACTACCCAATTGCATTTAATTATCTTTAGCCAAAAATTTTAGCAGAAGAGTTGTAAAAAATGAATTTTAGCCTTTGATGTTTTAATTTTGATGGTTTAAGGTAAAAAATAATGATTTTTGTGTCTTTATATGGATTCGATGAATTGCCAATAGAAAACTTCAAAGATACAAAATTGATCATACTCCTATCTTGTGTTTAATAATGTAATGTGTGTGTATTATTGTTATTACGAGCGTTGAAATGGCCATAAATCTTTTTTTAAGTGAAGTATTGGGCAACCATGTATTATTTAGACGTTATATGCAGCTTGAACTGGTGATTTTAAATTCCAAATACACAATATTTGATATACTGTAATTCTTTAACTATTGTGATCTGATTAGCATAACTAACATTTATAGCATATTAAAATAATAGTGTCCTCTGGAACAGGTGTGTCACCTGCTAAAGCATAATGGCAAAAGTGTGACAGACAGACGGACAGACAGACGACGGAAAAGTGACCCTAACGTGTCATCTCCGCTGAAAATATTGAAAATGGTAATAAAGCAACAAGCCAAGAAAAAGATTCTCATATATTCTTTAATATAGTCATATATTACGACAGCATTTACATATTTATGACTAGCAAAATCTTGAATTACTGAAACATATTTAACAAATACGCAACACGATACACATTAAACCACAGATACATATATGCGCTGGCATACACTTACTCCTACTTTGAACATCTGATGTATATATACAAATTCTTTAATAATTCGTTATGCATTTATTGATTAATGTTAAAGTAGTTGATGGAACTCTCCGGATATTCTGCAGTAAGCACACCGCAGACGTTCCGTGCAGGGGGAAAATTAAACAACTTGTTATCATCTTTATTCCAGTTTTGTCCACTATCAAAAGTATCCCGTTAAGTACCCGAGGCTTTGTATGCACTTATTATTTACCATGGGGACCTACAGAGGGGCATTTCTATTTTATTGTGAGTTTGTTTTGTTGGATTTAACGTCCCATGCATAATCAGTATTTTAATCATTTTGGTGACTTCTTTCTATATGAGGCAGGCATAGCGCTTCCTTTGTGCGTATCACGCCGTAGCCAAGTGACATGATAATAGTCACATAGTCCTGACACAGGGTCAACCAATCCAGGAAAACCCTTCACATATACTCCATTGTATAGCTAGATCTAAATATTAAGAAAAAGGATATCTCAAACATGTATTTTCTATACTGGCCAAAACCAATATTCGATTTATTGATTACTTATTTCGGTAAAAGGAAAGACAGAATTACAATGTACTTCCAACCTCTTTTATAAGAATGATAAGTACATAGTTACATCGGGTTCACCTCGGGAGCGGGAGGTCGTGGGTTCGATTCCCGGCTGCAACATACAGAAGTCGTAAATATTGTACTGGTATACTCCCTTGTTTGGCGCTTAGCATATAAGGGTAGTCCCAAGACTGGTTGGCCCGGTGTCAGGATAAATTAATATGACCGGGTGTGGTATCATGCAGCGTGATACCGCAGTGTGGCAGCACTATATCTGTCTCAGGTAGAAATAGTCTCCAAATGACCGAAATACTGTCGTTGGAAGGTTAAATCCAACAGCAAAATAAACACATTAATCAAGTTAGCTCCTAGCTCCATCACAGGTACCAATTGTAAGTGGAGGCGACGGCTATCTCGCGAGTATGCGATATTTCGTTCGAGCGCATCATTAAGTAGCTATTAATTCATTCTTCAAATTCAATTGTGGTTCGTGAAATTGCTCATAACAATTAAATTGTGACGAAAGCCTTCGTTATTTATGCATTACATGGAATAGTGTACAGTATCAATTAAATAGGCTATGTGAAATTGTAGTCCAATGATAGAAGTTGGCCCCAAGTGCTTACATAAGATCACCATGCAGAGATCCAGGTCCTCGTGTTTCTTGGGTATTGTCTATTACAACACTGCATGCATGCTTCCAATTTCTCATGCTTATTTTGTGTTGTCACATATTTTGTTTTAAGTGTGAAATCCAGTATTTCAAAACACACACACACACACACACACACACACACACACACATCTCGACCACCCATTTTGCCTCCATGAGTCTTTTTTGGCCTTTCTCCCTTATATATTTCGTTCCATTCAGTTTCGATTCATCGCATTCGCATCTTTTTCAGTGCGACTTTCTTCGAATTACTCCATCATTTCGTTCGGCCGCGTTTCGTTCCATCATGACAGTATAATTAAGATAAAAAATGCATGTTTTGAACTTTTGACGAAATAAACTGACAACCTTCAATGTATTCATCCATCCCAAATATTTTACCATAGTAGTCTTCAAGCCACAAATACCTGTAAAATACGATAAGATATACTTGACGAATTTTCTCAAGCATCCCGCGACCGTTTAATATGACATTTTTTAAAAAATACTGTAGTAATCATCAAGCATCCAACAACCGTAGAATATATAATAACTGTCTGTTTTGATGAAGCCGGAAACATCCGACGCTCGTAAGATTCATCAGAGATATGAAACTGTCCGAAATAACGTTTTTCATTTTCGTTTTCTTTCTCTTTTTTTTCGCGACGAAAACAACCAACAAAAACAAGTGGACGGGATTTGAACGAGATTTCGCCGAGACGATTAACATCTTGCAGACGCTTAACAGACAGACGCTTTACATTATCACTCATAAAAGAGATTAGTGCCATACAGATTTGGTTTAATCTGCAATAAATTGAAGAGAAAACTCAGACTTTTCATTTATTTATTTATTAATAAAACTGATATGTGCAATTTTACATATCTCACGTTATCTCGAGGGTACATGATCGTAAATGTAACTTAACGAGAGCTTCTTTACCCATATCAGAGTTGCAGATCTCTGTTAGGTCTCTGTTAGGTTATTTGGTCTTTGGTTGCATGTACACATGATAGCATTTTCATTAATATCATCTAAGAACTGTCTGTGATTCACAGTGGTATCATTTTGCAAGGATTTCTAATGCCAGGTGCTGTTGTTGAAAATATGTTTTTGTTTTCTAAAAACTTGTTGTCATACTGCATGAATTATTTCTTAATTTGTAATATACTGTGTATGCATAACCGGTAAAAGGAGAGGGCTCACATAGACTCACATAGTTACTGAAAACTGAAATATGTTAAAATAAAATTAAAATAAATAAACATGACAAAAACTATATAGATTGACTTGACTATTTGAGTTTACAGTCGTTTCGACAGTATTTCAGTCATATAGCGAGGTCCAGCTAATTACAGGTGGAGGAGACCCTGAATGCACGGAGGCATCCGGGTAGAACCACCGACCTACCGCAAGCCAGCAGGCTTCCTCATATGAAAATCCGAATGACCCTGCCGGGACTCGAACCCACGCGGTGAAGGGCTGGGTGAGTGTTAAAGTCGGCGACTTTACCATCTCGGCCACGGAGGCCCTCACTATATAAATTGTCAGTGACAATTGTCACTGATCAGTGTGATGTGATTTTAGACATAAATGTATCACTTCATTTTAGAAATCCGCAAAAGAAAAAAAAATGCGCAAAAATAATTTTAGGCACCAAACTGCAAAAAATTGCACCCGCATAAAAAAACAACAACAGTTATACGGTATATACACATATACGAGTATGTTTGTGAGGTGCAGGATATATACATGCTGTGATATAAACAAATTCGAGTCTACCAAGTATGATACTCTCTTAGAGTACAGCTCTGAAGAGTTACAGAAGCGAGTGTGTATATAAAGAAAGTGACTTTTTTTACGATTATGATACCATTGTTCGACACTAAAATTTCCATGACTGATCTTCCCTAAAATGAGAACCAATTTTATAGAAACTCGTCAATTTCAGTTCCTGAATTATGAACGAATGTAGTGCATCTACATCTATATTCAACAACAATGGATGATTTACAAATAAAAAATATCTAAACCGTACAACATGATACATGTTTAAATATCCAAAGGCGTTTTAATTTATGATTTATCGTAATTTACATCTTTATAATATGTATTGAAGTGAGAGCTTCCTAAGCTTGTGGTCATTAATATATATATAAGTTTGTAAAAAGCAACTGGAGTTATGAATACACCGGCTACATAGTAAGCGGGACGCGACCGGTCTACAGTCTCCATTGAACCCGTTGCTGAATATCGCCGTGATGATAAGAGAAATCAAAGCACTAAGTGCGCTGAGAGACTGTAGGCAGGATCTACTGATGAAATAGCTATAAATCTAATTCAAGCGTTTAAGCAGGGTTGGACTCGATAGAGGCAAAAGTCGTACACTTTTTTCTGTAACTCTAGTTACCAGAAGAATGTCAGCTTAACTCGCTCTTTAATTCACGATAACTCGCAAGCAATATCTCGGTGCCCTGAGCGCTTTGTGTCATAATGATCTGGAATAATGTTCATTCATAAAATGCATAAATAATGAGGTCATTTCCTATTGTGGGCGAAGTGATACAGTGCGGTGAAAACGGTTGTTGCAATTATGCAAATCAACAATGTCTGCTCTTGGTTTACTGGTACGCAATATGTAATAATACAACAAGAATATTTCAGTTTAATACCAGCATTTATGCCAAAATGTTGTTCACTGAATGGGACGACTGCTCATTTAAATGTATGCGAAAGGAAAATGCAGTCAAACTATGACCGTTCCAAAATTCCTTATCCGTAGTTACGTTTATCGGGGTGTATAAAATACACATTAGTCACTGTGTTGTTCAGGATTTACATTTAAATAAAGATAATTATTCATAATAAAGAGAGACCGTCCCCGGTGGCCGAGTGGTTAGAGCGTCCGCCTCGGGAGCGGGAGGTCGTGGATTCGATCATACCAACGTCGTAAAAAATGGTACTGTTATAGCTCCCTTGTTTGGCGCTCAGCATATAAAGGTAGTTGCAGGACTGATTGGCCCGGTGTCAGGATAATGTGACTGGGTCGGTATCATGCCACATGTCTACGGCGTGATACTGCAGTGTGGCAGCACTATATCTGTCTCAAGTAGACATCGTCTCCAAATGACTGAAATACTGTCGGTGGGACGTTAAACCAAACAAACAAACAAACAAACAAACAAACAAACATAGTAAAGATATAGTATACAATATTCCGTACAAAACGTACAAAACCGTAGTTGAATTCAAACAAGTAGAGATTGTCCTGACAGACTTTTGTACAGGACTGAGGTTGAAACTAGAATATCTTGAATAGAGAAATCAGATTGAAACAGACGATGGAATAAACAAACATGCCGATCACAAGTCATACCTCAGGTGCAGTATTACTGGCAGAGACCCGCAATCGTCCTATTCAGCTAGCTGATCCAAGGTACACAAACCATACAATAATTTACTGACCAAGATAATTTAACTTTCCAGATAAAATATCAGAAATACAAATCAATATTATTGAAGAAATTTGTATAAAATGAACGAAAACAATCATGAAATTATAAAATCAACTAGATTTGCATACTGCAAATGCACCGGTTTTCGTGATGATCAACAGTTTCAAACCTGATCAGCCAAGTTAAAATACCAGAAAAACAACAAAATGCAAAATGCTTTATATATCTTAGTGATTTTCTTCATTGGTGAATTCAGCTGTGACCAAAACTTAAATTAAAGGCATCTCCAAAGGAATGTGATGTCCCACTGAGCCAGGCCCCCATCTGCTGTGATCAGACCTGTTAATATCTGGTCATCACTGCAGTGAGTCTTTAACCAATACAGTAGCTATGTGTGTAAAACCTCTGATGGGGTGATGCATAACTAAATTACCTGCTACAATGGAAGTGAGATAGTAGGCTAGTTTTACACATACATTCATGACCTGTTACATCCCAACTTACAGAGCAAAGATAGCAGAGCAGAGTTCTAATTATAGAACATAGGTATCCAGTGAAGCACATTCTGTCAAATTTTCTCAGTTTTTATTCTGGGTCATGTATTTAAATTCTCTATAAATTCATCAATTCTCGACAGATTTGCAAAATTCTTTTTTTGTTGACGAGGTAAGACATTCTTTTTTCCAATGATGACAAAATATATCACACATTTAAACTTTAAAGGCTTTGAAATCAGTTCAAAGTATGACCAAACTTCAAACTGCCACCAAACAACCAAATCAACCCCGATCTGAAAAAACTAAATTTCTTCAAAAAGTACTCTTTAGAGGCTTTTGGTTTTATCCATATTCTTTCGATAAAATATTTTTAGATTTTGAGATATTTAAGGTCAAAGAAAAAACCAATAATCGCAATATGACCTTGACCTTTGCATTTTTTGAAAATTTGAAACTGCGAAGTCCTTTGAAACAACAAACAATACAATCTGTGAAAATTTCATAAAGATTGATTAAAAAATAATGGCAGAATCATCAAAAAACTAAAAAAATGCCTATTCTCAAAAAAAAAAAAATCCTCCATATTTTAGTGCACTTTGACCGCTTATTGAAAGCCATTTTATGCATTTTCTGAAATCGCCACCCCATATATTTTGTGCGCAAAGATCTTCGGAATCAATTTCAAAAAACAGAATGAGCGTATCTAATCTCTAACAAAAATGGGCATGTTTTTCGTGGACACACCCTAATTTGCCAGATTTTTTCAAAGATTCAAACATTCAACCTCTTCTAGCTCAAAAGTTTCAAAGATATGGATATTGCCACTCATCATATTTAAAGGGGCAGTTGACAGAGAACAGAATGCAAAAAACTGCATACAAATAAAATGTCAAATGACAGAGTTATCGGCAATTATATGTTTTGATGCTAAACGCCACAAAAAAGGGAAAAAGAAACACAAGAAGAACAGTAGGTTTTCGTGGACTGCAACGCAGCCGCGAAAACCTACTGTTCTTCTTGTGTTTCTTTTTCCCTTTTTTTTTTCCCATTATTATTATTCTTTGCACTTTTTTTGTGGCCGCTGTTGCGGCATGATTAGAAGTGCTACAAATATGAAAATTTCCATGCATACTCACATGTATCTGAAGTTGTGCACCATTAAGTTTGTTTTTTTATTTTAGTACTAAGTTTTGCCGCTAGGTGGCGTTTAGCATCAAAACATATAATTGCCGATAACTCTGTCATTTGACATTTTATTTGTATGCAGTTTTTTGCATTCTGTTCTCTGTCAACTGCCCGTTAAAATATGATGAGTGGCAATATCCATATCTTTGAAACTTTTGAGCTAGAAGAGGTTGAATGTTTGAATCTTTGAAAAAATCTGGCAAATTAGGGTGTGTCCACGAAAAACATGCCCATTTTTGTTAGAGATTAGATACGCTCATTCTGTTTTTTGAAATTGATTCCGAAGATCTTTGCGCACAAAATATATGGGGTGGCGATTTCAGAAAATGCATAAAATGGCTTTCAATAAGCGGTCAAAGTGCACTAAAATATGGAGGAAACAAATTTTCGAGAATAGGCATTTTTTTAGTTTTTGGAGGATTCTGTCATTATTTTTGAAGCAATCTTTATGAAATTTTCACAGATTGTATTGTTTGTTGTTTCCAGGGACTTCACAGTTTCAAATTTTCAAAAAATGCAAAGGTCAAGGTCATATTGTGATTATTGGTTTTTTCTTTGACCTTAAATATCTCAAAATCTAAAAATATTTTATCGAAAGAATATGGGTAAAATCAAAAGCCTCTAAAAAGTACTTTTTGAAGAATTTTAGTTTTTTCAGATCGGGATTGATTTGGTTGTTTGGATGACCCAGAATAAAAACAGAGAAAATTTGACAGAAGTTACCTATGTTCTATAATTAGATGCAGCTCTGCTAGCTGGCTTGCAACAGGTCAATGTACAGTGTATGTGTAACTATGAGAGCAATGTGTCAACACTGGTCTGAATGACCTGTGTAAAAGCGCTCAAAGAATCATGGGTAAGAGAGAGAGAGGGAGAGAGAGGGGATGAATTGTGTCTTTATTCTACATGTATTATTATTCCTCCCACACACTCACTATTGAATTGGATAGCAAAACAACTAAGTACATGTACAAACATCCACCTTTTAAACAAGTTTTAGCTTACCAAAAGTTCCTTCTAGTGCATTACTGAACTTTGAGGCATAGAGTGAAAGCTGATATATGTTTAACCAAATGGCTTGTTACGTTACCAAAATTTTTGATAACAAATAAATTGTAAATCATTTATACTACTGAAAACTATTGTTCTTATAATAATAAGCAGGATTCCCAACTGTCTCACCTGATTTTTAACTGTTTAGTATAAAAAGTGGGACACTTTGGAAGACATTTTTGAGCGCACAGTGATGATCAACATTAATCAAATCGTTCAATGTGCCACACTTAGATCATATTGGCTCATTGCCAATATATGGATGCTTAAAGGCATCTCAAAACCCTTATATAAGTGACCCCCACCCCCCATTTATTCAATTCAATTCAATAGTTTATTTCCAAGATTTACATAGTAAATAACATTGGACAAAGCATATAGTAACAAAATATATTGGTTATGGCGGTTGTTTTCAAATAATTATGGTATTGAGTATAATAATATATATCATCAAGCAAAAATTCACCCACCCGCCGTTGTGTGGGCATCTGTTTTTGATTAGGCAGGCTGCCACAGTCTGTCACAGGTATTGTTCAAGAGTGCATATGTTGCTACATGGGGTTGTATGTAGTCATTCACAGTTTGTAAAAAAGTTGTGAACATACCAAATACCAGAAATGATCCTAAAAGTTCTCTATTATTCTTTTTTTTTTTATTCGAGCAAATATAAATCTTCCTTTTCTTTCTCTGTTGATTTATTTTGTCTACTTTATT
>CM037782.1:51503434-51553434 GCA_021229015.1 Solen grandis | reverse complement strand
TTTTATGGTATAACCTATGATACTGACCTTTCACCCCAAGCATAGTTCCATACAGCAGGAAGTAGCCACTGTCATCGAAAACTGTAATCATAAAAAACAATGGATGGTGATAAGTTTATGGGTGTCTAGAGTTTATGGTGTCTAGATACAAATGGAAGAAACTTGTAACAATTATTATTTCATATATCCCTGTCTTTCTACAAAAGCTATCAAAGAAATTGTTAGAACTTTTTCACCATCAACTTGAATGAAAATGAGAAGTTCTTATTTATTTTTCTACATTAACTGATATAACATATAAAATTACAAAGTTAATTACAATGCTTATTATCATTTTTCAGGATTTTTAATGAATAATGCCTAAAAGAATTCTCTGTTTTAAAGTAACAGCCTAAAATTATATAGATATGGTGTCTCCAGTAAAAGGAATGCAGCAGTCTGTTAAGTGAATATTTAAAAATACACTCTGAAAATGCTTTTGTGTAAAAGATGTTTCACACAGAAATGCTGAAATGCCCTAAAAACAGATCTACTTTTCCTGGCCTTAGAACTGATAAGCACAGCCTCTTACTTATGTTACATAACTGGAAGGACTGTGACTTCTCGAAGTCCCTCTCCACGGCCAGCCGACGCCCAAACTCCATGTTGGACAGCTGTTGCTTCATCTGTGTACACAGAAACAAAACAAGTTACTTGCTGACTGATCTAGTTTTATCAAGGATTTGACTTATAAGGCCAGTATACTGCTAAATACACTTGCCAATATCTCACAATATGTCATTGTACTGTTCTATGCTAATCAGAATACCTGAAATGCGAAGGGAGCACTGTAAAATATTTTCTTAAATTACATTTTTTTTTGTTATATGGCTAAAAAATAATCACATTGTGTATAATAACTTATATCCTGATTGGTATGTATTGTTTTAATGACAATGTGTTAAAATCATTGTCATTATGTATTAAGAAACATAATAAGTAAACGAGAGCTGTCAGAGGACAGCACACTCGACTATTCAAAATGCTTGTTGGTAAATCAAATGAAATCTATTTCAATTCTTGCCCTTCACATACCCTGTACATAATAATAGTCAAAAATGATATACCTTGATAGTCTGATACCCCTTAATATTTTTATGATGTCTAAAATCAATCCCATGCCTAGTTACTGAGACATAATAACAATAACACTGTGCATGCAAAACTTAAACCAAAAATCCAAGTTAGAAAAGGGCCATAATTTGCATTAAATTCAGTCCAAAAGTTATCCTCCTTAGTTTTCTGATGCCCTTGAAGACACTCCTTAACTTTCTAGTCAATTCCACAAGCAATTTCTGAGATATAAGCTGGATAGTAGCTTGAATGCAAAAATTTAACCAAAATTCTAAGTTAAAAAAGGGGGTCATATTTTTTAATATATTCCATCAAGTGTTATCTTTCTTTATGGTATGATACCCCTAAACATATTAAAGATGTTTAAAATCAATCCCATACCTAGACTCTGAGATATAAGCATGAAAGTACCTTGCATGCAAAACTTTAACCAAAATTTTTAAGTTAAAAAAGGGGCCATATTTTTTAATATATTCCATCAAGTGTTATCTTTCTTTATGGTATGATACCCCTAAACATATTAAAGATGTTTAAAATCAATCCCATACCTAGACTCTGAGATATAAGCATGAAAGTACCTTGCATGCAAAACTTTAACCAATATTTCTAAGTTAAAAAAGGGGCCATAACTTGTAATATATTCCATCAAAAGTTATCAGCCTTGATCGTATGATACTCCTAAACATATTAAAATGTTTCAAATGTTTCGTATCAATCCCATGCCTGGACTCTGAGATATAAGCATGAAAGTACCTTGCATGCAAAACTTTAACCAACATTTCTAAGTTAAAAAGGGGCAATAATTTGTAACATATTCCATCAAGAGTTATCTACCATGAAGTATGATACCCCTTAACATATTAAAAATGTTTCAATCAATCGCATGCCTGGATACTGAGATATAGCATGAAGTACTTGCATGCAAAACTTTAACCAAAATTTCTAAGTTAAAAAGGGGCCATAATTTGTAATATATTCCATCAAGAGTTATCTACCTTGGTTGTCTGATGCCCCTAAACACATTCATAAACTTTCAAGTCAATACCATGAATGGTTATTGAGAAACAAACTAGATAGTAGCTTGCACGCAAAACTTTAACCAAATTTTCTATTGCATGCAAAACTTTAACCAAAATTTCTAAGTTAAAAAGGGGCCATAATTCATATTAAATTCAGTCAAGAGTTATCTACCTTGGTTGTCTGATGCCCCTGAACATATTCTTAAACTTTCATGTAAATACCATATATGGTTATTGAGATATAAGGTTGATAGTAACTTGCACGCAAAACTTTAACCAAAAGTTGCAAGCCAACGCCGACACCAACACCAGGGCGACTACAATAGCTCTCATATTCTTCGAATAGTCAAGCTAAAAAGAACATAATTTTGTAATCAAATTTCTTTTTTCTCTCCAAAATTGAGTCTGACAGATTCTTCCAATGATATTCTTGAATATCTTCATCAAAATTTGTTTCATGAAATATATCTGAGCTTTACATTAAACAAAATACGAGTAAATATGACCACAATTCTTGTGAATGGTACACAAACAAATCTGCAATCATATGCACACACAAAAAATTCACATGAAAAATACAGTTCCTGGCTCACCTGCTGTAGGTCTGTAAATGTCTGGAGAGATTCGTCCAACATCTTGGTCATCTTACCTGTGGATACCTTGAAGATCCGCACCTTTTGAGTTAAAAATATAATAGATGGACAATTGTATACAGATACAAACATATTCATCATTAAACTTAAGTCTTGAGCATTAAATGGCAAGCCTTCAATATCTTTGGATCTTTAAATCCATTACCACATGCTGTGTTAAAACCTCCAACATCTAAAATCTATAAATTACTTTGTGACTCATTTCTGAATCAAATTATTTCACCCAATGTGGTATTTTAACTCAAAATATTGGGACATAATGAAGCTGCACTCTTTCATACTAGTAATACAGCATTACACAAATGACCTAGATCCTACATAAACAACAAAAAGCATTACACAAATGACCGAGATCCTACATAAACAACAAAAAGCATTACACAAATGACCTAGATCCTACATAATCCAACATAGCATTACATACATGACCTAGCTCCTACATTTAACATTTGTATATTATACTCTCAGATATTCAGAGATTCTTATTTTGTTTTCTCTGACAATAATGTGCATACTTATACAGCTAATGTGTAAGTCATGCTATAAATTGAATACATTCAAGATTGCACAAAACTGACATTTAATCATTACACTGCTTTTAGTCTTATTTTTTATTATTGTATTTTTTTTTTGTATACTTTGGTATAAAATTATATACAGGGTTAATTAAGAACACATCCAGAATGATTGCTCACCTTTCTATCTGTAGGAGAGGGAAGCTAGCTTCTTGCCATCAGGGGAGAAACAGAAGTCCAAGGGTACACTTTTACACTGTAAGGAGTATTATCAAACATCCATTAAAATCTTATTTATATATGGTTGTGGAATGGCACATAAATAGCTAGCAATTACATGACACAGATACTCTTATTTGCCATATCTAATGAAAGCAATAAGGAATATGCATTGGTGTATAGAGTGTACTAGAGATGGCATCAAATGGCAATTTTCATGACAAATACACTAAAGAGTTCATGGATAAACTAGCTGCCATAAACTTTTACTGTAAGGGGATATTTCAAAATAACAAGAAATAAATCAAAATATATATTATAAATTAATATTATTTTAGATATAAAGCATTCCATTAGATTATTATTTCCTATCATTTGCATCAATTTAACAAAACAATCTCCATGAGTGAATTACATGACAAAAATACCACACATGGTCATTTATCCTTAACTACAAGAAAACCTTCAGAAAAAAATAATATATAAACAGGGTAACAAAGTAAGTCATTTTCTAAACAGCACCCTTATAGAGTTTTTGTGTAAAGTTGAAGTACCTTCATGAACTCATACAGGTCTGTGTCTGTCTTGTACTCCCAGTCGAGGCCCCTGGGGAACTTGTAGTCACCTTTAGGTCCAGTCCAGAACTCCACCATCCCTCCCTGGTCACTGGACACCACCAGGTCAGCCACTGGACTGTACTGTACACACAACAAGGAGGTGTTGTTTATGGAAACAATTCGTCCAACCAAAACTAAATGCATGGGAGTAACAATTGATCTGACCCAAATTACTGTAGCATAACTATTTCACAAAGGCTGAATTATATCCAAAGCATCAAAAGAACCATTCTGCATGGTCATAAATTTTCTCTCCAGTGAAGAGCCATAAAGGAGCAACTCACCCTTATCACAGAGACAGGTTTATAATGCAGCTTCTCCACAGTACAGATCGGCTTGTTCTCCCCTCTCCCCTCGTAGATATGAATTTTAGGCGAGTCTTTCTCACATCTGTGCGCAGAACAAGCAAGAAATTTATGCTATTTTTTAAAATTATTACTCAATTTTAACATGGACATCATATGACTCCTCCAATAAAAACTGGAATTCATATGATTTTCACAGTATGGAAAAATACCCCTCTTCATATTATGTGAACAATATGATGCCTCTTTCTCCAAAAGTCCGATTCTAAATTTTTTACTTTTTTTCATAACTCTTTATCCTATATCAGCTAGTAACAAAGAACTTTGCTAAGGGTAAAAAAATGTATTAAAATCGTTATGGCATGACTGAGTGCAATAAGTTGATTATGTCAATAAACTTTAGAACACATAAGAATAACAATTGCACATAACTTATCATTTAAATTAAGATATAAATATGTATACATGTATAGATGTCAAAGAGTGCTCAAGACGTAAGTAAATATTAACTATTTTTATCTTACACTGTAATTTTTAAGGTGATAACCTGGATTATTATATTATTGTTGGGGTTTACCGTCGCTGCAGTAGTATTTCAATTATATAGCGACGTCCAGCTAATTACAGGTGGAGGAAGACCCCAAGTACACAGAGGTACCCGGGAAGAACCACCGACCTACCGCAAGCCAGCTGTAAGGCTTCCTCACATGAAAAATCCGAAGTCCCTACTGGGATTCGAACCCACAGCAGTGAGGGGCTGAGAGATTTGTAGCCCACGACTGTAACCGCTCAGCCACGGCAGCCCCTCAGAAGATTTGAAATAATACTGCAGGAGACATAACAACATACATGGCCAGGGCTGCTATGGCATCCCCAGAATTGTAGAGCCAGGCACAGGTGGAGGGTGCAAACCCCAGCTTGTACATGTTGATCATATCTATAATATAAACAAACAAATGTTCATAAATTTAGTCTTAACATCCCACTAACAGTGTTTCAATCATTTGAGGAATCTGTCTACATGAAACAAACATAATGTTGCCACATTGCAATATCATGCTACTAGACAGGTGGCATGATACAATACATACTAATGTTCTCTTAACATGAGAATTACCAGTCATTGAAAATCTCTTATAATTCTGTATGTATTAGTCTATAAAAGGCTTTTACATGGTTTTCACTTACTCCTGATTTGAGTTATCGACTTTTTCTGAGCTTCATCTATATGAATATATGGGAGGTTTCCAAATGTTTGGCAAATCTTCTGTCAAGGACTCCAGTTTTTCAAATCCTTGTGAAAAGCCTGCGCTTATTCATGTGAAGTTTCACTTATAAGACATGTAAATTAATGTAATATAACAACTACTAGTAACAGAATTTCTATTACATACATGTATTACTATGTTGGACACAGTTAAAAAAACATAATGTTTTTTTCTTCTTTTTTCAAACTAAGTGTTAAATGATAAAATACTATGAATTCTGTTTCCATCACCAAAAATATGTCCGAATATTACAAACAAAGCACAATTATCACTTAATAGAGAAAATATTGTAATATGAAAAGATTAAATTTCAACATTTCACATGGAGCTAACAGATTGACAGTAATTCTTACCAAAATTCACGACATCAAATACTTTGGAAGACTTATCATTGGATGTGGTGCAGGCCAGCTCTCCATTGTTGCTCACTTTCATGTCTTCAACATTTCCTGAGAAAAATGATATCATTGTTAGTTTGCTTAGAATGATCATCCACAAAGAGTATTTCAGTCATTTGTGGATTTTGTCTACAGGAGACAAATTCAGTGCTCACTGACTACATTATTACAATATAAACTTGATGACACACTGTCATATCTTCTCACGGGGCTGACCAGTAGAGGATCTACTTTTATACAGGCTGCCTAGAATAGGATAGTCTTTCATTTTTTTTATGAAATTGGTATTTCGTAGCTGGGGAATAAACCTGTGACCTCCCATTGAAGAGGCAGACATTCTTCCTGTTCATTACCGGTAAAAAAATAAATGTAGAATTGCCTATCAAAAGATACTTCAATACCATGAACAGAACATGAATCTAATATGGCATGCAATAGTGATGAAAATTCAACAGGCTTATAAAACTAAATTACAATTCAATTTTTGAGAATGGTATACCTTATTTTGAGTAAAGAATTCTGAAAGGCATTTGAACAATGAATAAAAAAGAAACGTAATATATATATATATTCACACTGAAACAGAATAAGTGATGTAAACAGTAAGGGAAACCTACCAAGATGACACCTGAAATGTTTCACAAATTCTATCCCTTCATCTTCCAGCTTTCTCCAGAACTTCAAATGGCCGTCAACACTGGCTGTCAGGATGAAATCTGTCCTAAACAGGGATTTGATTACTGTTCATTAGTAATTGTGTGGTAAACAAAAGCTGATGGCTGAGAAAAAACCAGGACCCAGGGCCTTTTGCTTAAGGGGGACTGCTGATTGTACCATGGGTCTGACCGTCTGTTCTCTAGTGAGTTTCTTCTATACTTAAATTCATCTGAACCATTTTGCTAATGTGAAGTAAAGTATCACAATACAAATGTATATCTCAGCCAAGTTTTCTTTAGCATTTGTGAGGAAAACTTTCACTGCTCTAAACTCAAAATTCTGATCTTCTATCATTGTTAGGCAAGAACACAGGGAAATGCTCTTATCAGGTATACAAAATCTTATCCAGATGTATTAAGTTTAGTATGTATGTTAAGTTTTGTATGTATGCAGTTGAAATGAGAGATGGTCATGCTGTCTGACTATGCAAAGAATGTTCAAGGTTTATATGATTTGATGCCTAGTTCTTAAAACTTTTTTTTTACCTTTTCTCACATATGATTCTATTTAAAACATATTTGTTATATATCTATATGTATTACTTACTTTGTCACACATACATGCTTCACAATATCTCGATGCATAAAACTCTTCTCATATGCTTCTGAACTTGGCAAATTTTCCAGGTATAAGTGTTCGAATTCCAGGACTAAAAGAACAAAAAAAAAAATCATCATCTATCAGTCAGAAATAAAAATATCAAATTGCTGAAATAAAGACTAGATGTTGGTATGCAGGGATAACAACATGATTGCTGACTGAACAATTTGAGGAGCTGAATCTTATATATACATCAACGTGACACCCTAGCATTGCTTGCTTCGAATTCTCCCATTATGGAGGTGCCAGTAATGATATAGAGTAACACCACTTTATTGTGGTTTGTAGGGTCCAAGCTCATATGCCACATTATGTTGGCTCACATAGTTAGTACAAGGATGCTGTGTCTATGTGATTATCAGTAATTCTGAATATCCATTTATAAATATTAATATGAATTAATATGCAATTAGTTATTTTACCCTCATCTTAATTCTATTTTTTTTTTAACTTTTCTTAACTGAAATATTTTCTTAATATATTGCATACTGCAGACAACATTGTTTGTTTATCTAAGAAAACAACATAGGTGAGAAAATTGATATTTCCCATGCAATTTAATGTATTTAAATGATAGCCTGAGCATATTCCTTATGTACTGGCTTGGGCTACATCCAAAAAAGTGCACTTCTCAACATCAGGGATCATTTCTGGCCAGAATATGATTGAGAATTTTTGCTATTTGGCAAATTCTAAAGCAACTTTTTAAATATTTGGGGGATTTTTTTTTTTTTTAATAACAACACAAACATGAAAAGCACTTAAAATCAATCACTGGGTAGTTAATTTGTCTCATTGAGGTTAACATAAGTGCAAAGTTGTGACAGAATGGATTAAGTAAGATGTCATTTGCTTGTCTTAACTGAACCAGTTGCTATAAAGTGTCAAACTTTTGTATAAATTTATATTGTTTAATCAGATTTTTCATAGTAGACATTTCTCAGTTTTCTGTATAATTTTCTTTTAACCCTTTCCCTCATAGAGGAAACCATGAAAAGACCTATGCGAACAACATAAAACCAGATCAGCCTGCGAGTAACTCGCAGGCTGATCAGGTTTTATGTTGTTCGCTGCTCCTCAGTGGTCTGGAAATGAGGATTTTGTAATTAAATTTGGTACGGTTTAACTGTGGTTTTCTGCAGATCAGGCTTTATGTGGTACTTATTGAGTGCATCAAAATGAGCCTATATGAGGGAAAGGGTTAAAACACAATGATGAGGTCTTTCATGATAATGTCTAATTATCAATGTAAATTTACCTATATTTTTTATTTTTTTATTTGATATCTTTATTGAAACAAAAAATGTTTGTAAAATATATATGCCCCCTCATATGCCATAATATTTATATAGCTATATTATATGATGTTTGGCTTCAGAACGTGGGCATCACTCGGCATGTCACAAATTGGTCCAGAATTTATCTTGGTGAAAGTAAACATAACTGTTAATTTGTTAATTGAAAATCCTGTGATCCATTTTAAGTTAAGCCAGTCAAGCAAATGACCTTTGACACTCTGCGACATGACCTTGGTGCTGCACACCTAACTGCATGTGACACTCTGTCTCACTGAGGTTAACATAAGTGCAAAGTTATTTAAAAATCCTGTGATCCATGTCTTAGTTACAGCCCAAGAAGCAAATCCAACTCAAATACGTTTTACTTCTATGTGTGACCTTGACCTTTGAGCAACTTTGAGGGATGAAACTCTTGTGCCTGATTCTCCTTCTAATTGGGGTTAACATAACTGCCAAGTTATTTGAAAATCCTGTGATCCATGTCTTAAGTTACAGCCGAAAAACCATTGACCTCGGAGCGGATCTCAGTAGAGATTACCTCTCCGACAGATGCGAACTTTTATCCCATTTGATGATGCTTTCTGGTGCGATTTTAATGAAAAAAAAAAAAGAAATGTGAGGATATCACGAAATAGTGGCCCAAAATGATCCCTGCAACATTATTGTCCATACTGAATAAGTCTTAAGATTTTGGTTACTAATAGATACTCTTCTTATTCTAAGATTACAGAATTTACCTCTACAAGTAATTTCTTTCTTTTTTTGTTATTTATCAGGGTAACATGTGTATAATTTCTTTAAGTCGTCTTTGGTATCAAAGATAAAGATGAGAGAAAAGGGGCTGCCATTGCTTGTAACTAAAGCAAAGTGGCATTCTCGCAAAGAATGGGCAGCTGATTGAAGACAAGCACATTTTGGACCAAACTTGCAAGTTCTCTGGGAATGGGGTCATGTTACAACTAAAAAATCAAAAGACTTTGTCAACATCTGATAAAGAAATCACACTGTCCAATTGTTCCTTCTTCTTTGCTATATGAAAATCCATTTTCGAAGCATTCGCGAAAACACATTACATTATCAATCAAGACGGTCTAGATATTTGCTTATCAATTTGGATACAGCATCAATTAAAAATTGTATACCTTTGCGCTTTTTAGTGACTGCTGCCTGATCTGGCATTGGTCCAATCTCGTCCTCGTCCCCATCAACATCCTCAAGTTCGCGTTTTGAAGACATTTTGTGCCGTTGAAGCGCTTGAAATTCGAAATTCAAGCGTCTTGATGTTTTCTTGTTTCCCTTAAGGAAAGAGTATTGAGGGGTGTTACACAAATAAATGCACACACAACAAATCATACCATACTACGTACAGTCAGCAATATTGATATTTGTTCTGGATGTAGTTGATAAAGCTTCCTTTAAATCTCAGTTTAAACGTTCTTATAAACGATGTAAAATCTAGTTTTCAGTATCTTTAAATATAAATCACAGATTTAAATTACATAGAGGGTCTAATGTAGCTCCGCGTATAAATGTTTAGTTCATATATTGTAAAATATTGTTACAAAGATACAAAGACCTAGGTCTTTGATTGATATGAATTGATAAATTGGTTAAAGCCAATATATAACCATTATTCCCCCCCCCCTATATATATATACTTTTCGTCTTCTTCCGTTTACTGCCCACATTCAACATATTGAATATACTGACAAAAATGCGCATTGTTAAAAACAATGATTAATGATTTAGTATGTGAGTGATGACACTCGAGTTTTGAATATCTCAAGTGACTCAGATGCGGCAGTTTGTTCCAGTCTTTGGTGGTGTTTACGAAAAATGACCATTTTCTACTATCTTTAGTCGCGGTTTGTTGTGCGTAAGCATGGCTGTTAGATGTCTTGAATGTCTATTTGGCTTTTGAAGATAATTTTCTTTTTAATCGCGACTATGTTGTTAACTATTTTATATAAAACATTAAAAGTCTAGCTTCTTTTCGTCTGGTTTGGAGACTTTTCCATCCTAATTCTTGTAACATTTCACTTACGCTTGAACGATTCCTGTGACAAGGCATTTTGAAGGTGCCTAGTGTGCCTTGATAGTACACGGTAGTTGTAATGGCTTTGGTTCTCACAATGGGTCCCTAGTTCGATTCCTTGTCACTCCGTGAGAGGGTACAGTGGTCGCCGTCAAGACACATGGGTTCTCCGGTTTCCTCTTACAATGATAAGCACATATGCTGTCACCAGGGTCATCAACAGTGATTTATATATGTTGTGATAACTTGTTTCATTATCAATATAAAATATATAAAGTTTAACTTTTAAAAAAACATTTTTATCAAAATTTAGAAATGATAAAAATGAAATACCCTAAAAAATAACTGAACTTTTACTTGAGTGAAATATTTGACTCACTAAGCAGGGTCTCTATCAATCTCCAGCACAGGAGATATCTCACAGATCTCTGCATAGTTTGACAGGAAAAAAAAGGCTGAGTTTCAGCTAAATTACAGGTAACCAAAAGGAAATGGCATGACTTGGTACACACAATGGTCCACTTAGTAACTCAGTGTGTCAGTGATTGATGCTGAACCAATCCAATGCATGCGCCGGAGTAAGGGTCTCTAAATTTACAACTTAGTATTTAGAGAACCTCGGGAATACGGTCCCAGATAATCTATTTTCTACTCAGACATAAGACACCATTTGATATACATTGAGTAAAAAATGCATAATCGCGGACCCTTTATAAATGTCCGTTATAATCGCCGTTAAGCCTTTTTAACGCGCTCCATCAGCAAAATCACGTGCATGGTGATTTCTCAAAACTTTTGTTACGACCCCTTTCATTTAAACCATCGCGCGAAGGTTACGTTATGTGTCACGTGACAATTAACTCTTGATTGGATTGTTTGTTGTGATTGAGACATTGCAGTCTGTAACAAAACAGATAAACTGAATAAAGTTCAAACAGGTGAATACATTTTAGTGTTTAGAATGAGTTTTTGTTAGAATTTACATATTGAATGAAATTGTGTATGTAAATATAGAGGCTAATGGAACTGTTTATTCTTAAAGGTGCAAGTGTCAAAACTATAAATCGAATTTTACAAGTTATTGAACTGCTAGGATGCTGATAGTACTTTCGATTCTGCTGTCCATAGCACCAAACCATATTTTTTCACTTTTGCAACTTTAATAGGACAGAAGATAATAATATACGTTTAACGTTACTAAATGCAAAAAATAAATCAATTAAAATCAAGCGTCACCACATATGTATGCATATGCCCGTTTATATGAAAGTCCGAGAGGTCAGAAAATGACAGTAACAGTAAATAAAACCTAGCTTGCCACATCAGCTTCTAAGCAAGATAATAACAGAAGAATTTAGGCGTAATTATCTTGGTGATATCGGGGCATTTTTGTATCTTTTTATGCATACCAGTACATTTATTTCAACTAACTATATTGTTATTGTTATATAACCATACTTTTAAATGAGTTACAGGCTCCAATTTATCTGAAGATGCACAGGAATTTGAATTCTGTCAATAAATAAATAATGTATAGTAAAAAAAAATAAGCCCCCCATGAAAGAAAAGAACACAAGGAATGCAACGCCTTTTCGACACCCAACACGCTTTTGGCTGAATTATACAAACAGAATGATGAATGATAAACATGTCAAGCCTACTCCATAGAGAATATACTTAAATGCACCCAAAACAACAGATGATATTTGAAAACAATCCATTCTAAAGGACTAACTCACGATTTTTGCTCATTTTCCTGTTCAGACAGTTTGTCGTCGTAGCCATTCGCTGATGTCACACTATTATGCACACTATTGATTTTTTTGTGAAAATATTGATATTATGAATAAAGTTTAAGTATACCTTTTCTGTTTCTTATTACTAAAGTATATGCACAGCTGCTGATTTTATTTTATCCTTTTTTTCCTATTTATAACATATTTCAAGAAAACAAAATTACACCTGACTTGAAGATTTAAATGCCTGTATATGCATAGCCATGAAGTTAACCCTTTCCCTCATAGAGGACACCATAAAAAGACCTATGCGAACAGCATAAAACCAGATTAGCCTGTGAGTAACTCGCAGGCTGATCAGGTTTTATGCTGTTCGCTGCTCCTCAGTGGTCTGGAAATGAGGACTTTGTAAGTAAATTTGGTAAGGTTTAACTGGTTTTCTGCAGATCCGGCTTTATGTGGTACCAATTGAGTGCGTCAAAATGAGTCTATATGAGGGAAAGGGTTAAATGAGTCTATATGAGGAAAAGGGTTAAATGAGTCTATATGAGGGAAAGGGTTAAACAGATAAAAACTCTTAGTCATCCTAGTGTTTGCTTTACTGGTATTTCATATAACTGTCTTTATTACATATTCATGATGACAATTTTGCATATCGGAGATGAACATTGAATCATAAAGAATATAAATTTCTGAAATTCAGACATTTTTTTGACGAGAGATTTATGTCCATTTACTGAATTCAATGTTTGTATGTGCTGAATTATCTTTCTTGCATGAGCAGACCTCTAAGATACAAAAAAAAAGTTTTTCAAATAGGCAAGCTGGAACAGAATGATCTGTTCACAGGTTTAATGTCTGGCAAGTCTCATAATGTTTGCATTTCCACATCAGGTGATAGATGAGTGGAACTAGTGCTTTGAAACATTTATGTATGTAAGATTGGCCATTCAGAGTTTGCCTATAATCTCTCAAGGTTACAGACCTTGCAGCCGAGGTGCCAGCTGCAGTATAGGACTCCTGAGTGATACATGTATGTCTGGGGATCCTTCTGATAGTCTCCTGTAGAATTATCCCATCTGGGGAATGGTTATAAATCCTGTGAACCCTGGACTTTTGCATATCAGGCTTTTGTGAAATGCAAATATAGCTGAAAGATGTTTTCTTTCTGAGAACATTTTTTTTTTGACCATTTTTTTTGTGTGTTTTTTTGAGAACATTGTTTTTTGTGTGTTTTTTTAATGTAAATTATTGTTTCAAAGAATGTTGATTGAATTTTAAAAATTGAGACAAAATACATGATGCCATTATGATGTGTTGAAAAAGGTTTTGTGCATGGTGTTTATTATTTTGTCAATGTCCTTTTAGATTTACAATCATGTAATATGATGATTAAGCTTTGAATTAATTGTCTCTTAAGGTTGTCTGAAAAACTGAGAAGTGAATACATGTATTACCATAGTTTTGTTATTTTGAATTTTAACTATTGCCACCTCATAGTATTTTGGCTATGAAGTTGTCCATGCAGTTAATGATATGAACTGAAGGAATTTAAATACATTTCAGAGATAATGGCATATGATATTTTAATGACAATACAGCAGAAATCATTTGACATCCCATTTAGTATGGCTTTCTTCTGCTGCAGGCGACATCAAATCTTTTAAGAGAAACAGTAGAAAAAATCTGTTGATGGGCACATTATCATCAAACAAATGGCTGAAGTTTAGTACTCATCCTTCCCACTTCAGCATTCAACCCAGCTATTCCCCATATCTGTATCAAATCCTCCCTACATCCATTTCTCACGTAAATGCAATAACATTTGTTGCCAAAAAAATTTTTGCCATAAAAAATGTATTTATAAGAATCTGTTCAAATAAAATGTCAGATTCTTGTTTCACATATAGTTACTGGAATAAAAGATTGGAGAATTTCCATATTGCAAAAGTTTGTAATTACTTGCTAGGTCTCTAAGTCCCCCCCCCCCCCCCCCCCCCCCCAGTTCCATTGGTCGGTAGGTTGGGATTTTTTTTTTAAATGAAACAAAAGGTAAAAAAAAGTGAAGATTTTTTTGAAGGCAGAAAGGTAAAAAAAAAAAAAGTCAGTCATTAAAAAAGAGGGTTGGTTGGGCGACCAGAAACAACTTTTTTTTTTGCCCAAGGAAAGAAAAAGACTTTAATGCTAGCCTATAAAACCAGTCTTTGTGATACTCATAGTTGTCTCCCTTATATTAAAACAAAAATAAATACTTACTATTCAAGTATATAAATCATTTCATTGAAATTAGTTTGCACTTTTGACAGTTTCTTAGTTGAAACAGTACTTCATATATGAAAAGGGATTTTGTACCAAGTGTGGTTATCAACAGAAAATCGTCATATCAGTCAGTGAAATAATCATATAGTATAATGAAATAATGTTAATAATAACAATAATAATCATTATCATCATAAATAAATTGTGTGTAGTAAATTATTAATAGCAACAGTAATAACAATTAACAGTGTCAATTATCATAGCAATAATATAAAATTGAAAGTCAGGAATAGTTTCAATGAGGGATAAGTTTCATAGTTTAATCAAAGTCTTTGTGACATATCATTGATTCTTTTCACATTCACATACAAATAGTTTCCAAACAAAAATCCTATCTCATCCTAGATTACTACAGATTACTGATATTTTGATGTGTTATTATTTATTATGTGTTTATATGAAGACTTTTGGCATGGGAAAAATGCAGTGTAGATCAACTAATAATAACATGAATGCCAACATAATGCCAGGATTACAAGGGCGAGACTTTGAGAGATTTCCTATATTTTATTAAAGTATGATGAACGCGAGAAAAATCTGTTTTAAATATGTAAACCATGCAGTCATCATAATATGAAATGAACATGGATAAGTTCTTTAATATTTCTGCCTATGAGATGTTTTTCTCATGATTTTCATTTCATGAACTTGAAGGATTATCTCTGTAATGCTGTCTAACATTAGATGCCAAATCTATATTTTGTAATTTGTTCAGTTGACTTCAGGTGCATTTTCACAAGAATATGCTGCGGACCTTTATAATGCAGTGTCTAGACTTTGAGGGCACATATAGCCTTATAATTCACACGATGCTGAAGCCCTAGGTGTCTGTCGAAGATAACTTAAACAAAAGCAACTTATGAAAGCAAGGTTCACATGCATTTGTTTAAGCTGTACAATGTTTCATTTGTAAAGCTAATATGCATAATATTTATTGACATTTTCAGGCAGTTAAGCATCACCTTAATTGAGCTATATTAAGACAGGAACAAAGACAAGAATGTTTTACTCTAATAAAACATAAACTATCAGTTGCAAAACTGTTATCATGACTTGTCAGTAGCAGTGATGGCTAATGTGGTCACTGTTGAGAAAGGGAGCAGGAATGCCCAGAGAAGTCGCTTGTGTTTTATTTGCCTAAATGATGGACCATGAAACTCTTTCATGTCTGTGACAGAGGATCAAACCCTGAACTCCTCAGTGAAGATCAGAGTATTGCCAGACTCCTGCAAGTTACAGAGTAAACTCTTATTCTTCAGTAAGATCCTGATGTGTGTACAATTTTTGTCTCTTTTAAACTCTCAAGGGAGAATTGCATCTAATGATTAAAATGCTTCACACGTCTGCTATTCATAAACAAAAAAATGTCCTAAAGAAATTTAAAGGATTGATATTTTTCATGACCACTATACAGAAAGAGAAAACTACTTGATGGATAAAGTTGGTCCATAAATCAAGAATACCCAAGATGCCATCTTGACAAAAGAGTTTGCTGTGTAAGAAAATATTCAATCCTCAAGTGTGTTTTAGCTTGACAGGCTTGCAAGCAATCATAGAAATCTGTTGATGAAGTGGCAGAGAGTTTGTGGAGGAGAAAAGGGTCCACCTGTCTCATGTAGGCTTCTCCATCTGTTGCGATTTCTCTGTTGACATATTGCTTTCCCAGGTGTCCCCGATGGCTGAGTTGTTAGAGTGTCTACCTTGGGAGCAGGAGGTCATGGGTTCTATCCCCAGCCGCGACATACCAAAGTCGTAAAAATGGTACTTTGTATAGCTCCCTTATTTGGTGCTCAGCATATCAGGGTAGTTTCAGGAATGGTTGGCCAGTTGTCAGGATAATGTGACTGGGTATGGTATCATGCCATATGTCTATGGTGTGATACTGCAGTGTGGCAGCACTATATCTGTCTCAAGTAAATATCGTCTCCAAATGACAACATAACTATCCCAGTAGACTGCTGTTGCAGTACACTGGGGATTTCATGCCCATAATAACGAAACCGTGCTGTTTGAAGCAAATCCAGTCAAAAAAAAAATGTTTGTTAGTGATTGCAATGTAACTGAGGACAAAATTAAAAATATGTTTGTTTGTAGTGCCCTGATTGACACATCAAAATGACCCTACTCATTTTCTTTTATATATATAATTTTGTGTCCATTCCGTAGAAAAAAATAAAACACTTTCAGCTATATTTTTTCATTTGAAAAATACCTTCCTTTCAACCCACCCCTGGAATTCAGGGTCTGAGCACTACAAACAATTTTTTAATGATGGCCTGACTTATTTACAGCCCTTAAATCCTTACAAGTATTTTTTGTTATTTGCTCATGAAAACAAAAAAAAGTTAAAATTCCTTTCAGTTTTATAACTTAAATCATCTACAAGTGCCATTTTACTTGTGGTTTACTTAATCTATCAGTTTCTTATCAGTGTGTTTATATTTATTGCATACCATGGATTTAGAAAGAATGACGTATTTACCAGAAAAAAAAAATCTTACTGCGAAACCATTTCTTGACAAATAAATGTTTGGTCTGTATCTGTAATTTAGTTTAAATCTGTATCTTTATGTCAGAAAAAACTGTATACAACTTATACTAATCCCTTTTGGCAATTCCTGGGTTGTACCAGTACTTTGCACCTGAGAAGGTCTTAAAAAATGATTGCCCCAAGCTGGAATCAAACTTGCAACTGTCTGTTTCATTATAAGTCAGTGAAAACGATCATTCCGCAACAGCACCCATACATTTTCCTTTAAAACTTCATAAATGCCAAATACTTAGGGTCTGCACAGCTACCCCTAATTGGGTTTGAATCAACAGTATTCAGATCTAGGGTGATGTTGTCTTCTGAGTAACTGCACCCACAAACAAAGAATTTTGTACAGTTGGCCCAAAATACAGGCTGACAGCCAGTCAGTGATGTCCATTTATTTGGCAGGGAGATATTGTTAATCTCTGTCAGATATGAGCTGATGATTAGAGCCTGGTTGCAATCAATGATTTTTCCCCCAGTAGCATCTTCCATCAAGTCATACAATTGTACAATGGCCATTATATGTAGAAGCCAGCCAGTTTTTAGTCCTTCCTGTGAGCTCAGCAATTTATGCATCCATTGTTAACGATTCAATACATGTTACAATGTAGAATGATTTATTATAAATGTTGTTAATATTCTATGATAAAATCATAAAATGTGTTTATGTACATGTATGTATGTATCATACATTGATGTTTTTTTCTTTATATAGCTAACTTAATTTTAATTTTCACCTCTGAAGTAAATGCAGCATGAAATTTCATAATTGTGTCATTGTTTAGATGAATTATTATGACATATTAACCCTTTCCCTCATAGAGGACACCATAAAAAGACCTATGTGAACAGCATAAAACCAGATCAGCCTGCGAGTAACTCGCAGGCTGATCAGGTTTTATGCTGTTCACTGCTCCTCAGTGGTTTGGAAATGAGGATTTTGTAATTAAATTTGGTAAGGTTTAACTGTGGTTTTCTGCATATCAGGCTTTATGTGGTACCTATTGAGTGCGTCAAAATGAGTCTATATGAGGGAAAGGGTTAAAATAATCTCTAGAGTAGAGCTGAAACTAGTCATTTTCCCATGTAGATGTATTTATTGCATAAAAAAAGATTCATTGCCTCCTTTTTGCTCTGATTCATTCAACAATGGTGGGAAACAGAAACTAAAACTTGAAGTTGATGATTTTAACTCATTTAAATGAGTGCTTAAAGATACAGACTGATTACAACCAAAATATCTCTATTGACCACATGAAGTCAATTTCTTGACAGATTGTAGAATCATGTTAAAGGTTAAAAAGGCAAATTGGCTTTTAATATATAGAGAGATTTTATAAAGAAAATAAGCACATGAGGTTTCATAATAGAAAGAGCTGCAATAAATTTTGTACACTGGTACTGGCAATTTTCTACCCAACCCTGCAGGTGCAGGTTTTAGCCCTACTCCAAAAATTGCTGGAAAGTACTGTCTGGCATTTGTGATGATGCTAGCTTTTTAAGAATCTGATATTCAGGACAGTAAAACACCCTTGTGTGTTATTTATTAAAGTCATTGGTCTTTACCTGAGCACAATGTTCTCAAGGTGAGCTTTTAATTGTGATCATCTAGCGTCTGTCCTCGTCAATCGTGCGTCGTCTACAATTTGCTTTAAACGACATCTACTCTGAAACCGCTGGACAGAATTGGATTATATGTGGCAGGGATTATCCTTGGGTGAACTTTCACAAAATTTGCTAAAATAAACTTGATCCATGAAGAACTCTGGTTTTCATGGCAACAGAAAGAAAAAAATAATGAAAACCATCTCCTTCAAATCAAATTTAGTACAGATGTTCCCTCTACTAATATTGCTAACATTATTCCAATCTGTAAAACAACATGGACGTCAGGGGCGGGGATAATCTGCCTTAAATGTATATAGTGAAAACTTTTAAACAACATCTCTGAAAATGCTGGACAGAATTTGAATTAACTTGGCAGGGATGATCTTTGGGTGAACCTTCACAAAAGTTGCTAAAATAAACTTGATCCATGTAGAACTCTGGTTGCCATGGCAATGGAAAGAAAAAAAACACCCCGAAAACTTTAAAGATCATATTTCAAAAAGCATATAGCAATAAGGACTTTTTGCACCCAAAATACAATTATCTTCAAGAACGAACACAGGGCTCTAATTTAACACTTGCAGACTTGCAATATGCAAGTGAAAAATGAAATTTGCGAGTTCCCTTTTTATCTGCGAGTGCAAAGTTTTGAATCCAATCAAAATTGGCATTGTGTTTTCTTAAATCTGTAATATAGAGCCGTAATTAAACATACACACACCAGTTAAACTGACACCCAATGTTTTCGTTTGCAAGTCATTACATGGATAACTACAAACAGCGCACAGTCTTACTGTTCATGTTTATCTTTTTATGCAGCCGATATGTAACAAACAAAATGTTAAAGCATTATACAATAAGGTTGTTTTTTTTACCTCTTTAGAAAATAAAAAGAATAATAGTAATAATCAAATAACCAGACATTTTTGATACATTGACAAGAATTATCATTAATATTAATTAATAATTATTTGTTAATAATTGAACTCCGGTGTCTCACACTGAGAAGAAAATTATTTGTCTGTTCGCTTTTGTAAAATGTACATGAAATGAAATTGTGAGTGAATGATAAATTTTAGTTAAAATTTCAGCTGTTTGCAAAAATTTGTGAGTGGCAAGAAAAGTTAAATTCAAGCTCTGGCACCTGAGGATTATTTCTTGACAGAGTGTGGAAAATGTAGAAGGATATCATTGTGAATTGGTTATAGACTTGCATGTATGTTTTAAAGAAAAATAGAAAAGGCCAACATCAGGTGTTAAAGTAAAGCATAGCACTGACTAAACTAGGAGCTGTGAAGGAATAAGTTCTGTGATCAGTTCAAAGGAGATCAGTCTGAAAGCAAGTTGCAGGCTGATCAGGATTCTAACAGTTTGCTACCCCACAGTACCTATCAAATGAAAAGAAGTTTAGAGTAAAAATTCTTTTCAGTCTGGTCTTGCTTTTTTAGCTCACCTGAGCACAAAGTGCTCAAGGTGAGCTTTTGTGATCGCCCTTTGTCCGGCGGCGTCCGTCGTCAACAATTCGCTTTAAACGACATCTCCTCTGAAACCGCTGGACAGAATTTAATGAAACTTGGCAGGAATGTTCCTTGGCAGAGGCTCTACAAAAGTTGCTAAAATAAAGTTGATCCATGAAGAACTCTGGTTGCCATGGCAACAAAAAAAAAAAAAAAAAAAACTTTAAAAATCATCTTCTTCAAAACTACTGGCAGACAGATTTTAAAAATAAAATTGGTAACAGGATTATTGCCTTGGGCCAACCTTTACCATAAGTTTGATAAAATTATATCTGATCACAAGTGATAAAAAAACTAAAATTGGCCGCACAAGTGGGCGGGGCTTAATATTTGCCTTATAACATGGTATTGTATATAGGGAAAACTTTAAACAACATCTCCTCTGAAACCACTGGACAGATTTAGATTAAACTTGGCAGGGATGATCCTTGGGTCAACCTTCACAAAAGCTGCTAAAATAAACTCGATCCATGTGGAACTCTGGTTGCCATGGCAACAAAAAGAAAAAAAATATGAAAACTTTAAAAATCATCTTCTTCAAAACTACTGGCCAGATTTTAAAATAAATTGGTACAGATGTTCCTTGGGTCAACCTATTTATCTCAGGTGAGCGATTTAGGGCCATCATGGGCCTCTTGTTTAGCTCACCTGAGCACATAGTGCTCATGTGAGCTATTAGGATCAATGGCTGTCAGGCGTACGTCTTCATCCACAATTATTTCAAATGACATCTCCTCCAAAACCACTGGGCCAAATTTGATGAAAATTGCCTGTGATGTTCCTTGCATGAAGCTCTACCAAAGTTGTTCAAATGGTTCCGGTCCATTGCATATCTGGGTCACATGAGCTAAAAATAGATTTTAAAGTTAAATCTTTAAAAATCTTTTTCTCCGAAACCGCAAGGCCTAGAGCTAAGATATTTAGTGTGTGGCATTGTCTTATGGACCATTACCAAGTTTGTTCAAATCATGACCCTTGGGTTGAAATTGGCCCCGCCCCAGGGGTCACAATGATTTTACATAGACTTATATAAGAAAAACAAGAAAAATCTTCTTGTCAGAAACCACAAGGCCTGGAGTTTAGATATTTGGTGTGTGGCATTGTCTTATGGGCCATTACGAAGTTTGTTCAAATTATGACCCTGGGGTTGAAATTGGCCCCGTCCAAGGGGTCACTTGATTTACATAGACTTATATAAGAAAAACTAGAAAAATCTTCTTGTCAGAAACCACAAGGCCTGGAGTTTAGATATTTGGTGTGTAACATGGCCTAGTAGACCTCAATCAAGTTTGTTCAAACCATGGCCTTGGGGTCAAAATTTGCCGCGCCTCAAGGGTCAATTGATTTTACATAGATTTATTTAGGAAAAAAAACTAGAAAAATCTTTTCAGAAACCACAAGACCTAGAGTTTAGATATTTGGTGAGTAACATGGCCTAGTAACTTACCAATTTTGTCAAACATGGCCCTGGGGTCAAAATTGCCGCCAAGGGGTTATAAAGACTTATTAGAACAAATTGACCTTCAAAGTTTGGATGGCAGGTACAGTTTTTGTGCTGAATTTAGATGATCTTGCTGTACTTCTGCATAGATAATATATTCACTATGACTTGTAATAAAATAATTGGTATTGAGGGCAATGTTTCTCAGGTGAGCAATTCAGTGCCATCATGGTCCTCTTGTTTGGTATACATGGCATAATATGTATTTGGTAAGTAGAGGGTTCACTTATATTTGTAGTTTTATTGTTTGATCATCAGGTCCAGCAAGCCAGCAGGTGTTTACTGGAGGTCGAGCAAGCAGGTGTCTACTGGAGGTCGAGCAAGCAGGTGTTAACTGGAGGTCGGAGACAAGGTGGGAAAGGTAAGGCATTAGTGGCTCAGTGGATTAGTGTGGCTGAAAAGCATATTTGCTTTACAACTCTAGGCATCTACATGGTTATGGCCACAGGGATCAAGCAAAAGTTGGGTGTTGAAGTACATAGGACTTGTATAGTGTTTAATGACCCTGATCTGGATGTCTATGTTTGTGGCAGTGAGATATCACTGATTGACTTAAGTGGGAATAAACCATTGAATTACATTGATGGTAAAATAATTTGATTTACAGTTATCACTCTGTAAGTTTTTGGACATTCTTAAGTTTTTGAACACACTTAATTTTTGAGAAATAATTGTTTTTGGGACACAAATATTTCCATCCAATAATATTTTACTGTCTTTAGACACTCATTTTGTTTTTAGCTCACATGAGCACAACGTCGTCTTTGTGGCGTCCGTCGTCCGTCGTCCGTGCGTGCGTGCGTGCGTGCGTGCGTCCGGCGTCAACAATTGCTTCAAACAACATCTCCTCCTAAACGGCTTGGCCAATTTGAAAAATATTTTGCAGGAATGTTCCTTGGATGAAGCTCTACTAAAGTTGTATAAATGGTTCTGGTCCATTGCATAATTAGGTCACAGGAGCTAAAAATAGATTTTAAAAATGAAAATTTAAAAAATCTTCTTCTCTGAAACCACAAGGCCTAGCCTTTTTATTTTTGGTATGTAGCATGATCTTATGACTCTCTACCAGGATTGTACAAATTATGACCCTGGGGTCAAAATTGGCCCCACACCAGGGGTCACTTGTTTTACATAGAGTTATATAGAAAAATCTTAAAAAATCTTCTTCTATGAATCCATAAGGCTTAGAGCTTAGATATTTGGTATGAAGCATCATCTTATGGGCCACTACCAAGAATGTACAAATCATAGCCCTATGGTGATAAATGACCCCACACCAGGGGTCACTTGTTTTACATAGAGTTATATAGGAAAATCTTAAAAAATCTTCTTCCATGAATGCATAAGGCCTAGAGCTTAGATATTTGGTATGAAGCATCATCTTATGGGCCACTACCAAGATTGTACAAATCATAGCCCTATGGTGATAAATGACCCCGCACCAGGGGTCACTTGTTTTACATAGAGTTATATAGGAAAATCTTAAAAAATCTTCTTCTATGAATCAATAAGGCCTAGAGCTAAGATTTTTGGTA
Source organism: Solen grandis (assembly GCA_021229015.1). Classification (NCBI taxonomy): domain Eukaryota; kingdom Metazoa; phylum Mollusca; class Bivalvia; order Adapedonta; family Solenidae; genus Solen; species Solen grandis. The sequence continues at coordinate 51,529,925 of CM037782.1, read as the reverse complement.
TGTAGTAGCATCTAATGGTTCATTACAAAGATTTTCAAAGTCTTGGCCCTACGGTGATAAATGACCCTGCGCCCAAGTCTTCTCTGAAACCATATGGCCCATTGCTTAGGTATTTGGTGTGTAGTATTGTCAGGGGTAAAATGTTTTAGATTAAGTTATATCAGAATCCTTGTCTGTTTATAAACCTTGACATCAGTTGAAGCAATGGTACTCAGGTGAGCGATTCAGGGCCATCATGGCCCTCTTGTTGTAATTACTGGTTAGTTGGCAATTTGAAGGTGCAATTTTAAACAAACCAAGCATTGGATTTATAGTTGTCAAGAACTTTACTTAATACAAATTAAGTAGATTAAGTGTGCATTTTCATGTGTAAATGTGTGCAGTGAACTGGAAAACCCCAGGAGTTTGATGGGAAGGGGTGGGATAGGTAGATCAATAGATGTCATAATTTGGCAACTTATTACATTACCATTGACACTAAAGGACACATCTTGCTATATATGAGTATTAATGGTCACAGGACGGTTTTCCTGTTGGTTTAACACTTAACAACAGTGTTACATCAATTAGTTTATCTCATTTAGTGAAAAAAATAGGAAGTAAGTAAGTAAGTGTTGATGAATTATTGAATAATTTGTTTCCTCCTTAGGTCCGGAAACTAGACTTTTACCTCTGGCAGATATATTCAACATACTATGATCAAACAAATAAAAACAACAAATACCTAATTATCTATGCATACAGGTTTACATTATCACTGGACCCAGTGGTGGAAGAAATCAGCATGTTCCTAAGTTTTGGGACACATTTTGTGTATATTTTTTATGATTAAATTCTGAGACATTTTTATGCCTATTTCCTTCCCACATTTTCTGTTTTAATCATTGCAAAACTTAGATTATTTCCTTATTTATGTATAAGGCTTCTTGAAGACTACAAGTCAGTATCTATGTTGTGTTTTACTAGCATTGTTTTATTTGAATTTGTGGTACAGTTTCAGATGGTATTTCAAATCAATTTTATTTGTGTAAATTATAATGGATGTTTTCAGTTAATGAGCGCATATGATACTGATCCCCTACTCTCATATTGCTGTGTTGTAATACACACTCAAAAAACACTATGTGTTGATCAGAAATTGCATCCATTAAATTCCCACTATCTGTGAATTTCCATGGTTTCTAATTCTATAATTTTGTTTTCAGCAGAATCGCAGGAATAAATAAACAGCAGAAATCACTTGCTGAATGCTTTTATTCCATGCTGACATAATGAATAAAGTGAAAAAATGTCAACTTGTGCTAGTGCATGCAGAATGAAGCTTGATTGATTTATATGTTGGAAATCAGTAACTGGTGATTTTGACATAGAAATTAAAAGGGTATTCCATTTTTTATGACCTTTGCATGTTTTAAATAATGACAAAAAATATTTGCAAAACGTAGATCTAATCATGAAATAAAAATTCAGTAGATATTAATTTCAGAACTTCCAAAGAAATTGCCGATGGAAAAATATAAAACTTTATCTTATTTCAGGCAGATCAGGTTTTATTTAGTCGGATTTTTATCAGTATATTTGAAATTAGAGGTAATCACTACAATCTGTACATATATCAGTGAGTATTGGCTTTTACAGAGAGTTTGAATATATAAAATGGTTTCTTTTTGTTGATTATTAATTCCTTTGAGTTAAACTTAACTGTGGCAGCATTTCAGGCATATTATATAAGCAACACCCAGCTAAATACAGAAGATGCAACAGTCACATTCACAGAGACATAAAGGGACAACTACAGACCTACTGGAAGTCTGGCATGACAAATTCAAGTGATTAGACCATGACCTGAACTCACAATGATGAGACGCAATGTAATATCATTGACTATAACCACTCAGTCATAGAAACTACTGTATCTTTAATAGTGGTATCTAGATTAAAAAAAGAAAAAGAAAAAAAAAGGGGGTTTTCGTCGGGTTCTCTGGTTTCCTCCCACAATAATGACCATCGAGAGTGATTAACATAAGTTGTGAGAACTTGTTTCGTAATTGATGTGAAATAAAGTTTAAACGTTAAAAAATAAAAAGGAAATTTATCTCAGTAACAATGTCATTGCATGTGACCGGGCAATGGAACCAATAATGAAGTACTCTTTAATGCCCTCTTCATTGTAAAGGTTTTACATTCAGTAGGTAATGAATTGGTCTTAATTAGGTGGTCTGTAAATTGGCTCAAGCAATTTTACCTCATTGCTGTGGTTTCCCTTCAGTAATTGATAGCTTCAAAACAGTATCACTATTTAAAATTGTGTCTGAGACTTCCATTTTATGTCAAATACAAAATATGTACTGGAATTGTGTAATGCTTTCCCTTCTCTTAATCAATCTACAGTTTTAGAAAAGTTAAAAAATAGATATTATTTTTCTGTCCCAAAACCTAGATTCACCAAAAATAATTACTCAATATGTGATAACAAAAAACTTAAAGAGATGTTCATTTCTGGCTGAGTCACATAGCTGCACATTAAATCACAATTTTATCAATTAGCTGTGAAACATTACTTGAAAATGTTGTACGCTCCTGATAATGATGTGAAAACTGATAACATTTTAAGCAGTCTTCAGTGAGAAGAACAATTCCTCAGTAGCGTATATTTAAGTAATATTTAAATTAATAGCATATAATGGTTATCTAGCCTTTTTTAAGAAATATTTGGATATCCAGCATATTGCAACTTTTAAGTTTTAAGCAGTGAATATTTTAGCCCTGACTTTCTGATTGATAGCTAGGTTAACTGCATAGAAACATTATCACAGACAAAACCAAATGATTGTTTGTGTAAACCAGGTCAATTTTCCCTGTGTAGTGTATGGACATCATGTAGATCTGATAACATTGGAAGATAAATCAATTCAGATAATATACGAGATACTATACTGTACTCCAGCTTGTGTCTAATGTTGTAAAAAAATTAATTCAACTCAGATTCTACAGAATATATTCCCTACAGAAAGTCTGGTTCAGTTATGAATATTACAAAACCAAAACTTGTAATTGTTGTAAAACATGATCCTAAAAATTGGAAATGTGGGTACTTAAATGTTCATGATCTCATATTTTGTATAACACGTTTCTTATAGATATAACACATTCATGGCAGTGGCTTTGGAAATATTTCTTGAGATGTTTATACTCTGTACGTATATAGACAGATGGAACTATACATATTTTCTGTGGGGCCGCCGTGGTCGATCGGTTACAGACGTGGACTACAAATCTCTCAGCCCCTCACCGCTGTGGGTTCGAATCCCGATAGGGACTTCAGATTTTTCATGTGAGGAAGCCTTCCAGCTGGCTTGCGGTAGGTCGGTGGTTCTACCCGGGTACCTCTGTGTACTCGGGGGTCTTCCTCCACCTGTAATTACCTGGACGTCGCTATATGATTGAAATACTATCGCAGCGACGGTAAACCCCAGTACAACAACAACATATTTTCTGTTGTTATGTGTAATGATGACATTCTTGCATGTGAATGATATCTTGGTTGTTACTGTAATGGATCAATTATAACAATGTGCAGACCAATTGTATATGAATACTATTTCAGTTCTTGTAAGAAATAACATTTGAAATAGATTCACAATTATTACTCACATAATTTGCAATAAAATGACTGTATACATACCCATTTAGGCAAAATGAGTGGGGGTGGTAAATTCATTAATGTTCCTTGCTTATAAAGTAGGATGTATCTGTTACAGGGCCCAGTTAATCTTGTAAAAGTGAGGTAACAGTATGTCACATTAGGAAGGTATCCGGTAGCCCAATTATGTCATGGCAACTTAATAGAAATCAACATGCTGACTGTTTTGCAGTTTGATCAGGTTTGACATTGTTCTTTCAGATCAAGAAAAGGAGAGAAAATAAGAACTTAATTAGATCAAGAAAAGAGAGAATATGAGAAAGTAATTAGTTTGACACTCAGCCCGGAAATGTGCATTTTCCAAATGTTTAATGGTTTGAATGTACTTTTTGAAGTACTTTCCCAGTATTTACAGATATATTAAGAATTTAGAACAGGATGAATAGCTTTCTGGTGTTGGTTGATGGTACAGGTTGTGAGTAGTAATTTGTTGTTGTTTGGGAGTTCACATCTGATAGAGACTTTGAGTGTATTACAGCTGGACCAAGAGTAACTAGGCACATGCGTAGAACCCCAGTGAGTGGCATACCACAAGACAGTTGCAAGGCTTCCTCACATGAATAATCACAATGACCAGACTGGGGCTTGAACTTACAGCTAAATGAATGAAATATTGGGGAGGAATTTTCATGTACAGCCCAAAAAATGCCAGAGGTGTCCCTCATGGCACATTTCTGGAAAACTGGGCTGAAACTTTCTCATAAAATTCTTTATTTCATTGTTAAAGTTGTGAAATGTTAAGATATACCCATATTTCTTAAAACACAGCATTCAGTTTTAATTCCATTCACTTTTGCCAGTCTTCTGAACATATTCTATTTAACCGGTTAATAATGGTAATATATATATATATGCTACTAACATGTCAAAACATGTTTTCCCATGTTGGAAATAAGCTGTCTCTTTCATTGAAGTCGGCTGGAATACAATGTCATTCACACAGTTCCTGAAAGAAATTATACAAAATGTCTAAGAGTAACCTCGAAGAAATTTCATGTCTAAATTGGTTTCATTCAAAATCTCTAGCCAAGAAACAAATTTGTCATCCTGGAGCAAAAACTTCCATTCAAGGTTTCCTTAAAGCCAGCAGACTGCTTGGCTTCTTCTGAAATTAAAACTCTGAATGACAGATGATCAAATATTCATGCTTCTCGAGAGGATGTGTAAGCCAGGGGCGACAAACTTGGTGACAGGTCTTGTCTTGCTGCTGTAACCAAACTTAATATCAAGAAGGAAATGAACAGTAATGTCCCAGTATGATAAAAATATTAAAAAATGGTAGGTCAGTCTCTCAAGAAGAAATGTTTATTGCATTAAATGGATATGGGGTTCGAGAATATTCACTTTTATTTCTTAAATATTCATTATGCTTTAAAATTCCAAGACAGATGAAGTGTAAAGAGAGAATGGTTTAAGAAATTGGATGTGAACATAATTTATGAGTTTGCTGAAAAAGCAATAGTGACTAGCCATCTGACACTGAATTGCTGTTTGTACTGCCAAAAGTGTGGCTATCCAGCTGATCTTTAGGGACCATGTTTTTAGCTCACCTGAGCACAATGTGCTCATGGTGATTTATTAGGATCACCCTTCGTCTGTTGTCAACAATTTGCTTTAAAGGACATCTCTGAAACCGCTGGACAGAATTGATTAAACTTGGCAGGGATGATCCTTTGTTGAACCTTCACAAAAGTTGCTAAAATAAACTTGATCCATGTAGAATTCTGATTGCCATGGCAATGGAAAGAAAAAAATTATGAAAACTTTAAAAATCATCTCCTTCAAATCTATTGGCCAGATTTCAAAATGTTTTAGTTCAGATGTTCCTTGGGTAACCCTCTACCAATATTGCAAAAATTATTCTGATCAGTAAAAAACATGGCCTCCAGGGGCAGGGCTAATTTGCTTTATATGTATATAGTGAATTATTTAAACGACATCTTCTCTGAAACCGCTGGATAGAATTTGATTAAACTTGGCAGGGATGATCCTTTGGTGAATTTTCTGAAAAGTTGCTAAGATAAACCTGATCCATATAGAACTCTGTTTGCCATGGTAATTGAAAGAAATGAATTATGAAAACTTTAAAAATCATTCCTTAAAAACTTCTGGCAGATTTCAAAATGTTTTAGTACAGATGTTCCTTGGGTAACCCTATACTCAGGTGAGCAATTATGGCCTCTATGGCCCTTTTGTTTTGTCTAGCAGTGATGTCATGCCACTCAGGTATAGATTGAGCTGTTGTCATGAGTTACATGTAGTACTTTGGCTGCCCCCATATTCATAGTCTTCATTTTTTTCATTTCACATCAACAATATTAATTTGATGACTGCAATCCCAAACAGATAAAGCTGCCATACAAACATGCTGTATTAACACACAGCTAGCAAGTCCCATAGGACAAGTTATCCCTTTCCCTCATATAGACTCAATTTGATGCACTGATCAATAGGTACCACATAAAGCCTGATCTGCAAAAAACCACAGTTAAACCTTACCAAATTTAATTATAAAGTCCTAATTTCCAGACCACTGAGGAGCAGCGAACAGCATAAAACCTGATCAGCCTGCGAGTTACTTGCAGGCTGATCTGGTTTTATGTTGTTCGCATAGGTCTTTTCATGGTTTCCTCTATGAGGGAAAGGGTTATTGAGCCTTGGGACTGTTTGGTCCAGTTAGTTGGAAGGCAATAGAAAACATTTCCTATTTTCTACAAAACCTTAAAGTATTTCAACCATGGAAGTCTGTTAAATGATAGTTGCACAAACCCTGTTTTACAAATTATGATTATTGATCAACTTTAGGTCTTCCTCTCAGTGTGCTCTATGCTGTTGTGATACATAATTGATATTAAATCGCTGAGTTCAGAAATAACATGATTTTATGTTTAAATGTTTAGTATCATGGAGTTTTTTGTTAGTTTTAATTATTTTTTTCTCTAATGACTCAATGCTAAATGCTGATGAATAGGGAAGCTGTAAGGGATAACAATGTTCAGTCTTGTTGTCGTGGAAGGAAGACTGATGACTTTGTGGTAGACATTTTACAGCGAGTCCAGAAAATATAATATGGAAAAACTATATTTGCAGTTTCAGCATGCACTAAGACTTAAAGATGTTTGAGAAGTAATTTGTCTGATGGGTTCCAGGTTATCATTCTGTGCATGGCTTTGTTTTGGAGATTTATTTTCTCAGTTTTCATGGATTTATGTGTAGTATGCTTGTCAGGATTGAATCCCATTTTTCAAATTGAAAACCCTAGGCTTTATTTAGGTTTGTTCAACTGTTCTTGAAACAGATTTGCAAATGATTGAATCCCAGGTCTGTTAAATGCAGGTCAGCAGAAGATCAATATTTTCATATCTGTTTTAGCTCACCTGACAGGACTTTTTAGCTCACCTGAGCACGTGTGCTCAGGATGAGCTTTTAGGATCGATGAATGTCCGTCGTCCGTCCGTCCGTCCGTCCGTCGTCCGTCGTCCACAATTTGTTCGTTTGCACTCTAGCATCTTCATTTTATGAGCAATTATCTTCAAACTTTAAAACAATGTTTATGACCATAAAATCTCGGCCAAGTTCGATTATGGCTGATATCGGAACATTAGGTCAGGAGTTATGCCCCTTTTAAAATTAAAAAAAGCCAGATTTCACATTGTTTGCACTCTAACATCTTCATTTCATGAGAAATTATCTTAAAACTTTAAAACAATGTTTATGACCATAAAATCTCGGCCAAGTTCGATTATGGCTGATATCGGAACATTAGGTCAGGAGTTATGCCCCTTTTAAAATTCAAAAAAGCCAGATTTCACATTGTTTGCACTCTAGCATCTTCATTTCATGAGCAATTATCTTCAAACTTTATATCAATGTTTATAACTATAAAATCACGGCCAAGTTCGATTATGGCTGATATCGTACCATTAGGTCAGGAGTTATGCCCCTTTTAATATTCAAAAAATGCCATATTTCAAGTTGTTTACACTCTAGCATCTTCATCTTTTGAGCAATCCTCTTCAAACTTTATGGCAATGCTTATGACCATAAGGTCTCGATTGAGTTCGATTATGGCTGAGATTCATAAATTAGGTCAGGAGTTATGCCCCTTTTAATATTCAAAAAATGCCATATTTCACTTTGTTTACACTCTAGCATCTTCATCTTTTGAGGAATCATCTTCAAACTTTATGGCAATGCTTATGACCATAATATCTCGATTGAGTTTGATTATGACTGAGATCAGTTGATTAGGTCAGGAGCCCTTTTAATATTCAAAAAATGCCATATTCACTTTGTTTACACTCTAGCATCTTCATCTTTTGAGCAATCATCTTCAAACTTTATTACAATGTTTATGATCATAAGGTCTCGATTGAGTTCAATTAATGCTGAGATCCGTCAATTAGGTCAGGAGTTCTGCCCCTTTTAATATAAAAAAAGCCATATTTCACGTTGTTTACACTCTAGCATCTTCATCTTTTGAGCAATCATCTTCAAACTTTATGACAATGCTTATGACCATAAGGTCTTGATTGAGTTCGATTATGGCTGAGATCCGTCAATTAAGTCAGGAGTTATGCCCCTTTTAATACAAAAAATGCAAGATTTCACTTTGTTTATTCTCTACCAACTTCATTTTTTAACAATCATTTTTAAACTTTAAGACAATGTTTATGCCCATAATCTAACAATCGGGTTCAATTATAACTGATATTGACTTGTAAATTTAGGAGTTATGCCCATTTCACTAATAAAAAAAGCCAGATTTCACTTTTACACTCAAGCATCTTTATTTCTTAAGCAATCATCTTTCTCAGGTGAGCGACCAAGGGCCATCTTGGCCCTCTTGTTTCCTGATGGTGGGGAAGGGACCTTATTACCATAATTTGGGGAATAAAAGCACCATTTTCTAGACCCTTGGGAAAAAAAAAATCCTGGCATAAATAACAATTTTTGGGAACCCTGCATGAATTTAAAAGAGATTTCCCAAGGGGAAGATGTCTATAAATAACCCTTGATAAAGAAGGAAAAGAGCCCTGCCCTGGGATAAAATGCTCATACTGAGCTGTTTCAATCATTTTGCACCTATCATCAAGCAAAGGAGCTATACCATTACAATTTTTTATGACTTTAGTATGTTGCGGCAGGGGATTGAAGCCACTACTTCCTGCTCCTGAGGTGAATGCTCTAACAACTCAGCCACCAAGGATGGTATGACCAAATTAAGCACCTCAGAGCTCATACTAAAAATTGCTGCAATAAGGATTTAAAACATAAGACCTATGGTCACATGTGAAAATTATCAAAGTTGGAGAGTCAGTAGATCATCCCATGATTTTGCGGGATGCTGCAAACGGATTCCCGGTAGATTTTTTAAATTACAATTCTACTTTTAATGACCCATTTTATCTCACCAAGGTTGTGTACCAGCTTTGCTTCCTATAGGGTAGTACATTTTAATGGCAACAATGCGTATAATATATTTTTGCTAAGGTTATTTTTCCCTATGATTTTTAGCCATAACAAATGCAAATAAAACCTTTAATTTTTAAACGATTGGTAAATTTGCTCTTTTTGACAACAAAGGCATCTTGCAGGGTAAATCAGGTTTTATATTGTTCAATACTCCTCTAAACCTTTGAGTACAGCTCAACCAATTCCTGCTGGATATGGTCTTCATTCTGATCTAATGTCAGGGTGCTCTATGGTGATTTGGAATGGTAATGGGATGAAAAGAGTTCACATATGGACACCTATTCTTGAAGAGATTTGTCATGCTTCTCATGAAGCAGACCTTTTGCCTTTTAATCTAGGGGCATCACAATCAAGGTCGCTGTGTTTAGGATCAAATATTTCATGTCAGATTTGACACTGTCATCAGTCTGATTTCCCCAGGGAGGTGTGGTCCTCCTGATAACCAGGGAGACTGAAGATTTAATCGCTCAGACCATCCTTGTAAACATAAAAAGGTGAACCACAGTAGGTGTTAAGTAATGTCGGGGTGGACAGTTAGGAGGACCTTGAGGATACTGAGATTTCTTGTCAGAATTGAAAGGATTGTATTTAATTACATTAATGATTCATGGGGATTAACTTGTCCATATTTTGTGTCCATATTTTGTGAAATGTGACAATGAGGGTTTCTTCTTTTCTGATTTCTTTTGGCCTTTATGGAATTATGATTTACCAATCTAGTTTAGGAGTGGTATGAATGCCTTCCCTTGAGACAGGATTTTGGGGCTTAAAATCTCTGGCCGCAGCAAATCAAAGGAAAGCCATAATTAAAAAATATGTTTGTTTGTAGTGCTCTGACCGACCCATCAAAATGGCCCTACTCAATTTTTTGTTTATGGTCTTTGAGTTCTAAATTTTTATTTTTTTATGTCCTTTCTGTAGAGAAAAAAAAACACTTTTTTATCATTTGAATTGAAAAAAATACCTACCTACCCACCCCAGGAATTCAGGGTCGGAGCACTACAGACAAACAATTTTTTAATGAAATAAAATAAAAAAAGGTACTGGTATTCTTCCCAGTCCTGGTAGTCTATATATGACTAATCAGTAGACAGGTGGTAAAATAATGTAAATGGATGATCAACGTAGTACTGTGTCTTCTGTCACAAGTGTTACGTTTCTCTGGAACATGATTGTATCACCTGCTGAAGCATAATGGAAAGAGTGTGTCAGACAGTCAAACAGACAACAGTGCAGCACTATTCTGTCTTATAAATATAAAGCAACTCTCCTAATGGTTGAAATATGATCAATGGGGTATAAAAACCAGGCAGAGGAAATGGTAAAAGCTATGGGATCTTTTTCAGCCTAACCTTTTAATCCAGTGATTTTACTTGGTTCAGTTGCTGTATTTGAGTGGTAATGGACATTTCCAGTGTTTGCAGATATGTTCAAATTTACTTACATGCTAACCAGTAGCTATACTAGGGTAATAGGTAGTCAGTGGATGACCTGGTTTACACAAAGGACACAGTTTGTGATACTGTTTGTAAGCAGCAGACCTAGCCATGAGGGAGTGTGAAACTTTTCACTGCTAACAAACTGGAAAGATGCAATGGGTTTACAGTACTGAAAACATGTGGAGATCTTTAACCCTCTCCCTCATAGAGGAAACCATGAAAAGACCTATGCGAACAACATAAAACCAGATCAGCCTGCGAATTAGCTGATCAGGTTTTATGCTGTTCGCTGCTCCTCAGTGGTCTGGAAATGAGGATTTTGTAATTAAATTTGGTAAGGTTTAACTGTGGTTTTCTGCAGATCAGGCTTTATGTGATACCTACTGAGTGCGTCAAAATGAGTCTATCAGAGGGAAAGGGTTAACACCGTGTTTGGTCTGTAGTCCTGAAAAATGATAGATGATTGTTGTAGAATGGTCTGAAATATTCAATCTATGCCAAAACCTTAACTATGGACAGCCTGTTTGAAGAAAGTTTTTGTGTCACCTGCTGTAAGCAGAGGTGACACATACTGGGATCACTTTTCCGTTGTCTGTTTGACTGTCTGTCACACTCTTTCCATTACGCTTCAGTAGGTGATACAATCATATGATCCAGAGAAACGAAACTCTTGCGATTTGACATTGCCATTATTTATTGAAAAGTTTATAGGACTATATGTTAAGAATTTCACAGAAAATTGCTGATGACTTCACAAAATGATTCCATTGAAACACTCACTGCCCCTGCTTATATGTTTTAGCAAACCCAAAAGATTGGCATTAAGTGGAATGAATATGCGAAATTGATATAGTCAGCATGTCTCAGTTTAACCCTTTCCCTCATATAGACTCATTTTGACGCACTCAATAGGTAACAAATAAAGCCTGATCTGCAGAAAACCACAGTTAAACCTTACCAAATTTAATTATAAAGTCCTCATTTCCAGACCACTGAGGAGCAGCGAACAGCATAAAACCTGATCAGCCTGCGAGTTACTCGCAGGCTGATCTGGTTTTATGCTGTTCGCATAGGTCTTTTTATGGTTTCCTTTATGAGGGAAAGGGTTAAAATAAAGTAAGTGCTCAGTGTAGCTACCAAATATTTTGAAATGTTTAGAGAAGGTTTTGATCAACATAAAAACATAAAATGACGAAACATATTTGTCCTTTGAAACAGAGATGGTGTTCAGTTAATTATCTTGGGGAAATATTTGTATACATTTAAGAATACTTAAGTTGCTTTAAATAAAGAGGGATATCACCTTGAATTGCAAATACCATTCTTTCAATGTGTGTTATTTAATTTACAAAATTACAAGATTGCTTTTTTTCTTATGTGTTTTAAGTATCCTTGACAGGTACATGATTATCTTATAGTATGATAACTATTTAAAAAATCATTACATATAGCCCATACATTATTCCCTTAACCCTTTCCCTCATAGAGGACACCATGAAAAGAACCTATGTGAACAGCATAAAACCAGATCAGCCTGCGAGTAACTCGCAGGCTGATCAGGTTTTATGCTGTTCGCTGCTCCTCAGTGGTCTGGAAATGAGGATTTTGTAATTAAATTTGGTAAGGTTTAACTGTTGTTTTCTGCAGATCAGGCTTTATGTGGTACCTACTGAGTGCGTCAAAATGAGTCTATATGAGGGAAAGGGTTAATAAACATTCCCTTTCACTACCACTACCACTCATGATAGAACTGTAGTCCAGAGACAGCAACCTTAACAGTAGATCAGCACAAAGTACTGGTCAACCCTGGACCCGTCTAGTTTTCTTTAGCTCTCCTGAGCACAAAGTGCTCAAGGTGAGCTGTTGTGATCACCTTCTGTCCGTCGTCCATCATCAACAATTTGCTTTAAACGACATCTCCTCTGAAACCGCTGGACAGAATTTGATTTAATGTGGCAGGTTTTATCCTTGGGTGAACCTTCACAAATTTGCTAAAACAAACTTGATCCATGTAGAACTCTGGTTGCGATGGCAACAGAAAGAAAAAAAATATGAAAACTTTAAAAATCATCTCCTTCAAAACTACTGTCCAGATTTCAAAGTATTTTAGTACAGATGTTCCTTGGGTAACCCTCTACTAAGATTGCTAAAATTATTCTGATCCATTTAAAAACATGGCCGCCAGGGCAGGGCTAATTTTCCTTAAATGTATGTAGTGAAAATTTTAAACATCTCCTCTGAAACAGCTGAACAGAAATTGATTTAATTTGGCAGGATTAAACTCGGCAGGGATGATCCTTGGGTTAATCTCACAAAAGTTGCTAAAATAATCTTGATCCATGTAGAAATCTGGTTGCCATGGCAACGGAAAGAAAAAAAAATAAAAAAAACTTTAAAATCATCTCCTTCAAAACTACTTGCCAGATTTCAAAACATTTTAGTTTGGATGTTCCTTGGGTAACCCTATACTCAGGTGAGCAATCTAGGTTGTCTATGGTCCTCTTGTATTATCTTCATGTATTTGAATTATTTGAATTTGAATATCTTTTTAAATCATATTTTTCTTTCTCACAGAAAAAGCAAAGCACTCTGCAATGGCATTGGTAATATGTACTATGGTATACAACAAAGCTGTGTTACAATATAATGTGGGTGTACACTGTCACCATTTATGGGGTAATTTTATGGTATGGAGGAACAAGACAAGAACTGCCAATAATTCCTGTACGTTTCTATGGTTTGCGTTGCTTTTCCAGTTTTGATCGATAAGCTTTTTGCAGATTCCTGACCAGATCTGGCAGGGGATGATCCATGGAGATTTTTCAGCTTTGTAAATTTTGATCTGAAGTACCCCCCTGACACTCATGTATGTTGCCGAAAAAATTACCTCAATATTGAACAATATCTGTTAGATCGCAAGATAGCAAAACATGCAAGATTGTCTGGCACTTTAAGCTTGGGGAGGTCTATGGGTTTAGGCAGATTGCCTGTGAAGTTTGATAGGGCCTGTTGTGTTACTTTTTAGGCTCCTGTCGCTATATCTGAATTTCATGTCTGAACGTTAAAAAAGAGCAGAATGTGCATCTTTGCTGCAACAGTCTATAGGTACACAGTAGTGGACTTTTTAAGTCAGACCGTAGCATCCAGTTCTCCTGCTTGACTGCTGTTGTTACTTTAATAGAGCCTCTTGAGGTCGTCCTGGAAAAGTGTTAATGTATAATTATAGTGTTTGAAATTTAGACTTTCAAACTCTAGCCTGAATTATTTTATTATTCTCTTATATATTATTATATATTATTTTCTTCTCTATTAAGGCCAAATATATTTGCTAACATTGCCACCAAAGTTGTAAATACGAGGGGGAATCCAGAAATAATTGGACTGGGTCTATATTCCTGTTATTAATTAACTTGCATACTGATACTAATAGGCCTCAAATCATTACCTACGAGTAATCATATTTGAAATTTAAGTTTTGTCAGACACATGATATGTCATTATGGCATTTCTATATCAATGCCCTGACAGCAGACCATGGAGCGTCAATTTATATCTATGCAGTATGTAAATTTGCCTAAAAATTTTTGGGTTGCAAGCATCAAAATTTTGAGCAGCAATGCACTGATAACAGCTATTTTCATAAAGGACGTGAACTGTTTTTCACATAACCATTTGTTCAAGAGCAATAAACAACAGCTTAGCAACAGTTGTATTAAGTATATTTTACCTAGGCACTGCAGAAGGTAATCAGTACATTTGTAAATTTAGACATAGAAGTATGAAGCACACTCACTAATCTACTGATCCTTTATTTAGAATACTGCGGTATATCTGCCAATCAGTTGGATTCTATTGTACTGTAAACTATTGCAAGACAGCTGGGGTGCCTCTCCTACTGTCTGATCCACAGTTTTATTGCACTGTAGCTGATTTGACCCACTGCTACATACAGTAGAGGGGAAATAAAGATGCTAATCAGCCATATATATTTTGGTTAGATTTGTTTCAGACATGGTAAAGTACATTTAGTCCCTGAGGTGACAGGCTCTGACGCTGCAGGTACTTGTAAATTGAAGGTATCTTTATGTTTCAATCTGTCAGCATTAACTTAAATACTGTTTTTGAAATGCATTTGTTTTTTCGGGGACTGTAATTTATAAACTGAAAATTAGAATTTTATTCATAATATTTTGTTAAGTAGGCTGGTGAATATATTATATACATGGGAGTAGAAAAAGATGTTAAGAATACAATTACAAAAACAGAATCTGTCAAATAAACCAAGACAATCACCATGCAAATAATTGTAATTTCTCTCAATAGTTTCAAACAGTCCTGTAGTTCCGACATTTTTTTATATTTTTTTTTCATTTTTAGCTCACCTGAGCACAAAGTGCTCAAGGTGAGCTTTTGTGATCGCCCTTCGTCCGGCGTCCGGCGTCGTGCGTCGTCCGTCGTCCGTCGTCAACAATTTGCTTTAAACGACATCTCCTCTTAAACCGCTGGACAGAATTTAATGAAACTTGGCAGGAATGTTCCTTGGGTGAGGCTCTACAAAAGTTGCTAAAATAAAGTTGATCCATGAAGAACTCTGGTTGCCATGGCAACAAAAAGAAAAATAATTTGAAAACTTTAAAAATCATCTCCTTCAAAACTACTGGCCAGATTTCAAAATAATTTGGTACAGATGTTCCTTGGGTCAACCTCTACCAAAATTGCTAAAATTATTCCGATCCGTAGAAAAACATGGCCGCCAGGGGCGGGGCTTATTTGCCTTATATGTATATAGAGAAACCTTTAAACAACATCTCCTCTGAAACCACTAGACAGAATTTGATTAAACTTGGCAGGGATGATCCTTGGGCCAACCTTCACAAAAGTTGCTAAAATAAACTTGATCCATGTAGAACTCTGGTTGCCATGGCAACAAAAAGAAAAAAAAATGAAAACTTTAAAAATCATCTTCTTCAAAACTACTGGCCAGATTTTAAAATAAATTGGTACAGATGTTCCTTGGGTCAACCTCTACCAAAGTTGCTAAAATTATTCCGATCCGTAAAAAAAACATGGCCGCCAGGGGCGGGGCTTATTTGCCTTATATGTATATAGAGAAACCTTTAAACAACATCTCCTCTGAAACCACTGGACAGAATTTGATTAAACTTGGCAGGGATGATCCTTGGGTCAACCTTCACAAAAGTTGCTAAAATAAACTTGATCCATGTAGAACTCTGGTTGCCATGGCAACAAAAAGAAAAAAAATATGAAAACTTTAAAAATCATCTTCTTCAAAACTACTGGCCAGATTTTAAAATAAATTGGTACAGATGTTCCTTGGGTCAACCTCTACCAAAGTTGCTAAAATAATACCGATCCGTAAAAAACATGGCCACCAGGGACGGGGCTTATTTGCCTTATATGTATATAGGGAAAACTTTAATCAACATTTCCTCTGAAACCACTGGACAGAATTTGATTAAACTTGGCAGGAATGATCCTTGGGTCAACCTTCAAAAAAGTTCCTAAAATAAACTTGATCCATAAAGAACTCTGGTTGCCATGGCAACAAAAAGAAAAAAATATGAAAACTTTAAAAATCATCTGCTTCAAAACTACTGGCCAGATTTTAAAATAAGTTGGTACAGATGTTCCTTGGGTCAACCTATTTATCTCAGATGAGCAATTTAGGGCCATCATGGGCCTCTTTTCTGCAGTTCAGGCTACCTCTCCAAAAGTTGATCCTTTACAGATCAGATTTACAGAAGTTGAATATTTTTAAGTGTGATATTTTGTTACATTTATGCATAAAAAGAATGCATCAGCTCATAAACAAAACAAGAAATATGTCTTGGTAGCTTAATAAAATGCAAAAAGTTACATTAAATTACAAGGCCACTTATTAAAGAGAGAGAAGTCTAACAGAGAGAGAGAGAGAGAGAAAACCAGCTAGAAACAAAAAAATAAATTGTACCCTTAGATGAGATTGTCCACTAGTCTGATAGGTCATTTGGGTGATTCCACTACATATGCAGAGGTGGAGAAGATAACATTACCACAAATACCATTCCTATAGCTTAGTCTGACCTACTGGCAGAGGTCACATTTTCTGGACTGTGTTGCCCCACTGAGTTAGTGCAAAAACTACATAACCTGCTACTATGTATATGAGATACTAGGCTAGTTTTACACAAAGCCACCTGATAGAGATATAAGGGTTATTGATACTATCCTAAATCAGCAGCAGCATCAACATCATCATTAAAGTGAATGTGGGAGGGGGGGGGGGGGTGAATATGCAGATTGTCTGCCTTTACTTTGGTTCATGTCAGTGTTCCAGTACACAGGGATTACCAAACACCTCTTAAAAACCACAAACGAATGATTAAAAACACTTTGTAATAAATTGCAACTTATTTCTTAATAATTAACCCTTTTCCTCATAGAGATCTATAAAATATATGTACCTATGTGAGTAGCATAAAACCTAATCAGCCTGCAAGTCCAACTGTTACTCGCAGGCTGATCAGGTTTTATGCTGTTTGCTGCTCCTTAGTGGTCTAGGGATGGGGATTTTACAATTAAATTTGGAAAGGTTTAAGTGGGGCTTTCTGCAGATCAGGATTTATGTCAAAATGAGTTTTTATGAGGGAAAAGGTTAAGGACCATCTCTCTTTTTGTCCATTTTCAATCAGCAGTACCACACTGAAATCTCATGATCACTGTTTTTTTCCATACTATTGCTAAAATGGGTAAGAAAAACTGTCAAGTTCCTGAGAAACATGTATATCAGTATGATACATGTATACTAGGTTGCATATAGAGCAGTGGTACTCAGGTGAGCGATTTTAGGCCCTATGGGCCTCTTGTTTTTTTTAATATTAAGTTTCATTAATTATGCCTTTAAGGCTAGGTTTTTTGAGATCTGTCATCATTTCCTGTGCCATTTTAACATGCCATGATTGCTTGAATACATGCAAAATACATGCAATTTGTTCTCTGTGCATCTGCTTTGAAAATATGCAAAATTAAATCCCAAAATCACATACCATCTCATATCATTTTATCTCTTGTTAAACAGCCAAAACAAATCAAACAAACATCCATAGAGATTTCAATTTGAAATTGTAGATCAAATATATATATAAAAAAGATATTAGGATTGATGTGCTCAATTATTTCTGACTGCATGGTCATCATATTAGAAAATATTCATACATGAGGAAACACTATACAGACAGAGATTGAGAATTAAATGCCATAAAACAAACAGGATGTGTACAATTTAAAATTTTGTACCAGTATTTTGTAAAATTTAAATTGATCAGTTTGCCCAAGCATCTGTCAATGGCTGTGATATACCACCAAATTTGTTATTAACAAACACATTAAGGTTGTTCTAGGACTGGTTGGTCCATAGTCCAGATCATTTGATAAGGTATGATATCATTCTACTGGTCTATTATGTGATACAGGGGGAGGGGAATGCAGCACTACATGTATATCTGACTCATGCTGACAGAAATCCCCAGATGACGGAAATGCTGTCAGTAAGACGTTAATCCCAAGCAAAACAGAATAAATCTGTTTTCCTCAACGAAAAGTTTCCAGACAAAACCAGTCGAAAGCTTTACATAGCACCACTCAAGGTAATGCTTTCATAAATTTATGACTGGAAAATTGCAGCAGTGGCCCTCTATATCTCCAATGGATTAAAGCCCACTGAGGTCTAAATTTGTTTAAACAATCCTAATATTGTCTCATCATTGTACCATCATTTCTTACTGTTCAATTATATATACTAATGCTAAAAAATAAATAGAATTTTCTCTCCCACCCAAACCCATGGCAGTTTTAGTCTTTATGGAGGTGGATAGATATATATATATATATATATATATATATATATATATATATATATATATATATATATATATATATATATATATATATATATATATATATATAATATATATATATATATATATATATTTTAGATTGTTAGTTGTGTGTGCAAGAAGCTGGGTTCTATTTTGCAACACATTGGCTCGGGTCATGTTAGGTTAACAGGCTATAAATTATCTGATATTGAAAACATGGATCTCAAACAGAAAAGTTTAGAGTAGGAATTACATTAATGTGAGTTGATATCATATTTTAGTGTTCACAATGAGAATGAATTTGTAATGAAGGATACAAAAATCAGTTAATATAAATAATAATTAGAAATAAAAAACAACTATTTGACAGTATTTTTATATTTTTGAAGATCACGGTCACTAGTGTCTAGGTCACAAAATAAAGTATTACCACAATATATATTTACAGGCATTTAAACTTGGTTATAAACTCTCCTGGAAATGTATCTTCTTGATTTACGTCTAAATGGAGAAATATTTTATTATTTGGTACAGGAATATTGCTGTTGGTGACTTTTAGTCTTCATCTTAAGACATTCACAGAATTACTTCCTCAGCATTTTCTCCGAGTATCTAAAGTCACGACTGATCAATAGATATAGCTAAAAATAGGAGAAGAGAGTTTGAATTATGTGTCTATACCAAAACATATCTGAAGCCACTGCTTTTCTTCAAACATATTTCACAGTATTGTGTCTTGTCTGGTCCATTGCTTGCCAAGTCATCTTGAACTATTTTAGACTCAGTAAGTTTGAATGTGTGATGATGGGCTTTAGTGGTATTAGTGCATTATGCAAAACGTTGAAATAACTTTCTTGTAACTTCAAAACCTTTTGTGTCAGATTTTGATCTTTTATGCTCATCTGTTGTTAAATGTTCTAAAGCAAGTCAGATTTTATACAGCTTCAGTCAAAATGAAGTTTTCCCATTTCTCTGGAGTGACATATGAAGCTATCAGAATGGACAGTATATTTCCTTAAATGCAATATAAGAAGTTTTTATGAACTTTCTTTTGTATGTGTGTGTGTTTATCCTTTTATTACTATTTAATCCATTTTTAACTGTAGTTGGAATTAATTTTGAAAATTCTGTTTGATGTAGAGGAACTTTAAGTGTTTTTTTTTTTTTTGTCTTTTTGATCCCTACTTACTTTTACCTCTAGTTCAAGTAATTTTTGGAAAGTCTTCAGCTAGATTAATTCTGACATTCCAAAGATAGGAAGATGCTAATCCTTAGCATGGCATACAGGGTTACTGGATGTTAGGATTACAATCGATGACTGGCGGCTCCTGGAACCAGCTGCAGGGCCCCAGTTTTATGGCACCTGAACTCTTCTCCGTCTACTTTCGTCTTCTCTTTATTGTTTATTTATGCCAGCTAGAGAAAGCAGAAGAGCAGTGAAAAGTTTAATGGTGTGATGCCTTGCTGAGTAAGTTTGAAATGGTGGAGAAAGAATTTGAAATAATTGATGAAGTAGTGGTATGCCACTTAGATGCTTTCTTTTGTTTGTTTAAGTCATTCAATGGTAATAAAATTGCTTGAATCAAGCTCAGAGAAGCACTATTAGAGACCAGATGGGGATAAAAAGGATATTTTGTATATCTGATTCTTTCATAGAGTAACACAATTTATTACTTTTGAGTATGAATCAAGGCTCTATTGCCAACTCTGCTTAACAGGTGTTTAAGACTTTCTTTATGAAATAATTTTAACTCATTCTACTTCAGACTATATTTTTTTCATGGATTTAAAAGTAAACTATTTATTTGATTGAATACATGAACTGATCATTATACCTGTGTCACTTAGTGAAATAGGAAATAGGATTATTGCTTGACATTTTTAGTCCTAGACTCATTATACATACATTTACAAGGGAAGGTTGCAGATTTGAATCCAGCTCAGGGACTATTTTTCATTTGGCAAAAGCAGTTTTATAACATTGGATTTATTGGCATCGCTTGAAAATTTGATCTTGGTTTATTAAATTTGATTTAACAAACCAAAGAAATGTGACATCATTTCATTAAAAACCCTGTTCTCTCAGCACTATCAGGGCTTTGATTTATGTAGTTTTGAGTGGTTGATCTTGTCATGAGTGGAAAATACTCACATGACAAAATGTAGAGATAAGGCTTAAATTTTCTCAGCAGATACCTGGAAGGTCTTAAATGTGACACAATTGTGACGATTGTAATTATTATGACAAGTAACATAAAAGAAGTTTTTCTAATATACCTAGCTTTTTGGGACAGAAACTTTTCTTAATGACGCCTCATCTATTTTTTTTTATTTTTTTTTTTGAGTATATAGGAACATACTTGGGCCTATTGTCAGATTTTATTGCAGTCACTGAAATCAAACATTAAGGGTTGTTTACACAATCATGTTCTTCATGTTTTACTTTCTATAAGGTTCAAACTGTTTGCCAGGCCACGTTCTTTAGATATACCCACAGGCATAATAAGCTGATGATTCTAGGTAGAATATTAACATTATATTACATTAGTAAGATTCATTGTACTCATAAAATGTTGGTTCAAAATAGAAACAGGATAATAAAATGGCATATATAGGTTGATGTATTATAACACAGTGAAATGATGAAGGCTTGCAAAGATTTTGAGAGGCATTTGTTTTGATAATAAAGTTTGATTACTTACAATTATTTCCTTATCTTTTGCTCTTGTTTTGTGGTCCATCTAGAACAAGTGTTGTAGGATTTGTGTAATTTCAAGTTCATTATTTATTTTTAGACTGCACTGAGTCTGTCGAATTAATGTAGTTAGCAAATGCATTTGTGGTAGATAGCATTACTAGAAAACAATACAAAATGTTTTTGTTTTTCTAACCAGCAATAAAAATGTGCGCATAACCCTCTGGTGGACAAATAATTAGTCCACTACCCTTGTTTACACTGGAGGGGACTATAGGTTTGCCCTCCATCTGTCTGTCAGTCCGGATGTCCTGAATTCTGGATCCCATGATAACTTAAAAAAACGTTTATTTATGAAACTTGGTATAATTGAATAGATGGAGATTCTGCTTGTCACTTTGTTGTTGTTTTTTCCATGGACCAAAACTCTGGTTGCTATGGTAACGGAAAAATTATGCACCTCACCAGTTTGGGGACTCATGTATTGCCTGCAACACCAGTCAACAAATCATCAGCCAAGTGCAATTTTGCATCATTTTAAGTTTTGGGATTCATAATGTCCACAAAAACATTAAGACACACCAAATCCTTTCTAGTTTCACAGCATAAGTGAAAACATCAGGAGGTGGTTGAAATATGGTAAAAATAAACAGTATAAGTGGGGAAACAGGCAAAACTTGTGTAAGTACTGCACTGTTAATATAGGTGATACAGCTTGATACTGTAAAATCTCTGTCAGACATGTATGGCCCATCCATTTCAAAGATATGACTGTGTGATGTTTTTCAGTTGTTTGACTGCACATAAAATTAATATCTTCAAAATCAGTACCTAACCACAAAGCAACTACTATGATAATTGTAATTAATGCAGCTGAACAAAGAATATAGAGTTGTACCAAATAACAATAAATGAAAGTAGCATATGTTATCAGTGTAAAATAGTTGAAAATGTGTCCCTGTAGAATTTACTGATGATCAGTCTGCTTATTTAGTCATTCAGTAGAGACAGTGTTGCAATTTATATTATCATATAGATTTATAGAATATGAAAATTCTTATACCACACAGAGATTCAGATTGGATCGGCCCTTCGGTCCAGGGCCAATAAAAGCTACAGATGACCGGAAAAAATAAACTCAGTACGCCCATCGGGCCGATAAAAATACAGTTCATCAGACAATGTGACCGACAAATGTCTGTACGGGACGGTGAAATTACTTCATAGAGACTCGATCTTTCTTACGCATTTACCTGTTACTTCATACAGATGCATTGAGACTCAAATTGACGCAATTGGTTTTTAACAGCATAAAAGTTCCTTATCGGCAAAAAAGACTAAATAGCATTGTTGCTGTTGAAACTTTAATCATATTACAATCTATATAAAAATTATTTTTTTTTTTCTGAAAATAATTACATTAGAAACGATTTTTGATACTTGGGGTCGCCGGTTTGTATGTGTGTTCATAGGACTCGTACGTTGTGAGAATTTCAACCACTGGAAAGATGGATATTTTCCACAGTTTTTACGTATAAGTATCTTTCTTTTTCATAATTACAGGATTCTTTAAAATTAAATATATATCAATGAATAAAATCAGGAATATGACTAAAAAATAGAATTATGCATGTTAGGTTTCGCTTCTTTTCTTCATGCTATTCAGGTTCTATCCAGTGGAAAATTACCTATGCAAATTTATTCTTCTCGTGCTATTTTTTTTACAATAGCTTCTGTCTATAAAAAGAACCAATAGAATTGTCAGATACCATAAATCACATGCCACAAGATGTGGTCATTTGATTGTCTAAACAAGTGTCATTAAAACCTTAAATTGGCGAGTCTTCTAAGAAATAAACAGGCCGTTATAAAATGTCGGTAAGAAACTGTCAATGATGAATGAAAAACAAAGAGTAGATAAGGAATCAAAGGATGTCAATCTATTATTGGGGGAATGAAATATATATACTTGTAATTGATTTGTCAGCACTTTCAAATTAGATCGTATTTATAAGAACATGACTGTCGCAGAATGAAAAATCATTCTGACGAGTTTTTTTTGTAAACTTAGACGTATATATGATATGTCCGATCTTTCTCTCACTCATCATCTTCAAAATCTCAGAAGTATGAATGATCTTCTTACATTTCCATTTAAAGTTAAATAATTTATTATTACCTGCTGTTTTTTTTTTAGTCAATAAAATTGAAAAGATATTAAATACATGTGTGTGTGTGTATATATATATATATTGCTTTTATTTGTAAGATTTTTTATGCTTACGGGTTAGGTGGGTTCTCTTTTATGACATTCTATTTTCATGCTGAAGAAATGCATCCCTCTAGATACTAACTTGAATAACAATTATTTATTTCATTCCTATATAAGTGAACAAGGTATCAAAAGATAGCCATATTTACCTAGGAAATTATTTAACAGACTGAAGTTCTGAAACAATATTGAATGATATATTTCAAAGCAAAAAGAATATGTATAAATAAAATAAACTTGAATTAATGTCTTTATAAATCATTTTGATATAACAAAATGGTCCAAAGTTTTTCTTGTAATTTAGGACAAATGACTTAAAAAAACCTGACCATTTAGGACAAGTGTCCTAAGGAAAGTGGGTCCAATCTGAATCACTGCCACACTTTACATAGTTTTTCAGTAATATATTTGAAATTTTGAGGTCAGAAATTCCCATTGACGCCTTGCAAAATCTGATGCTTTTTAGCTCACCTGAGCACTTGTGCTCGGGTGAGCTTTTGTGATCGCCTTTTGTCCGTCGTGCGTCGTGCGTCGTCCGTCGTCCGTCGTCAACAATTGCTTGTGAACACTCTAGAGGCCACAGTTTTGACCCAATCTTCATGAAACTTGGTCAGGATGTTTGTCTACATGATATCTCGAATGAGTTCGAAAATGGGTCATGTGGGGTCAAAATCTATGTCACCAGGTCAAATCTTAGAAAAACCTTGTGAACACTCTAGAGACCACAGTTTTGGCCCAATCTTCATGAAACTTGGTCAGGATGTTTGTCTACATGATATCTCAGAATGAGTTTGAAATTGGGTCATGTGGGGTCAAAAACTAGGTCACCAGGTCAAATCTTAGAAAAACCTTGTGAACACTCTAGAGGCCACAGTTTTGGCCCAATCTTCATGAAACTTGGTCAGGATGTTTGTCTACATGATATCTCAGATGAGTTCAAAATTGGGTCATGTGGGGTCAAAAACTAGGTCACCAGGTAAATTCAGGTAGGATCAAAATGTAGGCCACTTAGTCAAATGTTAGAAAAACACTTTAGATGCCAGATTTTTTGTCATTTTGCCTAACACAGCCATCTTAATCAGGTGAGCGACACAGGGCCATCTTGGCCCTCTTGTTTTAAAATCTATTGTTATATGTATTAATGAAAACCCTGAATTTAACCCTTTGCCTCATAGAGGACACCATGAAAAGACCTATGCGAACAGCATAAAACCAGATCAGCCTGCGAGTAACTCGCAAGCTGATCAGGTTTTATGCTGTTCGCTGCTCCTCAGTGGTCTGGAAATGAGGATTTTGTAATTAAATTTGGTAAGGTTTAACTGTGGTTTTCTGCAGATCAGGCTTTATGTGGTACCTATTGAGTGCATCAAAATGAGTCTATATGAGGGAAAGGGTTAATCAGCTTTTACATTGATGTAAAGTACTATTATTTCACCTCCATAAGACAGTGACATTGCTTGCCACAATGTTATTGTTCTCATTAATGGTGTAAATGTAAGCATGATCTTCCATGGTTGATGAGGAAGGAAACTGGAGTACTGGGTGAAAACCCAGATATCCAAACAAGAAACCAACTACCAGCAGTGACCAAATATGAAACCCAGGGGTGTGCTGCTTAGACAGAAAGTTGCATCACAGTATGTTTATACTCTCCTTGCAGCCTCCAACATTTTTTATGTGTGTGGGCCAGAGGGGGAGGGGAATATTTTCAAGGTTTCAAGGTGGTGTCTACTTTAGACAACATCTGTCTTCGATTGCAACAAATGTCATCCTGTAAGATTAAGCTGATGATCCAAGCATTTATTTTCCACGCAAATAATAAATTCCATGCCTTCAAACAAAAGCAACAAACAAAAAGATGTTTTTCCACATTTAATGTACAATTAAGAAAGAATTATCCACTCCAAAACTAAAAATCAAAAGCTAATGTTTCTGCTCAAGGCAGCTTTGAAGAGTAGTTCCAATTACCTTGAAAATTCTTTCTGCAACACATCATTGTATGGAAATAAACAGAAAACTATATTGCAAGGGTGTAAAATTCCACTAGCCTGCTCACCCCAGCCAGTGAAAATGGGTGCAGTGCAAGTAAAATATCTGAACGTTTCTTGTTTTTTTTTCTTGATTTTTTTTTATCTTAAATTTTTGGAGGGCTAGGCAGGGCGAGTGATAACTTTAGGAATTTTACAATCCTGATATTGCAACATTTTGAGACTTCTTGTCTATGTAATACACCCATGGTTGCATTGGTGAATAACCCCTGCATACAGAGCACTGTGTTGTCATTGGTTGCTTGTGTTGAAGTTCGTCTTAGAGAAGGTGGATTAGCTGAAGTTTAAGTTTTGTCCTAGAAATCAATAACTGGCCAGGAATGACAATTATTTCCTGTCTAATTAGGGCGTTTTTATATTGAATTTCTAAGTTGAATTGGCATGTAATTTTATTATCATCAACTGCATTTGTTTTCTGAAAACTGCTGCTATATTGTCAGCATGTATTTATCTCTGGTGGTTGGTATTGAAACAATCTTGGTGGAATCTATCATTAAATATTCATCCATAACATTTGTCTGAAGTAATTGTTTTTCGTAACATTTAGATGATACAATACTGATGCATTATCATGCAGAATTATATTTACATAACTGGAGACTCAAATTAACATGAAGCATAAACCCAAGAGAATAAATTGCAGTGAATTAGACAGTGACAGATTCAACAAACACATAGAGTCATTCATCAGGAAATCAATAAGTTTTGAATAAATAGAATTTGACAGAAGCATTTATCCTGCCCCGAGCCTTTGAGGTAGAAAACAGTCCAGTCATTTATCACAGAGGCAGAAGCACTGCAATTGTCAGGCGGTCAGACACCACACTAGACCAGAGTCAACACATGGATATCTTCTTCTGACCATTTTTATCTCTTTCCTAAATTATTATCATAATTTTGTCTTTATGATGTGCAATCAGCAAAGATAAAATTACCAAGGTCAGTTTATCAAACCTGTAATTGATAGCATTTATTTTCTAGT
>CM037782.1:51453334-51503334 GCA_021229015.1 Solen grandis | reverse complement strand
TTAAAACACACAAAAATGCCACTCTGTGAAAAGGATTGATGTAGTGAAAATAATGCTAAACATTTATGAGTTTTATTGCATAACTAAATGATGTTATAAATTAGACAAGTTTCCACCAATTAACTCTGTAAAACTGACTCTTGCTCTTTAATAACAGATTATTGAGTAATCCAAATTATGTTAAACTCTTCCTTATCCAGTCTATAAACAAATAACTCAAAATAAAAGACCTTACTGATGCTCTGCATTCAAGGAAAATAAGTTTGAGTTGTTTATTTTTTTAAGCTTGTCCTCCCTGTCTTAACACTTACCAGGCAGAAGCTTCTTCCAGATTTTAATGAGGTTCTTTGACAAACTAATTACTTCCTCATTACTGCTGGCTTTTCTGAAGTTGTTTACTGTCATTCCTATTCTTGTTTTCTGAGAATTAAAAGCATAATTATTAAATGAAAAAATCTAGATATATTTAGAATACCATTTTTTGAATGAGGGCTGAGGGTTGAAATATCCAAACATTACAAAAGATAACAGATCCTCAATTAACACTATTACCACATGAATATTAAGGCACAAATCTATGCATTGATGAATGTTAATTTATCAAACTTTAAATGGTATAATTAACATTGGGGTGCAGACTGTACAGAATATGAGCAACAAAATTGTCACCTATAATGAAATAAACTGATATGTATCTGATACTTATTTGAAAGATTTACAAGAACATCGGTATATTCACTTTACCATTTGGCACTAATCATCATACAGAATGGGTGAGGGGAAAATACACAGTCAATCCTAATGGAAATAATGGCATGAACTTAAAATCTACTGCATTTCCAACAAATGAATTATACAAAACTTAATACAATCTAAAAGATTTCTTACTGAGATTTGTTCCTGACTGTGCTTGGAACATATTTTTTATGTGCATAAAACAAATATACCTGGAGTACTTCCAGATTCATTGGAAGTTCTTGTAACGACTTTAATATATCCAAGGCAGAACTGTGGTCCTGAAAATATAAAATTTCTTTTTTTTGACATTTCAGCAAAATGGTGAATTTTTTAAACAACTTACACAATGGTTCATCAATGTTTTACTAACTATCTTTACAGACCATAAAATAACAAGTAAGTCTATCAAAGAGGTGAAATATTTCACTCAACCTCACGCCCTGGCCAGTGAAAATTATTGCAGAGCATGTGAAAAATAACAACATTTCTTTGTAATTTCCTTGATTTTATGATCCTAAATTTTGAAAGGTCTAGGCAAGATGAGTAATGATTTTAATTTTACACCCTGTATCAGAATTTTACCTAGGGTAATACTTTTCACAATTTTGTGAGCCTGATGTACCCATAACTAGTCTTAAGTTTACTCTCCAGGTTAATGGTTCCCCTAATCAGGAGAAAATCTTTCTTTCATAATATCAATTTGAAGGACTCACTCTTTGGCATTATCAGCATATACTTCTTTGGTTTCAACAGTACTTTGGGAAAAACTTCTTTTTCCAACTTTTCCTGAGTGACCTGTACCTAATACTTGCGTAAATATTTTTCAAGGAGTCCAGTTTTCAGGATCTGAGCAAGAACCCCAAACTCCCTGAAGCAGTTACTTTCCTTGTTAACCCTTTCCCTCATATAGACTCATTTTGACGCACTCAATAGGTACCACATAAAGCCTGATCTGCAGAAAACCACAGTTAAACCTTACCAAATTTAATTATAAAATCCTCATTTCCAGACCACTGAGGAGCAGCGAACAGCATAAAACCTGATCAGCCTGCGAGTTACTCGCAGGCTGATCTGGTTTCATGCTGTTCGCATAGGACTTTTCATGGTTTCCTCTATGAAGGAAAGGGTTAAGTACAGTAACCACTGCCACTACAAGTTTATTTGGCAAGTGGATTGACAAGTATTTTTTACCTCTTTTGGTTATAGATTTGAGTATTTTCTATCAGATCAGTTTTACTTCATTAAAAATGAGGGTACTGTAGTTTTACTACTACACTGGTTTACCTATCATAAAGTGAGTTACTTGGTGGTATAAGTATTACATTGTAATGTAACGATGCAGGGAGTATGGTGAGAACTTATAAATTTAAAAGATTATATAAATGTATTTATAATTAACAATACTCTAATAATAAACTGAAATGTCTCATATGGGATATTAATTGTTCTTCTTCCAACAAAGAACTCCAGCCCTTTTGTGCTGTGATTTGACTGTAACTTGTAAAGAACATCAAAATAGTATTAATAAATATCTAGTAATTAAATCAGAATGAAAATTAATCAAGTAGCATACATATATGTATTATTAGACTGCATATTTAAAGTCCACTTTTGTTTAAAACAATTGTTGTTTGAAGCACTTGATATTGAACGTATTTAATAATAATAATGACGAAAAAATAAACTGGGTTGTGAAGAAAAAAAAGCTAAAAATAATAAACACTTTATTTTTACTATCATAACGATTTTGCGAAGAGATGTTGATGGAAAACTAAATTACTCCAAATTCAATTCAGTATAGGTGTTTAAATACGATTCTTGCAAATATTTCTTTATCTTTGATTGAAATTATTTTTTCTTGAATAAGTATA
The DNA here is from genome assembly GCA_021229015.1 of Solen grandis. Lineage (NCBI taxonomy): Eukaryota > Metazoa > Mollusca > Bivalvia > Adapedonta > Solenidae > Solen > Solen grandis. Next base: position 51,500,725 of record CM037782.1, on the reverse strand, counting down.
CCGCCATAGAAATACCGCGAAAACACATGACGGACTTACCGCAGTGTCGCTGGAAATCAACTTCTCAAGTTTTTGACGGATTTTGAGCACTTCCTCTTCGGTTGGCATGTTTACTATATACTTTTGGACTTTACTGAATATGTATGGGTGCTGGATTCGTGTGATATAGAGGTTTATGTGACGTTTAGACTGATATGTTTTGGGTAATCGCTTTCTCTTTGATTTCTGGAACACTGTTGAAGTATGGGTAGTTTCGGTGCGTTTATTATGCGGCTCATATGATGTGTCCAGTTACAAAGTGTTCAACTAAAACAGTTTGTCTGCAATAATGGTTAGACATCCAGCAATATTATATGTGCTGTAATGTGAAAGTCAAACAATTCAAACGTGCCTTGTTTTATTATTAATCAGAGACATAGACAAGATCTATCAATGTCGCTAATATTATAAACGAAAATGTTATAAAGGTATATATATGATATTAAGAGACCATTGGATTAATTGTGATGCTGTTAATTGCGCATCCTTTACATTTGTCAACATGAAGTTATCTCTAAATATTGAATATGTGTTAGGTCTTCGCTCAAAGTGAAGGAAATAATAAATTATCTCTATTCTTATACAAAACTGGTCTGTTTATTTATAGACTATGGTCTATTTCAGAGTAGCAAATTTTGGTTTTAAGCACTGACTTACTTTGTTGAAATTATCAGTTGTTTTGCTGATGTTGGCCTACAGTATAGACTTTGTTAATTGCTAGTTTTGCAATACATATGAGGGCGACTAGAGTGTTAGATTTATTCGATATATTAAGAATAATGTATATAAGTAAAATTTCAAAATATGATAAAGAAGTGTCCTGGCAACATAGTGGTCAACGCACCGGCCGGCTTGTTACCATTCCAGGAGATATTCTATAATATCAATACAAAGGTCCTAACCATTCTATTTCGAGTTCGATCCCAGGTAAATAAGGTGGCATTTTGGTCGCCTTTTCGGACAGATCACCACAGTGGTTTTCTCGCTGGCCACAACCATTGTCAGCAGTCTTTTTGAATATATCGCCTTCTGGTCCGCCATGGCAAAATATAAGAAGTTTAAATGATAATTATTAATCATACATTTTAATGCCGGGAATGGACTGAGACCCCTCTAATGAGCCGGCAATTGAAGCGTTTCAGCGTTTTTTTGTTGTTTGTTTCAAACGGACAGAATTTTCTAAACTTTTGCACATAAGTACTTTAGACTATAACTAAATGATATATGAAATAAAAATAGGTGGTCACCATGCCCGTTTTAGAGATTTATTTCATGGTAAAACATCACTGTTTGCTAAAATTTGTTGAAATTGGAAAGATTGCATTCTAAATACTTTAGTAACATACCAAAATAATATTTTCGAATATTTTCTCATAATTTGTAACTTATAATGTGTTTTATAAGTTACAGGTGAAAATACTATCAAACACGCAGAGAAAATACTGTACGAGCAAAATTAGTCATTGTGTCTGGACCAAAATATATACAAAATCAACCAAAGAGCTATGAAATAATATATATATATATATATATATATATATATATATATATATATATATATATATCAGTCCTCTGATAAAAAGGCTTTCTGAAAATGTAAAAAGTGTATACCTCACCATGCTTGTTTTTTCATAAAAACTTTTGTATTGAAATTTTAGTCAAATTTGCATAAAATGTGATTTTTATACTAAAATTTGGGGTTTCCTTTGACATTCTACCAAAAAATAAATGAGAAATTAAAAAACAAAACAAAAAAAAAACATCAGTAGTAAACCGCTGAATGAAACGTCCTTAATAAATTGATTGAACGTTTACTTACGATTATAAACATTTTGGTAACAAATAACCTCACACAAGTAAGTAAGTATAAGTTATTATCGCGATATGTGCTAATACATGTAATGTGTACATAAAATAATTATCATAGAATTAAGCACCTACAAGTCACTAAACATCAATTTAAACATGTTATAATAATATGCAGCTTTAAATGATGATTAGGTAATCACTTGGACCAACATTGATATAAATATATACATAAGTTTATATGAAAATTCTTAATCGTTATATTAAGATAAAGTCATGTACCGAGTGCTGTTGAAGCAGGCTGGGGAGGATTTCCCTGAATCCATAGACATTTACACCATTTGCAGATGTCTGTGCTGAATCGCACAGTGATTCGGTGTCCAATTTTTATTGTATGACCGCGCTAAATTTCCACTGTTATCGGAGCTTGAAGTTCTGATGTTATAGTTACCGCACATACTATTACTGATATATCAAGCATAATTTTGGCCTTGTTTCCCTGGGTTACCGTGCTCGTAAGCTTACGGATCAGTGCGTCAGCCTCAGGGCGGGAGATTGTGGTTTCGATCGGCGAAGTCGGTACCTCTACGATAGCCTTAAAATTGTTTTGATCTCGATCAGCAGATACGGGAAAATATACATATCATTTAGCTTTTATCAAAAACTTGCCAGATCATGTATATGTATTTCATTTCAGTTTTGTGAGAATAAATTAAAACACAGACTACCATTAGATATTGCAAAAACAACACACACACACACACACACACACACACACACAACAAAACAACAACAGTATCGTAAGCTTACACTGAATGCGAATTTTGCAGGCGAATTTTAATTAAATATTTTAATTAAAACGCAATAAAAAACGTACAATATTTTTTATGTGTTATTTTTTCATGTTAAAAGGGTTTGGAACATAAAAAAAAACTATATACAACTGGGAGCAGTTCATGCATTCAATTCAAAACTGCATTTTCTTTTCATTAAATGTTATTGCAAGCGTATCTCCTTAGCTAAAAGAAACATGTTGAAAGATCGACATCAATGTAGCTTGATAGCAACAATTCATTAATAACTTGAAACATTTGGGGAAACACACCTTAAAAACAATAATTTCAAAAAATCGAAAACTTTTTAAAATCAGATAATGCCAAGATCAAGACCAATACCTCCAAATCCAAATGACCAGATGATAGGCGCAGAGGGCAAACTTGGAGCGGGGTTTTAGTATGTGTGTTTACGTGGGCCAATCAAATGTTATTAAAAAAAATATTGGCGGTTTTGAACATTACCAAATATGGATGACGCGTTATAAGTTGTCGACTGGAAGTTATTAAGTTCAGTTCAGCCTCTATCGTTGAGCTTCTCGATGGGAGAGTTTAAAAAGTATATCATCATAAGAAAATGGATTCTCTGACTTAAAATATATGTGTTCCAAATTTAGACAGGTCTAGCATGAGAAGTAGCTCCATAAGTATTAGAATGTTTTAAACATATTTGACTCCGTGAATTCTGCTGTAGATTAGTTCTTAACTATTTGATTAAAAAATAATATTTCATAATTAATTAGATTTATTCTTAAGCACTGGCTACAACTTTGCCGGATATATTACATGTAATAAATAAATAAATAAATAAATCTATTTTATCTCAAATGATATTTAAACGGCTCCACCTGGTGAATTTAACAGACTGTAACATAAAGCAGTTTTGCTTTTATTTCAGTCTTCATTACTTTTCATAAACAAAGAAAATGTATGTTTTCATCTAAAAATACATAAGCATTCCCAATTAGACTGATGATTCTCCGAATTAGAGTTCTTTTTTATTCCGCATAATATGTAAGTTTTACATTTTTTGTTATCTCCCTTACTATTTACACCGGAAGTCAAATACACATGTTCCGAGTTTCATTAAAACTGAAGCACGAACAAGCTCAAAATGCCTAAAAGGAGACGGTTTGTATTCTTCTGGAACGAAATTCGAACATTTGTTTAATTTCGTCTTTTCTTTTTATTGCAATTTATCGCCAAAGTTCTGAATTCTTTCACTTCGATCGAAATGAGCAATCATTATCCTGGAGTATCCAGTTCTCACCAGTGTTCTTTTAAGGTTTATTGCAAGAAAAATTAACTTAACAATCCATTTCCTTTATATTAAATATATTTCCAAATGCATCAATATATTTCCTATAAATTCAATAAAATGTCAATGATAATTCAAAACCTATTCCAAAATTGCGTCTCGAGTTCTCGTCACATTAAGAGAAAAAAAAATCTACAAACAAATGTTGCAATGATGTTTTGAGTTCTTTCCTAACAGCACAGATTGGTGTGTAAAATTTAAGATGATCCAAATGAGAACAAGAAATATACAGTGTTTATTTTTTAGATGGTGCCCAATAAGTACAACTGCTGTTTTTCCTATAAATTATGGGGTACAATTGATACACACTTTATGTGTAAATAACTAAATTTTGCTTCTAAATCAATTACAGCTATAGTCATAATGGCTGTTAATGATTTCTGTACACAAGATTCAGTTTAGGAGTGTATTGATAATCAAACATGCACAAGTACCATTTTAAGAAGAGATAATCATGACTCAAAAACATTTATTGAAGAATATGGAGGAACATTATTTTTTCTATCCACGATTTTCGAGCCACTCACCATTCTTTCTTTTTTGAATCTTTCCGGTCAATATTTTTCTTAGCGTTATTGTGCGCCAATGGCTCTAATTTGTTTTAAGTGACTCCAATTAAAAATTTTCGCATTCTCATGTCACATGATTTTTATTTTTGTGAATTACCTAATCTGTCAGTCTTTTTATCAAGTTTGCTCATGTGGATATATGCTGGACGTAGAAAAATCAATTAGCGGTCTACAACATAACCTTCACCTGCGTATTTCACAGTTATGGCAGTTTAAACACCTGGCACTTCATTGTTGAAGTGTTGAGCAGGGTTTCAGCAAATTACACTGATTGTATGGGTGAATGAAGGATACTGCCAGTTATGATAATCGTTTAATTGCCAGTAACCAAAAGGCAATCATTATTTAAGTTGTGATCAGGGGTTTTCTTAAGTGGAAGCCCACTTGCCCGTGCCGGGTTAAAATCACTGCGGGCAAATGATTTTTCAAAGAAGATAGCCTGGCGGGCAATTTTATTTATTTAAATGAAATCTTTCGTTGTTTTTTTTTATTTTCAATAGTATATCAGGGGTAAAATGCTTGCAAATTGTCTTTGATACATATTAACTGAAATCCACCTTGATATTGCACATATTTAGTTTTAAACATTAACAAACACCAACTAACTTAAAGATCGGGCAACCTGTTTTCACTGGGGGCTAGTAGATGTTCAAAGTAACTTGCCCCCTGGACAAGTGAAAGTCAAATCCTTAAGTAAACCCCTGTGTGATGGCTCTGATTTAAGAAATTGATAAAATTTAATTAGGACAAACAGCACCTTTTTGGGGCAAAAGGGCTCACATTTAGGGCGAATGGACCAAGTCTGAATAGGAATTAGGGTAAACAGACCCACAGTCCTTCCCTTCTTCAAGTAAAGTCAGTTTAGGCAATGATATACTATAAATAATACATAATACAAAGTTGTCCATTGCACTCACAGCTATCATCAGAGCAATGATAAAAGTGACCAGGCCATCCATTATTTCTTGTGTTCTCCTGCTGAAAGTCACATTTTTCTACTGTCTTTTCTAATGTGCTCTATTGTAACTTAAAAAAAAATATTTTGTGGTTTGTTTAGTTTACTGAAGGTTAATTTAAAATTAAAAGGTGGCCCAATGTACACATTATAATCTAGACTTGGTTCTCAAATATAGTTCTATAGGATCTGCACTGTACCATGTATAAAATAATCTTTTAAAATCATAGTATTATGAATATACTGTGATAATAAAATTTCATAGACTAAGGCTTTTGTTTGTTTGTTTGGTTGGTTGGTTTAACGTCCCACTGTCAGTATTTCAGTCATATGGAGACAATGTCTATTTGAGACAGATATAGTGCTGCCTCACTGCAGTATCACGCCATAGACATGTTGCATGATACCACACCCAGTCACATTATCCTGACACCAGGCAAACCAGTCCTGCAACTACCCTTAAATGCTGAGCGCCAAGCAAGGGAGCTATAACAGTACACTAAGGCTTTTAAATGCTTCATTCTTTTTGGCCATTAAAGTGATCGAAATAACATACTAGGTACAAAGGTTTCTGAAATAGTTTTACATTATTAATTATGCAAAGAAATATTTTTGTCATTATAGGGGAATGAAAGGGGGCAACAAGGCCAAAGAGAGTGGTGATGTCCCAGTATATGCCTCCGATGATGAGAAACTGTATGGAAACATGGAGGAACCAGATCCCGAGTCCCGGGAATACATGTATGATGAGATAGATGAGTTCCATGCAAACAGAGAGAAGGTACTGGTTCTCAATTAGTCTTCTTTTTGATATGTGACAGACTTAATAGTGCTGCTTGGTTATCTCATTTCTTAGGATCATAAAGAAAATTTATAAACTGATCATTTGGAAGAAATTAATTTCACCAATGATTAACAAATCCTTTATTATTTTAGTTATATCTTTTGATTTGATTATAGATCACTTATGGCTTGGTGTTTTTGTGGAAGTGCCCATGAACTCAGGAAATATTTCAAATTCTTTCAGGTGTTGGTAGAAACTGGTTATCAAGATGAAGGCAGATATGAACCATCGGATGAGGTGAGTTCCTGTTTCACTATCTAGATTATAATTAAGATATAAGGATTGAAGAAGGATGTGATGGTCAAGTATTGGGATTGCAGTGGATTCACACCCTGTTTGCAGGCAATAACTATTTTATGGCCTTCCTAAACACACAGTATTGTTCCAACCAAGTAACCATAGTACTGTTCCAACCCAGTAACCATTCTACTGTTCCAACCCAATAACCATAGTACTGGTCCAACCCAGTAACCATAGTACTGTTCTAACCCAGTAACCATAGTACTGGTCCAACCCAGTAACCATAGTACTGGTCCAACCCAGTAACCATAGTACTGTTCCAGTCCAGTAACCATAGTACTGTTCTAACCCAGTAACCATAGTACTGGTCCAACCCAGTAACCATAGTACTGGTCCAACCCAGTAACCATAGTACTGTTCCAATCCAGTAACCATAGTACTGTTCTAACCCAGTAACCATAGTACTGGTCCAACCCAGTAACCATAGTACTGGTCCAATCCAGTAACCATAGTACTGTTCCAATCCAGTAACCATAGTACTGTTCCAACCCAGTAACCATAGTACTGGTCCAACCCAGTAACCATAGTACTGGTCCAACCCAGTAACCATAATACTGTTCCAGTCCAGTAACCATAGTACTGTTCCAATCCAGTAACCATAGTACTGTTCTAACCCAGTAACCATAGTACTGTTCTAACCCAGTAACCATAGTACTGTTCCAATCCAGTAACCATAGTACTGTTCTAACCCAGTAACCATAGTACTGTTCTAACCCAGTAACCATAGTACTGTTCCAACCCAGTAACCATAGTACTGGTCCAATCCAGTAACCATAGTACTGTTCCAACCCAGTAACCATAGTACTGGTCCAACCCAGTAACCATAGTACTGGTCCAACCCAGTAACCATAGTACTGTTCCAACCCAGTAACCATAATACTGTTCCAACCCAGTAACCATAATACTGTTCCAGTCCAGTAACCATAGTACTGTTCCAATCCAGTAACCATAGTACTGTTCCAATCCAGTAACCATAGTACTGGTCCAACCCAGTAACCATAGTACTGGTCCAACCCAGTAACCATAGTACTGTTCCAATCCAGTAACCATAGTACTGTTCCAATCCAGTAACCATAGTACTGTTCCAATCCAGTAACCATAGTACTGTTCCAATCCAGTAACCATAGTACTGTCCAACCCAGTAACCATAATACTGTTCCAACCCAGTAACCATAATACTGTTCCAGTCCAGTAACCATAGTACTGTCCAACCCAGTAACCATAGTACTGTCCAACCAGTAACCATTAGTCACCAGTAACCATAGTACTGTTCCAACCCAGTAACCATAGTACTGTTCCAACCCAGTAACCATAATACTGGTCCAACCCAGTTACCATAGTACTGTTCTAACCCAGTAACCATAGTACTGTTCTAACCCAGTAACCACAGTACTGTTCCAATCCAGTAACCATCAGTAAGGATTAGTACAAGTGATAAGAACTTGTTAACACAGTAATGTAAATTGAAAGCGAAAATATCATACTTCTTACCAGATGAAAAAAAAAGTTCATCATGATTAAATTTCTTTACCTTAAAATGGCTTAGAAAATATTATCAAAAGAAATGTAACTGTCTGGAAACATTGCTTTTGCAATGAATAGGAAACTTGTTATTACAACATATACTATTACATGTATACCCTCTTGGACTGTTCCTGGGTTGGACCATTACTACGTACTTGGAAGGTCATAAAGGTGTGTGGACTGCAGTCTTTGACTAGACTTGGTTCCTGGTTTGAAAACTTTCTAAAACATTTTAAGAGAATGGAAAAGAGATATCAAAAAAAAAGAAGGAAAATATAGAAAGATCAGAAGAATTATTTCAGTTTAAGCCTGAAGGTTATCTGCATTATTTTTATACCATTGCAGGAGGAAGTCCTTGCCCTTGATTCTGAAGAAAGTGATGATGATGAAATAAGAAACCTAAAGGCACAACTCCGTAAAGTAAAGGAATTGCAGAGGAAAGATGCCATTGGTAGTGATATAGAAGACAATGAAGAAGAAGATGAAGACGATGAGGAAGCAGGTATATGAAGTTAACTTTTTGTTTCTATTATGAACAAGATAACTTGTGTCCATATGGTAGTGAATGAAAAAAATGAAGCTGTTAGCACTCTGTAGAATTAAAAGGGCAATACATGGTATGTGTAATGTGTTGTTAGACTCCATAACCAATTTTACCTAATGACAGGACAGAAGGTAATCACAGTTGTTACTGGTATGTTAATACTGAAGAAGAAAAAAAAATAGCTCTAAAAATAACATACTTGAATTATATATATTTTATATTTGTACATACCCAGTATACTAAATATGAAGCAAATGTTTTGTGATAGTGTTTTGTTGATATTGAGATTTTTTTGTTATACACTGTGATGTGATAAAAGAGAATAATTCATTGTATTTCAGGTCTACCTGACAGTAAAAGATGGGGTAAAAAGAGAGGCAGATTCTACGGTGACGATGAAATAGGTAGGTCTTGTAATTGATGCCATGACCAGACACACATCAATTGTATATCAAATGGCTGGTGTATACCAGTATAATCATTCACATTCATTGTGTATGTAAGCAATGCATCAGGCTTTACAATAAAGGTCTTTTTAGCCCTCTATCGATGTTTACACCAGAGGGGACTATATGTTTGCTCTCCGTCAGTCCATGCGGAAATCTGGATCCCTCGATAACTTAAAAAACGTTTAAGGTAATATTATGAAACTTGGTATATGATTAGATGTCAGTATGGAGATTCTGAACGGCATTTTTTTTTATTCTAAGACCAAAATTCTGGTTTCTTTGGTAATGGAAAAATTATGCACTTTACCCATAGGGGAATCATGTGTTGCGTGCAACACCAGTTACTTGTTCTATTCAAGTCATTTGATCACATGTACACTCGTACAAAAATTAATGCTGTGATATTTATGTTTAAAAGGTCTAAAGAACATTGAAGATGATGAGGCAGAGGCTGTTCTGGAGGAAAAGGAAGCACTGCGGCTGCAGAAGAAGATGGCAGAGGAGCTTGAGGATCAGGATTTTGGTCTTGACATGTTTACGGTGTGTTCCTGCTTGATTGCATTTTACATCAGTTAAACATAATTTCACTCATTTTTAGGAGACTTTGTTTAGTTACATGTATATTGTTGTTAAACTACAATGTTATGGTTTTTAAAAAGCAGCATGTTACAAGATCAAGTATTGTTATACATGTGCATAAGTCATGTCACATTATCCTGACACTTGGCAATACAGTCTTGCAGCAACCCTGGAATGGTAAACTTTACTGATATCAGTTTTTCCAGCTGAGTTGTCTAAACCATGGTCTTTACATGCAGATGCAACGTGCAAGATGAGAGTACATTGTAGATCAGATTTTTTGGAGCCGAATAATACAAAATTGAAAATACTTTGTGCAAGATAATTATTAAATTAATTATTAAATGAATAAATTACATATTTTACACATGTGTAATAGTATACAGTAGAACCTCGTCAAACCAAACATCATTAAACCAAATTCCTCGCCATTTTGAAGTTTATTTTCGATCCTTATTTCTTTCCCATCATATTTTAACTAAAAATAAAACGTTGAATCTGAATTATGCTATTTCAGTTTTTTAGCTGCTTCGAAGTAAAATCCCGGTCCCAAAGTCGCAATTCATTTACATTTTTTAATTTTTATTTCGAAGTCAGTTTTCATAAATTTTTTCATGAACCATTTATTGTCCTTATCATCAATCGTATCCGGTCTGTAGCCTAATTTATTTTGCGGCGGCACCTGGAGTGATTGCTCAGACAAGTTTTGAGATTGGATTGGGCAATGTGTGTCCGACCGGTAATGTTGATTAATGCCTATCAGCGTCTGATAGGTTAGGTAATATGCACGTGCCAGCAGGTAAACCCAGGTGTCAGTTCTTGAATACATTCCATATCGTCACGCTCGTCACTGGCATGCGACGCTATCTGAAGCAGCAGATCGACGGTAAAAATATGTATCACTATGTTGACATGTTTGAAAGATTATGTTAATCAGAAACACCGTAGTAGAATTTTAAACATTTTTATTACTTTTCATAACCTGCAAATAGTATTTAAATTTATATACCTAATTGGTTGTTTTCACGACAGAACGATTTCCACGATCTGCATTGGTAATGAAAACGCAGACATGCACATACAAACTGTATTTCCATTGGGTTTTTTTTCTGAATAATTGTTACTTTGAAGTTTTCAGCTTGCTCCCAAGGACTTCGGTTTAACCCTTTCCCTCATATAGACTCATTTTGACACACTCAATAGGTACCACATAAAGCCTGATCTGCAGAAAGCCAAACTCAAACCTTACCAAATTTAATTGTAAAATCCTCATTACCAGACCACTGAGGAGCAGCAAACAGCATGAAACCTGATCAGCCTGCAAGTTACTCGCAGGCTGATCTGGTTTTATGCTGTTCGCATAGGTCTTTTCATGGTATCCTCTATGAGGGAAAGGGTTAAAGAGGTTCTACTGTACATGTAGATGATTCTGGAACTTTTTGGAGATAACAATTAACATAGTTTATATTTACTTATAGCCTCCAGATAAAGAAGATGATGAGAGCTTGGAAAAAGAAGAGAAAATTGTAAAAGACTTGTCAAAACTTTCCAAAAATGAGAAATTGAAGGTATATATAATTTTTTTCTTATAATGACTTAAGTCTTTGGGCAAAGAAAAAATTCTGTGTTTGAATAGTATTTTTGTTATGTATTTCATTTGAAATAGGAGTTTAACAGTTCAGACTAAAAATAGCTTTCATATTTATCTGGTTTTTCCATCAAGTAGTTCCATGGATTAAAATATAGTATTTTAAATAATTATTTTGCTTTGTTAATTAGCATTTAAATTTGAAGTTATGATATGCTTTATGCTACATATTTCAGCTGCTGAAGAAGGAGTCTCCAGAACTGCTCACCTTGATAGCTGAGTTTAAAGAAAAGGTAGTGGTTTATCTTTTCTTTTCTGTTAAGGAAATAATTTTATTTCAAATTACTGTTTTGAAGTGTACTAGGATTTTTTCAGATGATAGGAAAGGGTCCTTATCACCATATTTAACCAGATTTTTCAACAAAAAATTCTGGTTTTAGATTTGCAAATGTTGTATGGGCGGGCAGCGTAAAACTTTTGTTTCTGGATGATAACTTAGTCATACATGGCATATCAATACCAAACGTTTTATACAGGTCGATCAAGGTCAAGGTCACGGGACTAAAAATAGAAAATAAGTTTCCGATGATAACTTGAGCCAGAGATGACATATCTATACCAAACTTTATGTACAGCTAGCTTATATTAAGGGGTCAAGGTCACTGTGTCTAAGAAAAGAAAATACAGAAAACTTTATAACTGGGGTCAGAGAAAACATATCAATACCAAACTTTATATTAAGCTAGCTTACATGAAGAGCTTGCTTGTTATTGTATTTCAAGTCAGCTGGGTCATGGTCAAGGTCACTGTGACTTAAAATAGAAAAGTTTCCGATAAATTTGAGTCAGAGATAACGTACCAATACCAAACTTATGTACAGCTAGCTTATATTAAGAGCTTGTTTGATATTGCATTTGAAGTCAACTGGGTCAAGGTCAAGATCACTGTGTCTAAAAATAGATAGAACTGGAAAACTTTTGTTTCCAGATGATAACTTGAGTCAGAGATGACATAGCAATACCAAACTTTTTTTAACATTTGGCTTATATTAAGAGTTTGCATGGTATTGCATTTGAAGTTAGCTGGATTAAGGTCAAGGTCACTTTGACTAAAAATAGAAACTACTTGAAACTTCAATGAAATGCAATATTAAGACAAAATTTGTCAAAATTTGTTGTATTTTAAGGTTACTTTGACCAAACAAAATTGTCAAAATTATTTGTGTAGCTAGCATATGTCAAGGTCACTTTGACTAAAAATAGAAAATACTTAAAACTAAAATAAAGCCTGTATGAATTGTTCCATTAGATCAACACTTTGTTGTGTAGGAAACATGTCTTTGTGTGCTTGCTTGAGTCAACAATTTTTTGTATGCTTTCTTTGAGTGCTTACCTGCATTTTTGTGGTGCCGTTGCTGAATGGAGGAATCATTCATTAAAAAAACACATTTTTATGAATGGAGGAATCCTTCATAAAAATGAATTGTTTTGTTATTTATTTTCACAAATTAATGATGTGCTGAAATATTTCAGCTGCATTTCATAACAAGATTTATTACTTTATGCAGTATCCATCCATTCTGCAAATTTGACTTACCTCCTACAGGTGGGCACTGGAAACAAAACCACCTCATTATAGCCCTTGTTGCATCAAAACCTTAGTGTAGTCCACTCATGCTTCATGTGTGCATGTTTATCATCTTTCACCGTGTAACCTTTTGTGTAGTGCCTATGTAGTAGGCATTTGCATGGATATTCAAATCCATATGTAGTGGTGGTTTTGGCTTAAAGTCATTTTTTGTTGTCATCCATAGCTTTTACTAATACAGAATTTGGGAATTAAATCTCTCAAAATTTCTGGTAACATCATATTTTGTACTAAAACTTAGTACTGATTAGTAAAACTTGTACTGCCATTGAGAGTTTCAAAACAGTCAAATGCTACTTCCAAATACTGAATCTGATTTTTTTTCACCTCGATCACGATATCAATTTCTATTTTTAATTCAAATTTGTGATTTTTTTTCAAAATTTAAAATTTTAATTTTGACTTCTTTTGAAAACATGGAAAATGGAGCATTTGCCCCTTAATAGCAACTGCTCCATTTTTTATGCTCACCGAAGGTGACGCATATAGTCGCCGCTTCGTCCGTCCGTCCGTCCGTTCGTCCGTCCGTTCGTCCGTCACACTTTCCTTGTCCGGACTATTTCTCAGGAACTAATGGCTTGAATTCAACGAAACTTTATGGGAAGCTTTATTACCAAGAGGAGATGCGCATATCGTCAGCATGACCCGATTCCTAAATTTTTCACAGAGTTATGGCCCATTGACTTTTCGGCCTATAGTACATATTGCATGATTCTTGTCCGGGCTATTTCTCAGGAACTAATGGCTTGAATTCAACGAAACTTTATGGGAAGCTTTATTACCAAGAGGAGATGCGCATATCGTCAGCTGACCCGTTCCTAATTTTTAAGAGTTAGGCCCTTGACTTTTGGCCTATAGTACATATTGCATGATTCTTGTCCGGGCTATTTCTCAGGAACTAATGGCTTGAATTCAACACAACTTTATGGGAAGCTTTATCACCAAGAGTAGATTCGCATATCGTCGGCGTGACCTGGTTCCTCAATTTTTCAGAGTTATGGCCCCTTGACTTTTTGGCCTATAGTACATATTGCATGATTCTTGTCCGGGCTTTTTCTCAGAAACTAATGGCTTGAATTCAATGAAACTTTATGGGAAGCTTTATTACCAAGAGAGATGCGCATATCATCAGCATGACCCGATTCCTAAATTTTTCAAAGAGTTAAGGCCCATTGACTTTTTGGCCTATGGTACATATTGCATGATTCTTGTCCGGGCTATTTCTCAGGAACTAATGGCTTGAATTCAACAAAACTTTATGGGAAGCTTTATCACCAAGAGTAGATACGCATATTGTCGGCGTGACCTGGTTCCTCAATTTTTCACAGAGTTATGGCCCCTTGACTTTTTGGCCTATGTCATTTGCATGTTCTTGTCCGGGCTATTTCTCAGGAACTAATGGCTTGAATTCAATGAAACTTTATGGAAGCTTTATTCAAGAGTAGATACGCATATGTCGCGTGACCTGGTTCCTCAATTTTTAAGAGAGTTATGGCCCCTACAACCATGTTGTTGACTAATATTCATGTCATTTGCCTAATTTAACAGGAGATATCATTTAAACAAAACCCCACAAAATTCAATATGCTAGTAATGTCAATCATAGTCATGTCAGCTAATTGTTGTTTAGGCCATTATACACTATTTCAAATATCCAGTCATATGTCAAGAGTGTTGGTTAACCTCTTCGATATGAGCACACATTGAAATGTATGACTTAATTTTTAGTAGTATAAAAACTAAAAAAAAATCAATGAAAGATCTGATGAGTAACACGTATTATATTAAATAGTAAACTGTTACTAAGTCTCCAAATTAGAGTTGGTAAAACATCTTATCTGATGAGGAGAATAGATATGATTTAGGAATGGGGATTTCAACATATCCTCCCACCCATTGACCAAGGCCTTATTTGTAACAATGACGTTCTTCGGGGAGCATCTGTCAGTTCTACTGACTTTCTTGTTTAGGAGTAAATGCTCAATTTTTCATAATGTTTTCAAAAATCATGTTTCTCAGATGTGTCAGAATGTGTTGGTACCAGGTAATGGGTTAAGCTCTATATTTCTGCTATATCAGTAGTTCTATACCTGCATCTTGCCATTGTGAGTGTATGCCCCCCCCCCCCTTTTTTTTTGGAAAGTATCACCATTTTCACATTGAGGGTAAAAAGTTTTAGGGATGCACAGCAAATTTGGGGAATCCTAAATAAATTTAGATGAAACTTTTCAGAGGGGAAAATGGCTGTGAATGGCTCCTGATATAGAAGAGAAAGCCCTGATGATAACTATTGAAATTGTTTGAAAAAATATTTGTAAACTCTATCAACGAGTCTCAGAGTTGCATGATTAGAGTGCTTGTAACCAGAAGATTGTAAGTGCATTGTAGCTAAAAATGAATACTGATTTACCTCTCATGCCTGGAACTTGGTATGTAAGGGCATTTCCAGGACTGGTTGGCCCGTTGTCTGGATAATATGACTCATGCTTCCTCTCATTCCATGTAGCTGCTTAATGGATTTCAGATGTTTGAGTTTTTTTTTATCTTTATGCTTGCTTATTGGATAGATAGCTTCTTTGTTGCTTCTTAATTTTGTTTTATATAGTGTGATCTCATTGTTTGCAGTTGACTGAAGTACAGGACAAGTTGTGTCCCCTGAGAGATCTCCTACAGAAGAAGAACATCAGCGGGAAGGCTGTAGATTTGTCAATACCAAGTTTCATCTGAATTTGAAGTAAATATTTTATCCAACTTATCTAACTTGAAGCTTAAGATAACTGCAGTTTTAATACCTTATTGTAGCAATTGTAAATCCTTTGTTATATAATTGTGACAATTTTCTCATAAAACTCTAGTGTATACAGCTGCCAAAAAGATATACATTGACAGGATGCAGTATTTAAAATGTAATGAATCTTCTGTTTTATATTGTAATTGAGAAAACACATATTTCCATTTATATATTTGTTGAAGGTAGCACTTGATGTTCATCATTCCTATGTTACAGCTACTGTACCAATGTCCTGTTCTATCTGACACTAAAGTCCAAACAGGTACCTGTACACAACCACCCAGTCATCAAGAGACTTCTTCAGTATCGCAATGTGAGTCCCACCTCCTCTTTAGATGTCTTTAGATATAATATACTCTAAATATATTGAATGAACCATCAAATTATAATTATTATTGTCAGGTCATGGGGGCAAACAGTGTCTCTGTTTTAGAATTGAACTTTCAGAAACTGTTAAGATCTCTATGGTTGCATGGATCGAGGCTGAACATGACCTTGTTGTCGAGCCCGCTTGCGGTGAGCTCGACTTAGTAGTCACAATGGCAATTTAGTGTATGTATGTGCGTGCGTGTGTCTGATTTTGGTCTTGTCCGGGCTATAACTTTATCAAATATGGAAGGATTCTCAAATAATTTCGCACAATTGTCAAGCTCAGTGAGACAGAGTGTCATGCACAGGAACCAGATTCGTAGCTCAAAGGTCAAGGTCTCAGATGGAGGTCATAAACATACTTTTTTGCTTGTCTGGGTTGTAACTTCATCATGGATTGAAGGATTCTCAAATAATTTGGCACAAATGTCAAGCTCAGTGAGATGGAGTGTCATGCACATGAACCAGATTCATAGCTCAAAGGTCAAGGTCACAGATGGAGGTCAAAGTTCAAAAACATGTACTTTTTTGCTTGTCCGGGCTGTAACTTCATCATGGATGGAAGGATTTCAAATAATTTGGCACAAATTTTAAGCTCATGCACAAGAACCAGATTCGTAGCTCAAAGGTCAAGGTCACACTTAAAAGTCAAATGTAAAAAAATGGTCTAAAACAGCTTATCCGGACCATTACTCTTTCATAATAGGGGGGGATCCTCAAGTGTCAAACTAAGTGAAATGTTATGTTATGCACAAGAAATAGAATGTAGTTCAAAATTCAAGGTCATACTTTGAGGTCAAAGGTCAAAAATGAGTTCATTTTTGCATGTCTGTGCTGTTACTTCCCCATGGATTGAGGGATTCTCAAATAATATGACACAAATGTCAAGCTCAGTGAGACAGTGTGCTGTGCACAATGTTCAAGTTACACATAGAGGTCAACGGTCATGGAGTTGGATTTGCTTGTCCAGGTTGTAACTTAGACATGGATTGCAGCATCTTAAATTGGTTAACCTCGAAGTGTAGTGTGTGCAGAAGAGTTAGGTCCCTAGCTCAAAGGTTTAGGTCACACTATGAGGTCAAAGGTCATGGAGTTGGATTTGCTTTTCTGGGCTGTAACTTAGATATGAATCTCAGTGTTTTCAAATAACATTTGTAGTTATGTTAACCTCAATTAGACCTAGAGTCATGAACAAGAGTTGTGACCCTATCTCAAAGGTCAAGGTCATACTTAGAGGTCAAAGGTCATTTGCTTGTCTGTAACCTAGACATGGATAGAAGGATTTTCAAATAAGTTGGCTAAATGATCAGAGGTGTTAAACACAACAGTTGGGTCAAGGTCAAAGTCATACTTAGAAGTATGACACACTGGATTTGCATTTTTGGGCTGTTCTTTTTCTCTGGATCAGAGGATTCTCAAATGATTTGGCAGTAAGTTTTGCCTCAGTGAGATGATGTATCACATGAAAGAGTTGGGTCCCTAGCTCCATGGTCAGGGTCCCATCAGAGGTGAAAGGGGCACCTTTGGCTGTGGGCTTGACATGTTGCCCTTGGGCATCTAGTGATTTTTAAAAGAGAACTTTAACCTCTGATTTACTGGTAAGTAAGACAACTGTCAAGTGCTTATTGATGCTTTGTCTCAAATTATGTTTCCAGAAACAGGGAGTATGTGACAACTTGTAAATAAATTTAAATAACTCAAGTGATCTCCATGTTGATTCCTGTGTATAATGTGTGTGACAGATCATGACCCAGCTGGAGCCCCTAGACAAACAGATCCAGGACGAGGTGGAGGACATTGTGGCCCGGCTCAAGAAGGGTGAGGATGTAGAGCTAGACGCTGGTGGGCATCCTGCAGACAGGGAACCATTCACATTTGTCAGGTATGTCTGTTTTTCATATTCATTACCAATCTAAGGGAAAAATGCAACAAATATCAAATCAGATCAGACTGCAAGTGACACATTTGCTGATCAAGTTTTATACAGTTTACTTCTCTTCTGAACCTTTGAAATAAGGAGTAGCACTATAATTCCTGCACAGAGTGATAATTGATTTCAGTCTGATAGGCTTTTGTATGATAGAAAATTCTTTTAAATTATGTGGCTGTGTGGCAAAGGATTTAACCAAAATTACATGGAAACAGATTTTTGCACAAAGCATTATTAAAACATCAAGTACCGGTAATCAATTTGGGGAACATAAACTATTTAAACATGGCCAGCTAACAGTTTTTAACCAGGTTTTCCGAAGGAAAACTCTGGTTATTAGATTGGGGTATGTCGGCGGGCAGGTTGATGGGCGTAAACAATTTCTTCTGTGCGCAACTCCTCCTACATTTTTCAACGGATTTGGCCCAAACTTTTACAGAAGCATTATTACATAGTGACCTGGCGCATATTGTCAGGATTTTGTGGTTCGACTTTTTTTGATGCAGTTATGGCCCTTTGCCCCTTAACGGATGTAATATAACATTAACAGAAGTACCTTCACTAAGTCACCCTGGAGAATATTACCTGTGTTTTGCAGTTTGAACATTTTTGATGGAGTTTTGCCCCTTTGATAAAATTCCTTGTCTGGAGCATAACTCCTACATTATAAGAGGTATTGACTTGAAACTTTATAGGTGCATACATCTCACTGAGGTGGAATGCAGTGCGTAGGAACTTCACTCTGTGAAAATGGATTATCTCCCCTTTCAGTTGTCAAATTTGAAATCCCATACTTCATGCATATTTACATATGATGTGCCATTGTTATGTAAAGTTTGTGTGACATCCATCTTACGGTTTAAGAGGAGTTGCGCTTACAAGCTATTTTTGTTAAAAAAAATTGAAAATGGATTATCTCCCCTTTTGGTGGTCAAATGGGTTTAGGAGTTGTGCTTACAAGAATAGGGATAGATAGACAGACAGACAGACAACTGGTGATTCCTATATACCCCCACCAAAAAAATAAAATAGAATTTAATTTAAGTGAATGCTTAATTGACAATTTCAGAAGCAGATTGTTGCATCATATTCATGTCTTGTTCAAAGTTAATGTGGATAAATGTAAGTTAAAAATCCTTGTTGCACATATTATATATGTTTGCTTTATACAGAATTGTATTAGATTTAATAGACATTGAGCACAAAATTATTTGACTGATACAAATAATCTGTACTGGGACGAAACATTGCGAAAAGAAAACCTGGTTTTGTGACAATTCCTGTCACTTGTTATACCCCCACAAGTGAAATTTGGGGGGGTATATAGGAGTCACCCTGTCGGTCGGTCGGTCGGTCCGGCGGTTGGTCTACAAATATTTGTCCGGAGCATTTCTCCAAAACTATTGTACCTATGTTAATGAAATTTCATAGGTTGATAGACCTTGCTGAGAGGAAGTGCAGTGCATAAGAACCATAACTCTGCATGTATTTTGAAAGGAGTTATTGCCCTTTGTCATTTTTAATCTTTTGATTTTGTCCGGACCATAACTCCAATACTAAAGTAGCTAGGTTGATGAAACTTCATATGTAGATAGACCTTGCTGAGAGGAAGTGCAGTGCACAAGAACCATAACTCTGCATGTATTTTGAAAGGAGTTATTGCCCTTTGTCATTTTTAATCTTTTGATTTTGTCCGGACCATAACTCCAATACTAAAGTAGCTAGGTTGATGAAACTTCATATGTAGATTGATCATGATGAGAGGAAGTGCAGTGCATAAGAACCATAACTCTACATGTTTTTTAAAGGAGTTATTCCCCTTTGTTAATTTTTGTCTTTTGATTTTGTCCGGAGCATTTCTCCAAAACTACTGTACTTATGTTGATCAAACATCATATGTAGATAGACCTCATATGTAGATAGACCTTCATGAGAGGAAGTGCAGTGCCTAAGAACCATAACTCTGCATGTATTTTGAAAGGAGTTATTGCCCTTTGTCATTTTAATCTTTTGATTTTGTCCGGACCATAACTCCAATACTAAAGTAGCTAGGTTGATGAAACTTCATATGTAGATTGATCTTGATGAGAGGAAGTGCAGTGCACAAGAACCATAACTCTGCATGTATTTTGAAAGGAGTTATTGCCCTTTGTCATTTTTAATCTTTTGATTTTGTCCGGAGCATAACTCCAATACTAAAGTAGCTAGGTTGATGAAACTTCAATGTAAATTGATCTTGGGAACCTAAGAAAACCACAATGTAAATTCTTAAAGACAGGTTTTTGCAAACAATAAATATGGATGTGAACCATAATTAGACTGCATTTTTATTCTCCTCAGCTACAGATCTTGGGGGCAAATTGTTTTCTTCTGTGTGTCTGTATGTGTGTCTGTCTATCTGTCTGTCTGTCAAAACTTTTTAGCATTGTCCAAAACTTTTGAACCATTGCTCACACTAACTTTAAACCTTACATACATGTAGTCTTTCACTCACGCAAACTTTTGAAACTGTATTCCTACACATGACAGACTTCCGGTGTGGGTATTGATCACCTTTAGTGATAATATTTTTTTTTGGTATGCTTATAAGCCCAAATCCTATGTGTGAACATTCGTTTTATGTGTCATGTGAATACATCCTGTGTCAAAGATGGGGGTGGGGGTATGAATCACCTTCAGTGATAGTTCTAGTTCATATTAGAATTGGTCTTAGTTTTCAAGAAGCATTATTTCCAGGATTTGACTGCTCCCTTATTAAAGCATTCATATCCTCTTGAAAAGATGTGCTTTAACTCACTGCATAAATAAGTAAAAAAAAAAAACAAAAACCCATAAACTTAGAACTCATGTTCCTGAAGGTTTAAATTCTAAACTACTTTATACAGTAGATTAATATGTGTTACCTATGTCTACTTGTATGGTAGGTACTGTTAATCTTTTTTTCCTGTTCATGTTTTTTTTATTGTAATAAGCTATAGGAAATGTTTGTATTTTATATCCGAAACAGTACCTATCTCATTTTGACGTTATAAATAGTACACATACGTCTGCATTTTCCCGCTTTTTTGATATTACGTTATTCATGGTGATGTCGTTTCCGTTGTTTATGTTTAAAAGTTATTGTTATCCTGATGAAGCTGTTCTCCAAAACGTTGAAGTAATAACAATATTAATTTTTCCTGTTTTGTCGTTGATTTTTTCCACACTGCATAAATAAGTATCAGAAGTGGTGTATTACATGTATGGATGGTTTTATGGAAATTGGATTAAACATGAATAAATCATGCAAGATTATCTCACTGAGTGACAGTTTCTCAATGTGAAGAAGGTCTATCTATAGGATAGAGTCTATTAAGACATTTTTACAGATAATAAAAAGTTAATAACTCTTGTCTAGGACTGGAAAAAAATGTACCAGTAGATTGTCTGATGAAGAAAACAGCTCATCCAGTGTCACATTATCATAGAGATATATTTCCTAGTTGATATAAGAACATTAATGGTTCTTAAAATAGGATACCTGATAATTATAATAAAACTGATAAAAATTCACTGATATTGCAGGAGAAAGCATGAGAAGGCCAAGAAGTTGGACAAGACTGCTGGAGTGAAAAAGTTAAGTGATCTGGTGCCTGACTCGGATGAAGGGGACTCCGATGATATGTATGAGGACTTCGGCCCACCTTCCAAGTCCAAAGTATGTAGACAGTAGGATGAAGCGTTATAATTATATGACCACCATAATATTATACATCTACTGATATGTAAAGATATATTTTTTGAAAGATATAAACATACATAAATATCTTCTTTTTATATACATGAACCAGGTTGATAAACTTAATATTGTGAAGAAGCTTACTGTTTATTGTGTCAAGTCACTTTTATTCGAAATTACTTATATGAAGAGCAAATGATTTAAGTCTCAATTTTCATACATTTATACTCTTTCACTTTCTAGCTCTGAGTTCTAAGATAAATTAGATTTGTTTCAAAGAATGTTCTTTTCTCTTCTCACTTTTAAAACTCTGCAAAAGTGCTCAATTCTGAACCCTTTACCACTCTAGTGCTATTAAGAAATGACCTTGCAGCTTGCAAGTAAGTAACCTGTTGGCTGGATCAGGTTTGATACAACAGTATCTTGAGAATGAGAAGGAGATACCTTATAAGAGTCAATATAGTGTGATATAGCTTTTTTCTGGTATACTGGTATGCCATTTTATAAGTCATGAAATATCTAATTGTAAAGTCAGGGATGTTCGTTTTAATCTGTTTTAACTTGTGTGTTTACAATTTGTCCCCACAGAGGCAGCTGAGAGAAGAGGGTCGGTATGAGACGAAGGATGAGCGGGCGGCCCTGGATTATTACGAGATGATGAAGGGAGGCCGACCCCAAACAGAAGAGGAGGAGGACATGCCAGGGTAACACTCCCTCTACCTATAATATTCAGTAGGAGCATAACTGTTTACACGACCAAAGTATTGAGTGCCAAACTAGATGGGGATGAATTCTGTTTTAATCCATTAATTTTCATGTCCCACCATATCTAGTTGCATCCTATGGTTGGGT
This sequence comes from Solen grandis, assembly GCA_021229015.1. Taxonomy (NCBI): domain Eukaryota; kingdom Metazoa; phylum Mollusca; class Bivalvia; order Adapedonta; family Solenidae; genus Solen; species Solen grandis. Next base: position 51,478,070 of record CM037782.1, on the reverse strand, counting down.
ATGTATGTCAGTGATTATTATCTTTGCTATATTGATAATCTCATTGTGCTGTCATGGCAAAAACGATAAACTATTGTATCTGAGAAAATATACACAAAGTACAAATGCATTAATACAAGTAGGTGGTTCAGCTTTGACAAGCCCAACACCCTCCCCAAAAAATCTTAAATGCTGTTTTTCCCTATATTAATGTATTCATTCTTACTACAATTCACATTTACAGAAATATTAAAATTAAATGATCAGAGTATTCTGTTGTCACACTGAGGTAATTTGATCGAAAATTGAACTGGTTTACAGAAAAGAATACATTGGTTTGTTTGGGATACAGTTTTTGAGCAGTTTACTTAGGCATGAATGGGAAAAACAAGTCCCTAAATGTTATGGAAAAGCATGTTTATGATTTCACTAAAAAGACTAAGGTTTATTGAGTTCCACATACAGTCAATTCGCGATGGTACGAAGTAGCCCCGGGAAACGCATTTATTTCGTTCCATCGCGTATTTCGTTCCATCGCATCTTTCATATTGACGATTGAGAATCCCTTTATGTATGTGCTCACTCGTTTGTTTATGTCGTGTTTTAGTATGTATTGCCGAAAACCATGTACTGTCGTAAAGATTTAGTGTCGAAATATGTTTAGTGTGATGTTGTTTCATTATTTGATTCTCTATATTTGACAAGTCAGACCTGGAGACCAATATTTATACTGGTGCCTATTAAGTATTGACATAAAATCACTCATTAATCTTTGTAACAAACAAACAAACTCGCTTGTAAGCTTCGTGTCAGTTTGCAACAATCAACGTCACGGATGGCGTGATAATAGGCTGATTACAGACAATATAATGGCGGACGCGTGTAAGCGACAGGTGTCACTCGGGTAGGTGTGAAAACTGACCGACACTTCGTTCGAACGCGTCATTAATCAGTTGTTAATTAGCAAATCGGACCACATACATACTTCGCTCCAGTGCATCTTTCGTTCCATCCTATTCGTTCCATCGCATCTTTTTTACATTGAATAAAGAACAAATATTGCCGGGACCTGGCAATTACTTCGCATTACACCGTCATTTCGCTCCATCGCATTTCGTTCCATCGTGAATAGACTGTATATACATGCAAATATCTGTATCAAAGCTCGAGTTCTTGTTAGATATTTGTACTCCTACTTCACAGATGTCTATATAATAAGGCTATAAGGGAATCAGACTTGTCAAAGACGTGTCACGTCCTGTCCTATTCTCACTTTAAATGAAGACAAAGTGATATGCTGGGGTATGAATCGGCTTTAGTGAGTGGGTTTTTTTTGGTTAATTTATAGTCAGTTATGATAGAACTGAATCTATTATACATGTATTTGTTTGAACCATGCAGTGAGGAGGATGAAGGAGTGGAGATGGAGTATGGTGAGGAGGAGGAAGATGAAGAGAGCAAACGAGCAATCACATACCAGGTACATGTTCCCAGTTGTCAACATTGTATATTTTTCTTTAAGAATATTTTTCTTAAAAACACCTGGTGTTATTTTTAAAAACTCCTGATTAAGTTAAAGAAGATATTGATTCTAGGAAAGGAGAGTCTTTTATTAAGAAATATCTATCTCAGCTTTGTTTTGCCTTGAAACATATATCTGTTGTTCTCTTCTTCCAAAGATTGAGAAGAATAAGGGTTTAACAGCAAGCAAGAAGAGGGAACTGAAGAACCCAAGAGTGAAACATAGAATGAAATTCAGGAAGGCTAAAATACGCAGGAAGGGACAGGTATGAGATTGAACCTTTTATTTTCTCTGTTAATATTTCAGAAGCAGTAGGCAAAATAACTTATATCAATAAACTCTAAAATGTTATTGTATTTGAATTTAATTCGACATGCTGTCTTAGATAGGCTAGATAAAATTTATAAATCAAAACTAACAGAGTTCTTCAAACTTTTACTACCACACAATACCTAAATGATATTAAGTTAAATACAAAATATGTAATTCAAGCTATTTTGTATTTTTTTCTTGCAGATTCGAGAACCAAGGACAGAAATGCACAAATATGGTGGAGAAATATCAGGGATCCGAGCTGGGATCAAGAGAGGAGTAAAACTGCGATAAAATTGACTTGTTGATGAGAATATCTTATTCATTAAATTTGATATGTGAAAGTCTCCTTTCTTGATTTTACATTGTAGTAGAAATCAATTTTTTTGGTTACCTGCTCCCTTTAAAAAAGTTTGCTTCGTTAAACAATATTGTTTGTAGATTTTTCTACTGTGGACAGATATGCAGGATCATGCTGTAGACATGTGGCATGATATCACACCCTGTCACATACTGACATTGGGCCAACCAATCTTGAAAATTACCTTAAATACTAAGTGCCAAGCAAGAGAGCTATACCAGTACCATTTTTTATGACTTTGGTGTGTCGTGGCCAGGGATCGAACCCACAACCTCCTGCTCCCAAGGCAGACACTCTAACCACTTGGTCACTAGGGTCAGCTGGATGTAAATCAAAACATCTGACAATTTAAATCTTCAGTTATGTATAATACATGAATGCACCCAGTAGTCTCAAGCCAAGCAAGGGTACCCAGTATTTTGTAAGTATCATGAATAACAACTATAAACCAGGAACTGTCTGGTTTGGACAATGGAAATGATCAATACTTGTATTTTAAGTCTTTGTATCATTTAAGACTTCACGAGATATTTAAGGAAAGGACTTGAACAACCAACTTAAAACATCTTCACCTTGCAAGTTAAGTCATAATCTTACAATGTTTTATTCTCATCAATACATGTGAAATGAAAATAAGTTTTAAAACTTCTTTCAGTCTCATTTGGCTTTTCTGTGTTGAACTATATTGTGCAATGCCATAATAAAGTGATACACAGTTAACCTTTATAATGCTTTGGGCACTTGTGACTGCCTTTGTGACTATTGCAGACCAAGATCAGCCTGCACATCTGTGCACTCTGATCATTGTCTGCACTGTTTGTTATTCAGTCAATTAATTTTCTGCAAGCACCCCAGTAAACAAATCATGGTTCAGTCCAAAATGAAGAAAGGACAAGTCCAAACACCTTTTGGCACCACCCCAGAGGGTCAGATGTCAAATAATTGATATTAATGGAAAGCCATGCATAAGTGGAATGAGAATATCAAATAAAAAGACTTTATTCCATATAATAAAGGAGGAATGCATGGACAAAAAATCATATAAAAATAAAGGAAGATTATTAAAAAAAAAAAAAAAAAAAATTCTTTCTGTCTTTGCAGTTTTGCTATTCGCTACCTTTTTAGCTCACTTTGCCCAAAGGTGAGCTATTAAGACTGATGAATGTCCGGCATCTGATGTCTGTTTTCAACATTTAGCTTAAATGACATCTCCACCTAAACTGCTGGGCCATTTTCCATAAAACTTTATAGAAATTTTTCATGAGTGGTTCTCTTCCAAAGTTGTTAAATTCCATGCAGAAATCAGGTTGCCATGGCAACTAAAAGGGAAAAGTGAATGTGATCCGTCAAGTGATGGCAAATTAAAATAGATATCTAAATATAGGTTTTATCATTCTAAATATAGTTTCATTACTGTCTGTGATGGTTTTGTCTGCTGGGGGAAACCAACCATTCTTTTTACGATCATGGATGGCTGCATTGTGTGACCATGTGTCTGTAGATGGATATTGATAGACATAATACATTTAAGTAACAAGAGCTGTCAGAGGACAGCATGCTGGACTATTCAAATTGCTTGTTGGTAAATCAAATGAAATTTATTTCAATTCTTGCCCTTCATATACCCTGTATTTAATAATAGTCAAAAATTACCCTTAATTAGGTTTATGAAGTCTAAAATCAACATTACACATAGTTACTGAGACATAAGTATAATAACACTGTGCATGCAAAACTTTACCAAGTATCCAAGTTAGAAAAGGGCCATACTTGTATAAAATTCAGTCCAAGAGTTATCCTCCTTTGTTTTCTGATGCCCCTGAACACACTCCTAAACTTTCTGGTCAATACCATAAACAATTTCTGAGATATAAGCTGGATTGTAGCTTGCATGCAAAACTTTAACCAAAAAGTCTTAGTCAAAAGGTGGCCCTAATCTGCATTATATTCAGTCATAAACTATCTGCCACTATAGTATGATACCATTGAAGATATTAGAGATGTTTCAAATAAAACCCAGGCCTGGTTACTGAAATTCCTTGCATGCAAAACTGTAACCAAACTTTTTAAGTTAAAAAGGAACCATAATTTGTAATATATTCCATCAAGTGTTATCTTCCTTGATAATATGATAACCCTAAACATATTAAAGATGTTTCAAATCAATTGCATGCCTGGACTCTGAGATAAAAGCATGAAAGTACCTTGCATGCAAAACTTAAACCAAAATTTCTAAGTTAAAAAGGGGCCATAACTTGTAATATATTCCATCAAGAGTTACCTACCTTGGTTGTCTGATGCCCCTGAACATATTCATAAACTTTCAAGTCAATACCATGAATGGTTATAGAGATATAAGGTTGATAGTAATTTGCATGCAAAACTTTAACCAAAAGCTGCAATGCAACTCAAGGGTGCTACAAGCTCTCGTATTCTTCGAATAGTCAGCTAAAATCAATTCTTAGTGTATCTACTTTAAAGGTGAATGATATAGTATCATATAATAGCAATGCCTTTAATAATCAACTCAAAGTTCTAGGCCTTAACAGAAGTTTTAATTACTTTCACATGACTTCAGAAACATCATTATCAAGTTAGTATTGGTAACACTTATATTGTTGAATAAAAAAAAACAACATTGATCATCACACCAGAGGGTGTCAGAATTGTCCTGTGCCTTGACAAATTGGTACATCATTACAAACGATTTGATTTTTTTGTTTTATTTAGGTTTACCGTCGCTGCGATAGTATTTCAATCATATAGCGACGTCCTGCTAATTATGAGTGGAGGAAGATCCCCAAGTACACAGAGGTACCCGGGTAGAACCACCAACCTACTGCAAGCCAGCTAGAAGGCTTCCTCACATGAAAAATCCGAAGTCCCTACCGGGATTCGAACCCACAGCAGTGAGGGGCTGAGAGATTTGTAGTCCACAACTATAACCACTCAGCCATGGCGGCCACAAAGGACTTGAATATATAATTATAATGGAAGTATGTGTCATTAATACGGGTTGTAACTTATAGTGATAGGAAACTTAAATTTAATTAGGGGAACTTACCTCTGTCCCTTACACACTCATTTGAATTCAGCATTTTGTTTTGTTTAGGTTTAACATCCCACTAACCATAGTTCAGTTATTTAGGAGACAGATATAGGACTGCCTGTGATACCACTTCACAAACAAGCAGCATGATATGGGGGTATCACCCCCAAAGTTGTATCATTCTGACACTAGACATACCCTTTTATGCTGAGCAGCAAGCAATGTATCTCTGTACCATTTTTAAAAACTTCAGTATCTCGCAGTCAGGAATCAATCCTCTAGCCTACTGGTTCGTTATAAATGAACAAAAATGCATGGTTGCTACATTTCACATTTATTTATACAAACACATTTTGTACATTATGATGACATAAAACATGGTAAAAATGACAAAACCCATTTTTCTTTCACCCCTATATGCACACAAGAACTTGTAATTTCCATAACTACAAATAATCTGACAGTTAAATATGAGATTTTCTGTGAAAATCCAATAAGATCAGAACAATATTATATTATGAACACTTATACTGATATTTCATGAAGTGAATATCAATATTCTGAAAATGAAAACTGTATCTTTGTCTGCAAATGACTTTACATGTAAAACTTGAAGCACACACGACCATGGCTGTATCATTAATCTCTTAACATAACATGACTACTGGTAACACAATCTATAAAGTAAAATTATAAACTAAACGGATTGAAATTTCCTTAGAGTTCAATAACCAGCCAACTCCTTCAATCTGTGTGTCAAGACCCTGGTCTACAGGGCCTGAGAATGACTTTCAGAATGACATAGATTTTGTAAAGGCCATACACAACTGGACTGTCCACTCCCTGCTTCTCCCACAGCTGGCTGTGTCAACAGAATCTGAACCAGTATTGCAGGGTGTAGATCTTGAAACAATTCACTACTTGGTCCAGCTGACTTTTGGTATGTCAAAATGTTCTGTCAGTCCATCCAGATGCTGATTGAATTCCTGAAATACAAATGATGACAATGTAACGGTGCCTGAACCTTTTCAGGCAGGATGCAAGCAACTGACATGTGGTCTATTTTTTGATAAAATAAAACAGTAACAGCACTTCAACTATTTGAATCAAATCAAAAGAAATCTGACCTAGTGTGTTTTTTTTTTTTTTTTAAAGTGTGCCAGTACTACATATCATCATAACATGTTCGTTTGGCAATGAAGACTGCAGCATATTTTCAAACATAATTTACCTTGTGTAAAAGGTACAGTTCAAATCTTGGGAGTGATAGTCAATCTATGGAAAAAAGCACATACACACACACACACAAAAAACAACTGCTAAATCAATACGCCTATGACAAATAACTACAATTAGATGGAATATAATTTCAAACAACTGAACTAAGAAGTGAACGCAAGCCTTTTTATTCTCACCTCCTTGCCAAACAAATTTCAGGAAGTGGGAGGGATATTGGAAACTGGCTCCAGTGTGTGAACTAAGACACATTGTGAGATAAATTAATCCTCTTTCTGATACATCATATATTTTTCAAATTTAACTGATTTCTTTTAGCTCTAGAAATCTTACCAGAATCCTCTCCTTGTGAGATTTGCTTGCCTTGTCCAGAATCTGTTTCGCCATCTACAAAATAGAGAATGAGAAATTAATGAAAAGTCTCTGTTGAATTTATTATGGAATTCCATTACATGTACATGCAATGAAACTTAACTTAAACATTGCTTATATTCATTTATTTGAAAGACAAGAGTGTTCTTTGGAACACATGTCACCTGCTTAAGCGGGACAGAAACAGTGTGATGGACAGACAGTGGAAAAGTGATCCCTATATGTCACCTCTGCTTACATTGTCAAATACCCCCGGCTGACTTGCTTACAGCAGGTGACACACACACAAAAAATATTGTGCATTGGGTGGGAAAAATTTGCAAAGAATATCAATTTTGAAGGACTTCATTGGTGGGAAGATCATGATCATGATCCAGTTGCAGAATTTGGATTTTGTTTATACCAACTATGTTGGTAGCAAGAATCTGTCACTAACTTCCCATGATAACTAATCCCAACCCAGGAACTTAAAAGATTGGATTTAGTGTAAGTTTTTTTTTCTCCAAATCACATAAAAAAAAAAAATAGTTTAAACAATGGTAGTATTGTTTGTTTTCATAATGGTGTTTATGAATTTATCATCCTATTTGTTATTTTGTATTCTAAAAATATTTCTGGTATGGTCTAGGACTATACTTTACCTTTTCTTCTTTTCTTTTCTGGAAGGCCAGTTCAGCTTTAGTTCTTTTGTCAACAGGTGCATGTCTTGTTACACTGCCATCGGATGTGCTTGCTTGCAAATCAATGTTTTCATAGATTTTTGACATCTCCTTTTCCTTGTCCTTCTTTTTCTTCTTTCTGTTAAAAAAAGTAAATATTTATGTACTTTAATCTTCACTGCAAAAGTATGTTGGGTAATGAATCAGGTTGGTAAAATGTTGGTTATTTGCTTTGATTTCATTCTAACCAGCAACATTTCAGTCGTTTGGGGGTGTTATCTACACGAGACGTACCATGCTGCCTCACTGTCAAATCATAATCATGCTGTAGACATACCAGTAATAATTACAGGTATCCCAAATGAAGCTGACCAGTTTGAGAAACTACTCTTATATGTTAGCACTACCTCTTAGTCATAATTAGAATGCTCAACCCAATTAGCACCAAACTTCTTTCTAATTTTTTTTTTTTTTACGTTTCACTTAACTGTTGAGAGGAGTTCACAAGGTAGCTGATACACCGGACTTAGAGCCAGCTCTAAGATCTTTCAGAAGTGTAGTTATTGTCAGTTTTGTACACAGCATACATCATCTTAAAGCTATTTTCCCACACAAACAAAGCAAACAAAAAAATAAATGGATATTTTAATCTCATGAAAAGTAAAATCAAGGTATTCTTTTCTGAATGTGATTCTTAACCTATATCTTGTGAATATTTATGTACTCATTTATGAATTGAGAAATATTAATTTACTGAACGTTAAATGGTATAATTTTTATGAACCAAAGGATTTTTCTTTGCCATGCATACTGTGTAGAATCTCAGCTACAATAGAGTATAGGAGCAAACAACCTGAGGAGACCTTGATCAGATAGGAATGCTCTGTTTGCCATTACATCATATTTGTTATGAAGAAGAAAAAGGTTAACTGGCGTAAATCACAGGTATAAAACATTCTAAGCACCTCAAAGGAGCACATATGTGATAATGTCTGCTTGATTTTTATCTGAGAGTTATCTGAATCTGAATACTATATGTTGTAGATCCTTAACTGCATTTTACATGACGGCTACCCTCTATTGTTGGCGGTGGCTCTTCAAGGCATTTTTGAATGTCTTACTTTGCCAACACACATTTTCAGGGAGAGAGTAACATTTTTCTACATCCTGATTTAAATGAAGATATTGCTGAAATGTCAAAACATACGGTACACAATACCAAAACATACCCATTAGTACAAATGAACAATTTTTTTTTAAATTCTTTGGTGGATGTTTTCAGATTTATGTAACCCGGGGTTGTCAAATAAGAACAATGGGGTCGATGATATGAATACTTTAATAAGCATGGAATCGGACGATGCACAGAAGTAAATGAGAAAGAAGCCTGTAACATAGAAATGAAACCAAAATAAGATATCGTGATGAAAACACAATATGGCAATTGGATAATTTCATAATCACACAATCGCGATAATAAATATCATTTTACAATAAAACATAAGTTAGGCAGGTAAGACTATACACAATGACGTCACACAGCTACTGGACAAGAAACAACTACCGTACATATACACATAAAAGTGCGGTATTGCAGGCAAGCATAGTAGTATTCTAAACTTATTATTTATTATTTATAATATATAGACAAAATATAGCATGGGTTAAACTTATATCTCAAACTATTAATATTAATATTCTTGAACACTGTAAAATGATACTATTGTTTTTTTAAATACTTGATTAAGGCTTGGCATTTATAAAATAATATAAACAAATGAAAATGAAAATTATTAATTCATATAGTATTGAATGTTCGTCTAGTATCAAAACATTTGCTTTTTTTTTCAAGACCGGTTTATCGATACATGTACATTATCTATTATTTTTGTATTTATTTACATAACCATTATACAATAGAGCCAAACTAAGCTATGTGCTTATATGTATATATGCACTTAGCCTAGTTTTCACCCATCGAAATACAGATTAATAATAATTAATATATCTTAACTGCTAAAACTGGGTGAAGTTTTATCAATATATGGACAAAAAAACTTTACATTTTGATAAATTAATTCTCTGAAAAAAAAAAGCATACACGAGAACTTAATGTAACAGTGGTTACGTTTTTGACTTCATTTGGTTACGTTTTGGTACTGAGTATGTTTTGACTATAACTATTTTTACAGGGTAATGACAACAGCAAAAAATATTATTAAGGACTTAGGTAAGTATGCAAGCTTTCTTTTAGTCTGCAAGGGTACAAATAAAATGGTATACACTCATAAGCATTAAACCCGCCTATTATTTGTGTAATACAAACATTTTGAATAAATTACAAATCATCATAGAGAGTAGTCAGTAATTTTTTCGCCATCAACAGCAGCTCAACCAAAACAAAACAAGAATTATCTAGCAGAAAAAAATGAGTCACAATTGAGTAATTATTGTGACAAGAAACATACTTTTATTTTAGAAAGAAAAATGTAAGTAAAAAGATTTTTAATTCCATATCTCATTTCATACTTTTTTATTTTGTGGTCAGAAACACGTTTTAATTTCAGACCTCCCCTCGCTACATTGTCGTAATCCGACATCTTGTTTTTCAACTGCAATCGTCCCTGTTTTATGTCGTTCTCATTGCCATCGTATTAGTTCAAGTTATTTTTAGTACATGTATGTCAAGCTGTACATGTAAATCAATTTCTTTAATTATCAATGAATGAATGGTCTCTTTGGATAATGAATGTTGATTTTTATGAATTCATTATATATAAATGTAATTGTACGTTGACTCAAATTTTATTTTTAGAAAGAAGAAAAAGGTTGAAACTAATTGTTGCGAATGGTATAGGGAGAAATCATTGATAGATCTACTCCTAGATAAAACATGATATAAAGAATGAAAATAACTGCAACAATAATTTTCAGTGCTATTATAATTTGTGTTTCTATCAATTTAGTAAATTCATTTGTCGCATTTTCCTCTCATGTTTTGTTGTAACTATTTCATGTTATTGATTTCTCCCTTGATAAATGGTACGTTTTGATTGGTCAGTGTAAAAGGCGTCCTTGGCATCAGGGCAACGAGGCACGGAGCCTTATATTATTCGTAATTTTAGCTAATTTACAAACTATAAATTTGTTATTTGATAGACAATACATTCAAAAATGCCGCGTCGTGCTTTGAGATGTGTTGTTGACCTGAACGTGGACAGGGTAAGTTTTTTCTTTAATTTATGAAATTATTCTCAGAGATATGTTGATCTTGCAAGTTTATTCATGTTCAATTGGTACCCGCTTACCATTTGTTGACAGCTTTATCGATCTTTAATCTATCGGTCTGTTGAATTACTTAAATCCTTCCTATGAACAGATGCATTGAAATAAATTACTCTATTGCCTTTTGTGTGTTATATGAACTTTAAGTGATAGAGCGATAGTTATACTGGACTGCTCTCAAAAGGTTTACACGATATCATTTAACTGTATTGATTACCAATATATGTGCAATTTACACACCAGTAGTAGTGTTGAGATATTAAATATTCAACGAATAGCCAACTAGGCTTTTATCACAATAGTAGGGCAGTAAAATGCCTAGTGTTCTTGTTTTTTATTGGCTTTATCACAGTAGTGTACTAAAGCCTACTGGTATTGACTTGAGGTGTTTGGCTTGGGGATTGTTAGCACTTACATCAAAGGCAACCTGGAGGTTACATAAAATGACAAGAAAGTGAAAGAAGCTCAGTCACAAGTATCTAACAGGGATCATTTAAAAATTGTGTTAAAAAAAATTCTTGTTGCCTGTGAATAAATCTCAGTAGATTTCATGACATCTTTTAATTAGAATCAATGTAAGATTTTGGTTAATCTTTCATGGACCCACCCAGGTGCAATTTTTATATAAATTACATAGAAGCCGAAATTTTGTTTTCTTATAATTCCCTTATTTCTACTCTAGAATCTAAATTGTATGGTTGACTTACCAGTTTTAGGGGCATGATAAATTTTCGAGATATTTTATCTCTATACTGTTAGCGTGTGAGAACACGACATGGCAAGCTTTTTTTTTTACGATCCATATAATGAAAACAAATATCAGCAATCCTACTATTTCCTTGAAATAGTTTTTATCACAAATCACAGAACAGTATTTTACATAGACAGCAAAATTAATTAACATCACCACATGCCCAGAAAAGAAGTCACATTATGGCTTAATTCAAATAAAAATATGTTGGATATTTGTGAAGCTTTTTAATGTGTGAAAAGAATATAATTAGTGATTAATAAAAGTGAAAATTTAATGTTTCAAATATATGTATGTGTCAATGGAAACTGTTCTTAAATTTTAAAAATGGATAGGTTTAAGGTCAGCAGCTTTCCCGAATAAAGTTGTTAAAGTTTCTTTTTGACCATGGATACCTATCAGAAAAAAATAATCAGAACAGCATCTCGGCATCTCTATAAATTAATGTCCAATCATTATAACATTGGTTCCTCTGAAATGGAATATTGATGCATATTAAACTCATACAGTTTCATTTTGAAAATATGCCAAAAACTTTTTAATAATTATTTTAATTTATAGGAATATCAATATTGATTGGAACCACTTAATTCCAATTTAATAAATTTTTTTAATTTGATATGCCAATATGGATTAATCGCATTCATACCATGAAAACTTGTTAGACCTTCATAAGTTATGCACCATTAAGAAGCTCTTGAATTGATTATCCAATTGTCTAATATGGATACAGGCATGAAAAAACAACAACACTTAAAAAACCAAATTTTTTTTTTTTTATGAGGTTTTTATCTTTAAAATTTTCAAAATATTATTTTCATATTGAAAATGATTCATTTAGGCTGTTCCATTAGATATAGATTTCAGTATGGTAGACTGAAAAATAAAAGCACTGTGTTGATTTAAAAACAGAGAGCATTATATCTGTGATATATAATAATAAAATCATTAGAAATGGAAAATGTAGCTATGGGGGGGGGGGGGAAAGAAAAAGAAAAAAAAAAGGGTTATGCCCCTGGATACCCCTAATCCCATGCAGGCCTGCATGCACATTAGTCCCATCAATGAGCCAGCCGCTCAGCGCGACATGCTATTTTTTGTATTAGGTGTCACGCATCTGCGTCTCATGTCGTAACCACCTAAAACTGAGTGGAAATCAGAATCGGCGATTTGATATATTTTTCGTCAATTACACCTGATATGCATATCATCGTGTCGCAGACAGACTTATTTGAAGCTTAAAACCGTTTAGTATCCAAAAAACATTCAATAATCACGTATTTTTAAAAGAAATCTAACCTTTCAAATAGTAAACAAAAACCGATTAAGCCACGCCTCCTGCTTGCTGTTAACCGCTTACGCATGCGCACTTCAAACGGTGTAGGTATAGAAGATTACCTGTGTGTCACCAGCGCTGGAGAAAGTGTACCAGCTATCAAATTTAAAAATTTGAGCCATTTCGAAGGTTTTCCTCCAGATTAATACTTTATAATATTTCTGTCTGACCCGTTATTAAAAGCATTTATAAGTCAAACGCACCTCTTCCATTTTTGTATGCCCCTATAGCAATGAGGTCTTATCTGAAGAGAGATATTTTACCTCTTCACCATCGTAGCTCATTTGAATATGAGATCAGTAGGTCAAGTCGGTCAACTGCACATGTTGCAATAAAATGTGTTATAAAAGCATTTTTATTCAATATGAGGATTAAAACCCAGTTGGAATGGATACATTATTGTTCAAGGATCAAGGCAATATAGGTATGTTGAGTTGTCATTCACTTTTTGTACAGAAATTTCAATGCCTAATTTTAAAATTAGGCTTTGGTTAGAGAAAGAAGGAAACTTTTCCGCACATAAAATGTCGTTCCGACTGTGTACCCGTAGGGGATATGGCCAAATCGAAAGTAGAACGATATCACAAATTACGGGTACACAAATGTGGACTAGCCTGCACATCAATTTAGGCTTAGCTATGCTTGTCCAAGTATTGAGTTAATTCTGTATGTAATAGGGGTATTTATTACCTCATGTGATAGGATAGCCCTAGTTAGTGTTTTTATTTGTCTTAAAGGATCACAGGGCATCATTTTTATTTCCTATAATCAATCCAGATGGAAGTTAATGTCAGGGATCAACACTAACAGTGTCACAGGATCCTGAGAACACTAAAAATTGGGAAGGAACTCCAGAATTGACATGCTAGGTGTTCCATCGGGACACTTACTTTTTCAATTAAAAGAAATTGAACAGCCATATTTGTTGGAGAACCTAATAATAAATCTTGAATTCAAGGGGTGAGAGCAAAACTATGCTAAGTGCATATAAATATATAAGCACTTTGCCTAGTTTTTCTCTTTGCTAAGTGCATATAAATATATAAGCACTTAGTCTAGTTTTGCTCTCACCCCTCGCTATGTAATTAGGGTTTGAATTATAGCAAGATTTTGCACTTGCTATTTTTAGCAAGTATTAAACTTTTTTACTTGCTAAATGAAATATCAACTTGCAATCTTAAAGTTTCTTAATATGTAAAGAGTCAAGTATCAGCATTATAACAACATTATGCATTAATATGAGCTATAGCATGCAGTGACAAGATGAGCATGTACTTTTAGTTTTGGGCTCCATATGACAGAGAGGTGGGTATTTTCAGTCCCTTTCGAGACATCCACCATCCATCCTGTATCTGCAGGAATTGGATCATAAATCTTAAACTCAACATTATAAATCAGCTTCTCTATTTCCACTCGCAAATAAAAGCAAGAACATATAATTGAAAATCGCATTTCTAAATTTCTACTCGCATTCAGTGAGTATGTCAGCTTTAATTTGAACCCTAGTAATCATCTTCATAAAACTTTCTTATTAGTAACTCTCTTTGATGAATCAAAACTTTTTGACCAATTGTTATGTGAATAAAACCATCATATGTCTGAATGACATGACAGGGACTCCTAATTCTCAGAAGGATCTCAATTTGAATTTCAAAGCAGGTGTTCCATTGGGATACCTGCATGGCTAAAATGTTGAATGTTACTTAAAAATAAAAAAATGTAATCTTTGTATTTATCCAATTAACCTCAGTGCTCAGAATAATAGAATATATATCAAATCATATATATATTTCCATCCAACAGAAAAATAGATATTATAGAGAATCAATATTATGATAATTATTTTGACCACAGGGTCTAAATAAATAAATAGAAAATAGATAAAGTTCATATATTTGACTGTCATTATTGGATCTGTAAATGTTTCAGGTGTCTGCACCGGGTGTTTGGCTACCTAGTCGAGAGGATGTGTACCTCAGCATCAGTCTGTTTGGACAATACAGAAATACTCGCAACGTTACCTCCATATTCCCACTTGGCTTTTATGAACCATTCAGGTTTGAAAAGGTATTGAGAGAAATTTCATATACCTATAGGGCTTAGAGAAAAAGGAAAAAAACAAGCATCAGTAGATGCATATATCATATCTTTGGTTTGATAAGTATCATTATATATTAACCCTTTCCCTCATATATACTCATTTTGACGCCCTCAATAAGTATCACATAAAGCCTGATCTGCAGAAAACCACAGTTAAACCTTACCAAATTTAATTATAAAGTCCTCATTTCCAGACCACTGAGGAGCAGCGAACAGCATAAAACCTGATCAGCCTGCGAGTTACTCGCAGGCTGATCTGGTTTTATGCTGTTCGCATAGGTCTTTTCATGGTTTCCTCTATGAGGGAAAGGGTTAAACTTGTATACAAAGTCACATATTTTGAATATTCAACCATATCAGCATTCAGTTTTCATATTCCCAAAGTATAATTCAACATACATTATGAACTTATATGGAGCAATCTCCTTGGTTGTGCTGCAAGTACTGCAATGTCCTTGACAAGTTTCAGTAGCTTGTACATAATTCATTAATTATTGATTTACAGTGATGTTAATTGATTCTTGTAAAACTCTAAAATAGATACATATCAGTAAAGCTTTTTTCTCTAATAATCATGATAACAAGAGGTGCACGATATTTGTATTTCAGACATACTACACAGCACTAGATCCATCAGATGTTGCTGATTTTTTGGATGGTATGTTGGTTACTAAGAATTTAATAAAGTGTCATCGCCAAAATTTTTTTTATCTGTGTTTAAAGGGATCGTTATATATATTGGATTTTTATATGACAAAATGTATTGCATATGGGTCAATTTTGCATCAGACTTATTTTACATGTAAAAATATTTGTAGTGATTCAAAAGGGTTACAACAGACAACTTTTCCTCTCTTTCTAATACCCTCTCTTTCGGTCTAGCTCTCTATTTTCACTGTTATCAGATTTATTGACTTGAAGTGCATGTCTATTTCCAGATGAATTGGCTGTGTTTGAACTACTACAGTACTCTGACTATTCAAGTGGGGCTGTACGCTTGGCCTCGTTCTCATGCAGTGCTCGGGAATTCCTATTTCCATACCCCAGCCTGGCCCCATCCTACACATCCGCATGCCGAGAAATCCTGCTGTCAAGAACCATTGCATTCCCAGTAAGTGCATGAAGTGATATATGTCGTAATGTTTAAATACAACACTTATCTCCCTTGCCATGGAGCTAGCTGTTGTGTCACCATGGTAGAGTGTCTGATTTTCAAGTTGGATTCTAGGCTAGGACAGTTTGATTTACAAGCTTATGTACAAGAAACTTAAACTCTTTACTTCATAATAAGACTCATTTTGATGCATTGGCAAACACAGCAGAATCAGATTCTACACAGTCTGCATGGCAAAGAAATCTCCATTGCTGAAAATACTCCCCCACAAAAAATTGTAAATTAATATTCATCAAGTCATAAATTTGTAAAAATATTCATGATGTAAAGGGTTGAATATGGGACAACTTGCAAACCAAGTACATGTATTCTGTGTTGTATGTTTTGAATGTGTTTGGCCGGTAGGTAGAACTCTAATAACGAATGGGTTAGGGATAGCAATTATAACATCTAGGACAGTGCAGAGGTGCATTCAGATAAAATGAACATGCTTTAATTTATTTCTTACCAATTAATTTCTATTCAGCATTTTGTATCATATTAAAGATGTATAAAAACTTATAAGTTAGAGCAATTTTAAAGACATAAGTGAAGGCTTGGACCTGTATTCACGAAAGATTGTAGGTGGTGGGGGCCTGGTGCAAAACGGTAGTGAAAAAGTAATAAGAATAGTTTTACACCATAAGCCCTAGATATGAGCTACCCCATTAAAAAATGAATTTTATTTAAGTTGCAATAGTCATATTTGAGAGTGAGAAAAAAAAGAGAGGTTTAATTATGAATGCAAAGCCTGAAAACTTTTGGACCAAACCATTAGTATAAAGATTTTGTCTAATATTTTGTAACTTTAATAATTGCAGGGTATTGCACCAAAACTGGAATTCACCACCAAAACTGTCATCAAAGAATCACGCTCACCTGAACTTGATGCCTTAGAAGACGCCCTGGAAGAGGAGAGGGTATGTGCATTGTAGATCCCAATATTAATTTTTTTGTCATGAAATAGAGAGCATTGCTCTTTCATTGACAATGGTTCTTCAAAGTATTATTAATTGAGTCAACTTATTCAGTTTGGACAATATTTTTAGGGAGATGTTTCCATGCAGTTATTTTAAAAAAATTGGGGATTTAAACTTTTCTCATTTATGAATATGTAATTATCCTGAAATCATAACCAAAATATACTTTCAAAATCTTCATGTTCTTTCAACTGGCACATAGTTTTGGTCATATGTTTACTCTCTCCATCTTTCTTTATTTCTCTCAGATGACTTCAGTTTTATCCTACCTCTCTGCACACTATATCCTACATTGTTTTTATACGCCACCTGAGGCGGTCGTATATTGGCGTCGTCTTCTCCGTCTGTCCGTCCGTCCGTCCAAACTTCCGTACATACGTATGTCCGTATCTTGTGAACACAACTCCTCCTACATTTCTGAATGAATCTTTTCAAAACTTGGTCAATGTCATTACTATAATGGGTGGATGTGCATGAAGTGGCAATTTTCTGGTCCATTGATTTTTACAAGATTTGTGTCCCTTGAACCTTAGTCTCTGTAGCTGATTGATATTGCAGCCTTGTGAACGCAACTCCTCCTACATTTCTGAATGAATCTTTTCAAAACTTGGTCAATGTCATTACTATAATGGTGATGTGCATGAAGTGGATTTTCGGTCCATTGATTTTTACAAGATTTGTGTTCCTTGAAACTTAGTCTCTGTAGCTGATTGATATTGCAGCCTTGTGAACGCAACTCCTCCTACGTTTCTGAATGAATCTTTTCAAAACTTGGTCAATGTCATTACTATAATGGGTAGATGTGCATGAAGTGGCAATTTTCGGGTCCATTAATTTTTGCAAGATTTTTGTCCCTTGAAACTTAGTCTCTTTTTTTTCAGCTTTGTGAATGCAATATCTTGTATGTTTCTGACCTAATCTTTTCAAAACTTGGGCAATGTCATTTCTATACTGGGTTGATATGCACAAAGCAGGGATTTTGATGTTCATCAATATTTGCAATAGTTATGCCTTTCTAAACATGGTCTCTTGAAAACATAATTCAAGTTTCTAAACAGGTAAAAGTGCATAAAGCAGGGATTTTCTGGTACAGTGATTTTTGCAAGAGTTATGTGGAGAAAGAAAAAAGGATTCATATTGATACTGCTATTTGACCTACTGTCATATTGGAAGCATTTTTAGGGTTCTATCTCTGTTCAGCTAAATTATTTGGTCTTATAGACTTCATTATGAGCTTATGCTTACATAAATGTTAAAAGCAATAATTAAAAGACCCCTCTTGGTCTTTATATTTTGTAGTGGCGTATATTGTGGCATCACTGGCACTCTTGTTTGAATGCTCATGGGTGGGTTTTGAATCAATTTTATGTGTGATATGTTTGATATGTTTTTGTATCCCCCAGCTGGCAAGGAGAGCCAGGTCTCGATCTCGCTCCCGCACAAGGGGCAGGAGTCGCTCAGTGTCACGGACAAGGTCATTATCAAGGACACGCACCTGCAGGTACTCCACAACTTCATTTTGTATTTCTTATGTATATGTGGTAATATTTAAGACCATTGGGCCAATATTATACCTGTTACATGATCATATTCTTGCCTGTATTCTAACATAATGTATTCTAAATGGCTCTTTGATCCTTTGGTTATAATAGATACTTTGATATAAATTCAGATACATTTAAAATTTATGTGTTCTAAAGTATACCTTTAATGTATGGTATTACATGTTCTATACTACTGATTTTCTTGTGGTATTAAAAGTATATAAATGAATATAACATAAAAAACAGTTTTCTACACAATACTAATTAATTAAAGTATATCCCTAACATCATAAAGGGAATTGATTCATTTTGAAAGTCAACTCATTCTGTTTGTGACCCATGATATGATTCTTGACAACTCTTCTGACTTCTTTTGACAATTAATGCATTATCTCCTTCCTTGGAGCTGAAAAATTAATAAATTTCATATAATTACTTTATGCATTAAATTCATACAAATGAGTCAGACTCTTTCATTACATTATATTGTAAAATATATACATTAAAATCTACAATTTCTGTTGAATAATCTGACCTTATGCCATACACTGTATATGATTATGTATATGCTGTCTTGCTCCCGCTTTGATGTGTAACATACGGACATTGTATCTCCTGATATTTAGCCCAGATAGTGTGTGTATCACTATCACACACCCTAGGTATGTGATTATAGACCTTAACCAAGTCTAGCTGTTTTATTTCAAACCTAGCCTAGATGTGTGTTCCTTTCTCAGTCTTAACTTGCATTCATTGTGAAAGAGCAAAAGTTATTTTAATTAAAAATGGATAATTATCATATTAAACAAAAAATACGAAAAAACATCGAACCTGCAAAACCATATGTATATTGCTTTGCATAAACAAAATTCTCTATAAGAAAAGCATTGTAACTTGTTGTTTTACTGATTTAGTCATTTACAAATTTCAGGTGTACTCATATAAATATCATCTAATATATCCATTTGTAGTGGAAATTTTGATCTACAGCTATAGATTTTGTTTTCACCATGATAACATATATTCAGTGTGTCCTTTTTGTAGAATTAACATTCAGTTTAACATAATCATATCTCATTCATTTATTTTTGCCCTACCTCTAATTACCTGATGGATGAATAAGTGTTTAATATGTGTTTCATCTTCATTTGATAGAATAGCACCATGTTGTTCATAAAGTTTCATTTCATTTGTCTTCTAATATATATGCCCCCTATAAAGGGTTTGACATAAAGAAAGATAAATATTCCGTCATTTTTTGTGCCATTTAGTAAAAAATGTATGTATTGGCTTAAAACATAATAATGTAAATCATAGTTCATGTGTTAATTATCAGCGGAACTATTTTATCGTTGAATTCTGATCTCCTGTGTACACAGTTACCATTTGTGCTAAAGTTTTATATCATCTGATGTATTTGATTAATAATATATAATCTTATATATTCATTTCATTAATTCATATGTTAAATGTTTAGAGCAAACAATATTACTTAAGCTTTTGCAGTTTTGTCCCAGTATGAAAATACATGTATCTTTTGTTAGGAAATAGAGCTAAGGAATCCCTTTATGAACCCTCTTGTAGTATGGTTATTTGTTACAACACATTGTGTTAACACATCAATTTCTCTCAATTTCAACATTTCATGTGAAATGTTCTGGCTGTATCCACCCTGGTAGGTTCAGATCTCTGACATTGTTTTTCCACATATCATGTGTTTACACTACCTATCACATAGTAAATGAAAAAAAAAATCAGGAAAACTTAGTGTATAATCATGACTTTGTACTTTTTGATATTAATTCAAATAAAATGCATAAAAAAAAAAAGTCAACATATCAGAGTTTTTTTTTCCTCACAAATATTGAAAATCAAAGTTTCAACTCATTCACTGCACCTATTCAAAGTCTCATCATTGCTTATCTAACCTCATTATTAGCACCCTCTTTACTCATTATTTTTAATCACGTTTAGAACCAGTATATATTATATTCTTATAATCTAAGTGATTAATCAAATCTGTTTAATGATGTTTGTTGTCCAGAACTTGCCTTTGCTGTATTTGACAAATTATTTTTTGAATCTTCTAATCTTGAAGCCAGATATCAGATACATTCCCTCCCTTTGTTTTGTCATTATTACTTTTCCAATGTTTATTTGGGGAGGACATTGTTTTTGGTTGAACTGTCAGTCTGACCATCACACAGTGAACTCCACTCTGTCCACTCCAGTCTGATTTTGATAAGTCTTAGGACAAATGTCAATCCTAGTTTCTTGTGACTTCAAGGTCAATGTGATGTCAAGCATCACATTGGTGATATATTTTGAGCAATCTGTATCTCCTGAATCCCATGTTGAACATGATAAAACAGATCAAATAGCATTCAGCTCTACTCTGTAGAGCAAAGGATTCAGGCATCTGACTTCAATGTCAAGCTCACTATGAAAGGTCAAAGTTGACATTAGCACTATTTTGTTTATGGGGTGAGACAGTAGTTTATGTGGAATGAAAACATCTTGTGTTAACTGTTTTTATGTTTTGTTGGAAAGAATCCCCCAGAAACAATTAAAAACAACAACAGAACATTTGTATTAAAAGATGTCACTCTCTTGAAAACCAAGTCTTGCTTGCACTCCTTCTTATCTCATCACGCTTAACAGTTGTTGTTTTTTAAATGCCAGAAAAAATTTAATGTAAAACCCAATCAGAATTTTAATGAAATAAATTTGATTTCCTTTTTGTATGCTTTATTATGTGTATGATATCACATGCTTGTATTAAATGAAAACCTTTTATGCTTAATGTGTTAGTGCTTATCATTGCTGTAGTTTAGTTTCCTTTTTTTGCTTTTTTCTGCTTATTAAATGCATTTGTGTCAATGATGCATCTTTCAGCACAAGTGTTTTCATGTATATCAAAGCTTATTTACACCATATAGTCCATTAGCCCTTTTTATTTAATATTCAGTTCCCTACATAAAACATTTGTTGTACTGTTGTCTATTTGACAATCCTTGCCTATTCAAATTGATATTGATATAAAAATACAAAAGATGTGCTTTTAGAAAACTTTTATTGATAAGCTAATATATTTTGTAAGGTAATTTATCAAGCCAATACATTTCAAAGTAACAACTTATGGAATTATCTTCTATTGTGTTTTCTAATCTAAGTGTTTGTAATCCCTGGAACAAGCTTGTGCATCGCACATATATGTCAATGTTGAAGGATGCAATTTTGACCGTGCCTCACTCACTGTTCCTCTACCCCCCACAGGTCGTATTCCTCTGACTCGGAGAGCGAGAGCTGGAATTCAGACCCATCTTACATGAGGCCTACGATATCATCTATTTTTCGTTCTAGGTCCAAGTCAGCGGTACGTAATTCTTACGATGATGAAAGTTTGTCCGACAGCGACACCAGGAATAAACCTTTTGTTGTTCGCCATGTAGGTCATATGCAACCTTTTTACCCCCTTGTTTTTGTTTTAATTAACCTGATAGTAGAGTAGATATCTGAAGTTTTCTTTTTAATGATTTTTTGTGTCTTTTTCATTTTTAGACCTGTAACAATTTTTTTTTTTTTTAATTCATTTTTAAATTATTTTTATTTTTTTAATCTTTTTTTGTTAAAAATAAATAGAAAAGACATGGCAGAAATCAAAATAAGAATGTTGAACACTCCTAAAAGTATTTTTTTATGATCTCAATTATTTTTAAATTCAGTAGTACTTTGCAAGTGATTTCAAATTGTAAGAATATTTGCGTCCTAGCAGGAAGGCTATCAATGATGTCTATAATGTTGCTCTTTCTGTCCCTCTGATTTTTTTTATGGCTGTCTGATGGTGTTCTCTTTAACAATAAGACAGTAGATGTTGTAAAAATTAGTACTGTCCATGGTGTTGGTTTGATGTTGTAGCTAATAGTGTACAGGAATCTGTCCTTTATTGAATTAATAAAAGGTATATGTTTTGATTAAAAAACATAATATGCGGTCTTGATTAAGTGATCTAAGTGGAAGTGAGTAATTGTGTAGTCCCTAGTCCCTAGTCAAAAGGGTCTTTATCACTATAAATAACTGTCTGTTCTAGCATATGTTAGGGACTAACTAGGTTTTGCATTTTTTATGCTCACCGAAGGTGACGCATATAGTCGCCGCTACGTCCGTCCGTCCATCTGTTCGTCCGTCACACTTTCCTTGTCCGGACTATTTCTCAGGAACTAACGGCTTGAATTCAACGAAACTTTATGGGAAGCTTTATTACCAAGAGGAGATGCGCATATCCTCAGCATGACCCGATTTTTCAAAGAGCATGGCCCATTGACTTTTCAGCCTATAGTATTCATTTCTTGTCCGGGCTATTTCTCAGGAACTAAGGCTTGAATTCAACGAAACTATGGGAAGCTTTATTACCAAGAGGAGATGCGCATATCGTCAGCATGACCTGATTCCTAAATTTTTCAAAGAGTTAAGGCCCCTTGACTTTTCGGCCTATAGTACATATTGCATGATTCTTGTCCGGGCTATTTCTCAGGAACTAATGGCTTGAATTCAACAAAACTATGGGAAGCTTTATACCAAGAGAGATACGCATATCGTCGGCTGACCGTTCCTAATTTTTCAAGAGTTAGGCCCCTTGACTTTTGGCCTATAGTCATTTGCATGATTCTTGTCCGGGCTATTTCTCAGGAACTAATGGCTTGAATTCAATGAAACTTTATGGGAAGCTTTATTACCAAGAGTAGATACGCATATCATCAACGTGACCTGGTTCCTCAATTTTTTAAGAGAGTTATGGCCCCTACTACCATGTTGTTGACTGATATTCATGTCATTTGCCTAATTTAACAGGAGATATCATTTAAACAAAACCCCACAAAATTCAATATGTTAGTAATGTCAATCATAATCATGTCAGCTAATTGTTGTTTAGGCCATTATACACTATTTCAAATATCCAGTCATATGTCAAGAGTGTTGGTTAACCTCTTTGATATGAACACACATTGAAATGTATGACTTAATTTTCAGTAGTATAAAAACTTTAAAAAAATCAATGAAAGATCTGATGAGTAACATGTATTATCATATTAAATAGTAAACTGTTACTAAGTCTCCAAATTAGAGTTGGTAAAACATCTCATCTGATGAGGAGAATAGATATGATTTAGGAATGGGGATTTCAACAGCTTTGAGCTGAAAGGTCCTAAGTAAAATTTTGGGGGTGGGGCCTGACCCCTGTGTGATCTTGGGGGACACCAAAGTATTTACCATTTTATCTTCTGTCTCATCAAAAGGGACAAGAATATATAATATGGTTTACTGTTTAGAGAGTTAAGAGCTTTTTTTTACCTTTTTTTTTTATGCTCACTGAAGGTGGCGCATATAGTCTCCGCTTCGTCCGTCCGTTCATTCGTTCGTCCGTCACACTTTCGTTGTCCGGACTATTTCTCAGGAACTAACGGCTTGATTTCAACAAAACTTTTTATGTGAAGCTTTATTACCAAGAGGAGATGCGCATATCTTTGGCTTGACCAAGTTCCTAAATTTTTTGCCAGTTATTGGTGTTACATGTATGTAAGCATTCCATGTCACTAACATATCCTCCCACCCATTGACCAAGGCCTTATTTGTAACAATGACGTTCTTCGGGGAGCATCTGTCAGTTCTACTGACTTTCTTGTTTGTTCTATAAATTGAGGTGCTTAAAAAAAAAAGAAAAAAAAGATCTATTATAATACTCATTAACTGCCATAAGCTGTGTACTATTGTGACATAAACATATACAGTAGAACCCTGTTAAACCAAAATCCTTGGGACCAAGCTGAAAAATTTGAAATAACGATTACTCAGATTAAAAATCTGATGGAAAATTCAGTTTGTTTGCGTGCATGTCTGCGTTTTCATTACCAGTGCATATCGTGGAAATTGTAGATATCATTTGCAAGTTACGAAAAATTATAAAGATATTTCATGATCTACTGAGGTGCTCCATATATAATCGTTCAAACATGTCAACATAGTGATACATATTTATACTGTCTATAGGCTGCTTCAGGTAGAGTTATGGTGGGTTTATCTGCTGGCACGTGCATAT
>CM037782.1:51403234-51453234 GCA_021229015.1 Solen grandis | reverse complement strand
TTTTCTTAAATCACAATTAAGGTTCATTAGTATACATAAATAAAACAATGCATCTGCATAGAGAGAAAAAATCCTCTGCATGTATGAACAGGAGGTTCATGAAATATAATGTTGAAACATGTAGTCTAAAGAAATGTCTTTTATCAGCTAGATTCATTTGGTATGAAAAAGTCTTAAAATTCACATGAAGTCATTGAGTGACTGGTTTTTCAGTCAGGGAAGTTACAACGGCACGTTGTCCTAGTTGCTCAAAAATGCGAAAAGTCTTCCTTTGGGAACGGGACTGTCTCCTGTGTTTGGTCTATAAAAAGCACCTTGGCAAACTGTATAAAGGTCATAAGCCAAACTTCCATCCACTGGGTCCCCCATGCTGCCACACCCGTGTGCAAGAGGTAGATAGGCATGTGGTGTTCATGTCTGTGTAGCCAGTATGTGCATGATATGTCCCTATGTCTCACCCTAAACATTATGTTCACCAGGCAGAAATGGCTACACATTCTATTTAGGTCTTTACCAATATTGACATCCCAATGAAATTTGCATAATGAATGTGTGTAATTTGGGCCTCATAAATTCGGCACACACAACAAATTAAATCATTACATTTGGATGGATCTTGATCTTTCTTTGACAAAGATTGGGAATCTCAACTTTGCTATGTCAGTAACAGTTATTTATCATATGACATTGTGCTGAAACAGCTGTTTCCGGTGTGGTATAACCATCACATATTTTCTTATATTGAACACATTACATATAACTTTTAGGCCGAATTACATCACTCCGCATCATGCGCATGTATTCTATATGTTTGCATAGTGTGTTGAACTCCAACAGCTGGATTAAATGTGTTTGATTCATTATTCATATGATGTTGAAAATATATGAGAAATATACATGTTAAATAGTTATTTTCAGTTATTATTTGAAACTATTTTCTTGGTGTTAGATTACAAAAGTAATTCGTGCACAGTCAGTTCCTTCATTTTTTTGTTAGTTGTTATAATTGCTTTTTTACTGTAATTATAGGTCATATGATAAAAAGAATCTGACATTCATATCAGATCCTATATACATGTATATGTTACATAAATCTTTGTTGTATGTGTTTCTGCATGTATTTAAGTTATATCATAAAATATAATCATATGCCTTTTTTTTTTTTCGCTGGAAGATGTATTCAGTTACAGATATACTGTACCAGTATGACAATATTTGAATCTTTACAAATTCAGATTGCACAAACTGTCAAAATATTCTCTAATGGAAGTTACTAAGACAAAAGGGTGTGACAAAGTGGCTGTTTTGTATTACGGTATCAAGGTTGTTTCAGGATTGGCTGGTCTAGTGTCCAGACACGCTGACTGTGTAAGATATCATGCCATTTGCTTTTGGTATGATTTAGCAAGTGCACTTGGTCATTCATCTTTTTTGTGATATTTTACAAACTGTGACATTATATTTACCTGCCTGTTAAAGACATAGTCCTTATAATTATGCTTGGATGTAAGACCAACAAATCATGAGCAACTGTACCTTAAACTGAACATTACATTACAGATTTGTATGACTCCTATGACGATCTGGTAATTTATGACACTGTCTGATGGAGCCATCTGTCATAGACAAACATGGCTGCCATTCTGCCTCTTCCTCTCTGTGCAGTGTATTTAGATTAACCCTGCTGTACAGTAATCACTCCAATCTGCAAATCCTTGTTTGCTTCACTAGTCCTCTTTCCTGGAAACTCAGTTGAAAAAGGGAATGGGAGCTAAAATATTTGGTTTCTTTGTAAAGGCTTTTTTTCACATGCAAAACTTCACTTTGCAATGTTCATGAATACATATATACATATAAATAGAGAAGGTCTATATTTTAATTTACACAAGTTTAACATACCTGGTAATGTATGGGAACCTGTGAGTTACCAAAGCATATTATTTTGTATTATGGTATCAAGTTTCATTAAGTTTTTTAAGTCAATATCAAATATGCTATGCATTGGTTTCTGACAGTTTCAGCATTTTCAAAGAGAAGATATAAACCTGTTTTCCCTCGTATGTGAATACAATGTTTTGAGAGCAATGTCATTCCTGAAAATATGAAAGAAGAGGTCTTGCTCATTGATTAGGTGTAATTTTTCTGTTATTGAAGTAATATTGGCAGGTAGATAAATAATTTACTCTGAGAACAAAGTAACATAACAAAGCAGCATATTTCAGTTACTATTCCTTTAGTTATTTAAGAAACGGATATGTATTTATCTTCTATGGCATCATTGTGATAAATATATACTTTGTATGTAATCTACAGCACTGTGATAAATATGTATCCTTTATGAATACTGCATAATCAGAATAAATATTTATCCTTTATGAATACTGCATTTTTGGGAAAATTATTTACCCAGAATGAATACCGTATACACCAGCAGATTAGGCGCACTTTTTTTCCAAATAATTCAAGTTAATAGAGGGGGTGCGCCTTACAGGATGATATACAGCTTTTCAGGTTTCTTTTTTCAATCACCGAGAAGTGAAATTTACCCGTATACGATCTCAGAAAATGGATATACTGAAAGCCAATGAATACAATAATATGCAACAAAGTCTATACGAAACCATGATAAACAATACCAGATTATTGCTTTTGTTCTTCTTAGTTATCCTACTGGTATATTTCATGATAAAATGATCGTGAGAAATTGAAACAACTTGATGGAAGCCATTTTCAATATAAACAAATAAGTTTATTTTACGGGACCTAATGATGTATAGGAGAAACTTGACAGGTGGCAATTGTTACGAAATGTTTGTTAGTTGGGAGAATTTTGACAGGTGACAATGGTCCCCAGTGTTAGAATGCGGGGACACGGTTGAGTAATGTCATGTTATGAAAATGTGTCACCATTATCCTACCCGTCGTTAATGTGACGGTCTAATGGTAATCTTATGCCATGTGTAAATAAAACGGTTCACCGTATGATTAGCCCGGTGACGTACGGATAGCTTTCAGTCTGTCAAAATGTACGATGGCACGAATTTCAAAACAAGATTTTGCTGCATACGATACGATAAGTGATTTTTTTTTTCCAAATAAGTTACCCTGAAAGTTAGGATGCGCCTTATACGTAGCTGCGCCTAATCTGTCCGTGTATACAGTACTGCAACATTAGGATAAATATCTATCTTGTATGAGTACTTCATCATTGTGATACATATTAATCATTAATACTGAATCACTGTAACCACTGCATGTTTGATCCATTAACTGTACTTAATACCATTATCAGAAATTTATATTAAAAACTATTTGAAGTTAATGGATGATGAACATTTTATAAGAGTACAGCTGGAGAGATTCAGCTGTATTTAAAGACTTCAAGAATCAGATACAGAGTAGCTCCATGATATGGTTGTCTTTTGGATCCAAGCCTTGAAACCATGATATATAGGGAAAAGATAAAGTCATGTGTTAAAGTATAGTTATTTCAGTGAAACAAACAGCAAAGTAACTGTTTATTCTGATATTTCATATACTGCATCTGCACTGTACAAAGTATTGTTTAAATATAGTAACTCCTATTGTCCTAGTTATTCCATCATTTCTCGGATAGTATAAGCTTTTTCAGATATCAGACTTTTTACATTTGTCTTTTTTTTAAAACCTTTTCATAGGGATGAGATGTAATTGAATAGCTAGGACAATTTTTTTCAACAGACTTTCCTGTTTCTTAGCTGGCCATTTTATTCATAAAACTTTGATATGATTCTCCATACACATTTAATACTTTGTTAAGAATATACACATATATATCCAGATTGTGATAATGTTACGATTTTTACAAATCAAGTGAAATTCTTTAATATACATTTTATGCTTTGCAATGGGAAATGTCTGTAGTTCTATTACGAAACACTTGTATCAATGGTTTGAAACCGATACAAGTGTTTTCTCCTTTGGATTGTTAGAACTGCATTGTAAACAACCAATATATATGTTAGATCTGACTGAGGCATTCCATGTAAATGTTGTGGATTTTTATGTACATATGTAGTGACAAATTCAGACCCTAGTCAATTTTGTGACAATATTCGTCCAACAACTGTACCTGGAATTTTAAATGATTATACAAAGCTTTAACATTTTCTTACAATATCAACTTGCTTTCAATCTGAACTTGCTTTATAGTGTTCCCTTGCTCATCTGCAAGGACTTAAGAGTATCAGAAGCCAATAGTATCAAACTGATCAGCAAACTACCCCAGACTGACTGAGTTTATTCAGGTTGCATAGGTCATTCCATCATAGCATTCATGTGGTATAAGGGTTAAGGTTTATGCCCTGTAATTCACTTCTGGTGAAGATAATTATATGCCCATAATAACCATCAAAGCCATGCATATAACTTCACAATATAAACTTTCAAAATGTTAAACTGTGGAAATCTTAAAGGCAAATTGACATGTCATGACATATGACATGAATCATTTTATTACCTTCCCTTTATGATTTTGTTGTCATGAGTTATCTCCCCTGTAAACTACAAAAAAGTAATTTTCTTCATTTTCCTATGGTAAAGTTTAGATGTGTTCATGAAACTTGAATCAGAATTATATAATGCATCTTTTATACTGTCAGTTTTCCTCGAAAATCATATTCAGTTTTTCATATTCACAGATATTGTATAGTTCCCAAAGACTTCAATGTTAACTTAAATACAGATTATCTCCCCTACATCTAATAAAACCTGGAAAAACTCTTGGTAAAACATTTTTATTTTTGGATGCCTTCAAAGTGACAAAGTTTTATAGAAATATTTCCATCCAATGGTAAGATATGGAATATGGGTATTAGGGGTGTTATACCTTAAGCATGGAAATTTGAGACAAATCCTCAGCATATATCATGGATTGCCCAATCAGCTTGTGCCTGACAATCTTAGTTCTCCTGTATACTTATATCTCCTCTGTTTACTTTCTGTAGGAAGCTACAATGAATATTCCAGTCTTAAGCCTAGATTACAAGTTTCAGAGGTAAAAACATCTTAACACTAGTGCTTTAGAACATCCTTCATGTAGAGATTTCAAAATTATATCATCATTTCTGTTTCTTTAAATAATCAAATACTATACAGTGGTATTTGTATGCTCCTCTACTATCATATTCTGAGGAGAAAATAGTCTTCATATAAGACCAGATATAAGATTGTCTCTTGTGGTGTATTTTGCATATTTGTTTTGACCAAGTTATGCACACTTTCACTTCACTTGTGATATTAAATTCAATTGAAAGAAAGTTCAATATGTTAATATAATAAACCATAATATATATTCATTATTTGTCAAATTATTTTTGCTAATCTAATTTTATTCAAACCTAGGAAATTTACAAACCATACAGTCACAGTTAAGGAAGGGTTTTAGCATCAAGTATTTTTTGCTTTGTTTGAATTATTTAAGAGCTTCAGCAATAAATAGACTAAAATAATTAATACATAAGTATTTCATTTATATTTGTAAAGAATAAAATTAATGATGACCAATATTAGCATTAAATCTGATGTCATTTAAATGATTATTTCATCGCTAATCAATAATCTGCCTCTCTAGGTGATCCGTGACAGCACTGGTTCCATCCCTGTCTACACCACCAAATATGTCTCCGATGATGAAGGTATGTTCTTCTATTCCAAACAGCCTGATTTCAGTATAATCATGTGACTTTTGTTTTTATAATAAGCTTTTAGGTATGGAATAAACTAATCATATTAAGACTGTTAAAAAAACTTTGATTTTGATGAAATATCCATGTGATATTTATTTGTATTGATTAGTGAAAAAGTAGAAACAGTTGTCAAGGACTTTTGATCTTAAGGCTGTGGGTTTGAAACTTTTTGGTACAAAACACCTCCATAGGTGCAATTATTGTTTTGGTCAAACAAAAATGTCATTGAAAAGCAGTTGTGCCCTTGTTTCCAAGTTATCAGAATATAAAAAAAGGTGAATGTAAATTTATAAGCTTATTTAACTCTGCACAACATGTAGAATATTTACATGCCTGCATAGAATCATCTTCTTATGTATCTGTACAGATTCTGAAGTGGCAGCTATCACCTCAAGCCGGTCATACATCTCTACACCACGGCCCCGCTCCGCAAGTCCCTACCTGTACAAGCCTTCCTACTCTGCAAGGTTCGCCCGCTCCCCATCTCCCCTTACCTCCTCTGAGCTGGTGGAGCTGGAGCTTGTACGTGCAAGGGCACGTGCTAGGGCAAGGGCCAGGGCACTCAGCCCATCCCCTCTTAGATACACACCAGTAAGTACCCAAATCATTTCCCTATAGATAAACATACAGCAGTGTTACTTTTAGTATTTTGAGCTTATGGAATTGATATTGCACTTGTCCTTATTTTGCCAAGTGTCAGACTTATTTAGAAAATGATTCATGTATGTTTAAATTGTTTGTTATGCTTCAAATTATATCTGTCATCATCAATTTTGATGAAAAAAATACAAAATTCTTCTTTCAAACTTCAGTTATTTTTCTGAAAATATGAATAAATAACAAAAAATAATAAAATAAAATGACAGGTTCTGATATTGTAAGATTTTTGTACATAGTATTCTCCAATTAATAATTAATGCTTTCAGATGTTCAAGGTTAGATACAGCTTGCTTTAGTGAGGATTACATTTTTCAATAAATGTTATACCTTCATATGATTTATATTTTGGATTCAGACTTTTCCAGTCTTATCTGTAAAACATAACACATTTAAATAGCATTTGAAAATGATATTTTAAGATCTGATGATTTATTATTTTATATAGACCATGATGAGATATGATTATAAATCACAGAACTCCTAGCCTGACTGGTTATCTAACAAGAAAGGCCACGGATCAGGTTTCCTAACAGGGTGCACATTCCACAAGAATATACAGCCTATCATTCACTGTTTATATACTCTCAAGATACCCAAGGATCTAGTGTATATTTTTGCACTTATCCCAAACATTTGATAGATAACACACTGTGCCCTTTGAGATATACTCTCACTATTTCTCAGGTGACCTTCACATCTTTTGTAAGGTCAAATTTGAAAACGTGCCAAGTCATCTTTGAGTCCCATTCAGCTTTAAGAAGAGCTTTCTTTCATAAAAATATCTTACCGTTTCAGTTCTTCTTGTGCATTTCATTGAAATAGAGAGTATCATTGAAATATTTCTATACCTTTTCACTACAAATGAATCCTATGAATATATGAGTTATAACTATAGGTGCCCCCATGTGGCTTTACTTTAGAGTTGCGTGTATTTTAGGGCAAATGTTATATAAAGTTGTACAGGTGCATTTTGTATATGACAGAAATAATTGCAAAATTCACAAATATATTCCTCCCCATAATTATCTATATATTTGTTTTGTATAAATAAAAGATTTTTTTCAGTTGACAAGTATATTCTTTGTATAATGGCATTCATCTTCCCCATAATGCTGAGCACTATTGCATTTGACAGTGTCATAAGAATGCAAACATTCTCAAAACATGAATTTGTCCTTCTGTTTTATGAGGAGGAATATTAAAACTTTGTTTATATCATGTAACATCAACCAACAATCTAGAGGAGAAGCTATATACAATACAGGACTCAGGAACATTTTATGTTGTCTATTTTGCAGCAATATGAGACAGTTTTGATTTGAAATGTGACATGATGAATTCCAGTATTATTCAGTTATATATATATATATCTCAATCAAAGTTAACCCTTTCCCTCATAGAGGAAACCATGAAAAGACCTATGCGAACAGCATAAAACCAGATCAGCCTGCGAGTAACTCGCAGGCTGATCAGGTTTTATGCTGTTCGCTGCTCCTCAGTGGTCTGGAAATGAGGACTTTATAATTAAATTTGGTAAGGTTTAACTGTGGTTTTCTGCAGATCAGGCTTTATGTGGTACCTATTGAGTGCGTCAAAATGAGTCTATATGAGGGAAAGGGTTAAGTTATAAAAAAGGAGGACTGTTTCTCTTCCAGGTGTCTGTGTGTTCATCTCTAGATGACCTAGAGATTGATACAGAGTTAGCCAAACGCAGGAACCTATACCCACTGTATCTGCCCTAATGGCAAGTGTGGACAATCATCTCAAACTCGTACAGGCTGTAACCATAACCCTCTTTGGTGTCTTAAACTCTGAACAAAACATTTGCTGGCTGATTCAAATTCTGAATTCTGAAATTGCCTGGCTGATGGTAACATAGAGATTGTTGATGGTTTTGTGAGTTGGCATGGCCAGCATGTGCTGGTAGAAAAAAAGCTAGCTGCAAACTAGTCAGATTCTTGTTCGCTGGTGAGGTTTTATAAAGCCTTTGAGTGTTAAGGGGATAAATAAAGTTAAAAATCATTTGCATGTTTTGTTCAGAGTTTGATAGCTAAACCTAACATTTTCTTCATTTTGTATTCAGTGCCATATGTGTAATTGCATGACCAAACTTCATATCTGTGAATTTTGCTAAAACACAGGATTTAATTATGTTAGTTACATTAAGTCATGCTGCTTTTCATGCTGAAAAGCTTCACAAGACTGTAAAACCTAATCTGCTTCTGATAACAATTGATTTTTTAGGCATCAAAAAATTCATAAATAGGGATATTTCTGTTTTTATTATTGCAGATAAACAATTATGAAATACATCAATAAAACAGATACCAATATATTACCGTATACACCAGCAGATTAGGCGCAATTTTTTACCAGATAATTCAGGTTTATAGAGGGGGTGCGCCTTATATGATGATATACAGCTTTTCAGGTTTCTTTTTTCAATCACCGAGAAGTGAAATTTACCGGTATACAATCTCAGAAAATGGATATACTGAAAGCCATTGAATACGATAATATGCCACAAAGTCTATACGAAACCATAAAAAACAATATCAGGTTATTTCTTTTGTTCTTATTAGTTATCCTACTGGTATATTTCATGATAAAATGATTGTGAAAACTGAAACAACTTGATGGAAGCCATTTTCAACATAAACAAATAAGTTTATCTTACGGGACCTCATGATGTAAAGGAGAAACTTGACAGGTGGCAATTGTTACATAATGTCTGCTAGTTTGGAGAATTTTGACAGGTGACAATGGTCCCCAGTGTTATTTAGAATGTGGGGACACGGTTGAGTAATGTCATGTTATGAAAATGTGTCACCTTTATGCTACCCCTAGTTAATGTAACGATCTAACGGTAATCTTATGTCATGTGTAAATTAAACGGTTCACCATATGATAAGCCCAGTGCCGTACTGATAGCTAAAATTCAGTCTGTCAAAATGTACGACGGCGCAAATTTCAAAACAAGATTTTGCCGCATACGATACGATAAGTGATTTTATTTTTTTTTCAAATAAGTTACCCTGAAATCTAGGATGAGCCTAATCTGCCTGTGTGTACGGTAATGAGTGATAATCCATTGAAAGCCAGAGGAACTCATCAGCATATATAAAAGGAAGGCTGATAAGCCTCTTTGGCTTTCAAAGGAAGAGATTTGCTCCCGTGACATTTTGTGAAATGAAATATACAACAGAATGTGTGTAATGCAGAATTCACAGACCACTAAGCCTGCCCTGCATAGCATGCACCTCTACTCCCTGGGCAGGAAGCCTAACATTTTTACTATTCTTTCTGTGTAGATCCTCCGTGAATCCCTAGACAGTTTGGCCCTAGATACAAGTATCGCTGCCAACAGGAGGTACTACCCCAGATATATCTTTTAGACAGGTTCATATTAACTTTTTACTTTACAAACACTGTGTGGAGATTGGCCATGATTTCCACTAGGTGATGGGGCTTTAAGGGGACACAAGGTTCATGGAAGCTTTGAACTTTTTTTCTTCAGTATATTTTTTGGCAGATCATTTTGTCTTGCACTTGATACTCAGGGACATTAATTTTTACTTCAAAAAAATGTATTATTAATACATATCCATATTTTTTCTTTCCTTTTTTTAATCTAACAAAGAAAAAAAGTGTTAATTCAAAGATCAAAAATCCTTGTGTCCCTGCTTGGGGTGTTTTGAATTAATATTAACATTTCCTTTGAAAATTCCCTTGTACCTCCTTCCAGTTTATTACTCCTCATGTGAGAGACTATATTCACGTATAATACAATTATTTCTTCTTGTCATTTCTTCTTCTTGAATTATTTAAATAGATGCTTCTGATTAACATCAAGAAATTTAAAGGGACAGTAAAACATTTTTTAAATAAATTAGAAAGAGGCCTAGATTTTATGGTTTTTTTTTTATTGTTTCTAAGTGTCAAATTAAGGCCATAAAAAGACATTGTCTTTCTGTTCCTCTGTATATGATATGCATCATTTTAATTTTTTTTGAAACACAAATATATTAGACTTAACAGGGAGATAACTCTTTCCTGTCTGAAAAAATAGGACAAAGGGACTGAACCAAAACTTAAATTTTGTTTGTTGCTGCTGTTTTTTTGTGTGTTTTTTTTTAGTTAATTTTCCCTTACTTATGTTGTGCTCTCTGCTGTTCTTTTTCTTTTACATGCCTGTAACAGTTAAAGGTTATTTGTTTCAATTGCTTTTTGTTTTATAATGTATCCATTTTTCTGTCAAGCTTATAGTCTGATACATGACATTATACTTAATATTTACACATAAGAATAACAGTATTCTCATGACCTTACACCAGGTTTTATACAATTATCCTTGGCTGAGTAGATATATAGTTGTTGTCACTTAACCCCTAACAGTTGTGGGTTTGAGTGTCGGTTGTCACTCAGATATTTTATATGTAAGGAAAACTTCTAGCTGGCCTGTGGTAGGTTGGTGGTTCTACATGGCTGCCTCTGTTCACTTAGAGTCTTCCTCCATCTTTAATTAGCTGGCTGTTGTGAAATACTGTCTCATCAGCACAGCAATTTATTAATCAGTGAATATAAAAAGGGACAGTTAAAATATTGTTTTGAGTAGGAAAGTATTTGGTTCACAGCAGTATCCTGTTTGCAATTTACATTAAGATTATCAGTGATCTTTGTTATCAATATGTCTCCCTTTTTATTCTGCTGGATCTTACACTTACCCAAGGGTACAACTAGCTCCAACAACCTCCAACCAGAATTAGTGCTAAGTAACACATAAATACTTATATTTTATCATTTGTGTTTTTTTAATATAATTATTATATATAAAGTACCCAAATATTTTTTTCTTAATAAATAGTATTAGTTATTAAGGTTATAACTTATGTC
This sequence comes from Solen grandis, assembly GCA_021229015.1. NCBI lineage: Eukaryota > Metazoa > Mollusca > Bivalvia > Adapedonta > Solenidae > Solen > Solen grandis. The sequence goes on along the minus strand of CM037782.1, from coordinate 51,441,955 downwards.
AACAGTCTAATAGTCGTGTATTTGGATATTTTGTAATACAGGAATTTTGCAATATGTTTCAAACTTATTTAAGAATTGAAGTTCTGCTTACTGCTGCCGAGTACTGTGTCAAAGAGACAAAAGTCCTGAAATAACTGAAATGTACTGTTAGTGGATTTAACCCTAAGCAAACAAGAGGTGTCAAGTTTTAATTTTCATGGTACTTTTTACTGATGATGCATTAACCAAATAGATTTGTGTAACATTAAATGTTCACAAGTAATGTTGAGCTTCAAAGAGTTTTTGATGCAAGTAATGATCTTTCTGAATATCTATAATATCTATCTGATGGAATGCTAATATAAACACTCTCAGCGTTGTACCACCTGTGGCAAAGATGTGTTTTACAGTATGGTGGTTCACTAGTGGTTGCCATAATTTGCAGCTTAGTTCAAAGAAAAAAAAAGTGTTTTGTTCATTACTGTCTGTATTTATAACTGTCATATGATGTCCATAAAACTTGCCTGAAAGTAAACATAAATTATGTTGGCAATTTTTTTCATACCAAACTACTGTATGACTGTCATGATCTTGAAAAAAAGAAACATTGCCATCAACATTCTTCATTAGCAAAAAACATGGAAGGCATTTAAACTGAAGCATCTCATTATTTTTTTTTGAATTTTCTCATCATTTTTGTTAATTTGCTAATTACTTTTGTTAACTTCAAGGTTATTTTATGGTTCAGTTAATTGGTTTTTATAAGCCATTGCCCCTAGAAAGAGCAGTGTAATCTAATTAAGCACTCAGTTAACATTAAAATGAATGCTGATTAAGTGCATGGTCTTTACAAAGTATCAGCAATTATCAAAGGAGCTTACAGCTAATTATGTTTACCTATTTTTATTCTTGTTAAAAAACCCAGAGAATAATTTATTTTCTTTATAAAATACACATTTCCCTTTCTCATCAGTTTGGGCCATGATAAAATATTTCTGTTTTCCAGCTGTTCTCAAAATGAATTAAAGAATATTGACTTTGCCATTAAACTGACATTTCTTTAGATGGCATTACATGTACCTTATATGAGTGGCTTGTGTTCTTTCACAATTAACTAGATAGAGATCTACATCAGTTTATGCCACACCATCCCATCAAAAGTTTCTACAGTAGACTCATTTGGGACCAATTTGATCTTGACAGACTCTTCAAACATGAAATTTGTTTAACTTTAAACCCATGGCACCTTTACTTCTTCAGCAATAACCCTTTCCCTCATAGAGGAAACCATGAAAAGACCTATGTGAACAGCATAAAACCAGATCAGCCTGTGAGTAACTCGCAGGCTGATCAGGTTTTATGCTGTTCGCTGCTCCTCAGTGGTCTGGAAATGAGGACTTCATAATTAAATTTGGTAAGGTTTAACTGTGGATTTCTGCAGATCAGGCTTTATGTGGTACCTACTGAGTGCGTCAAAATGAGTCTATATGAGGGAAAGGGATAAGGAGCTATTAAGAATATGTCCCAGACAAACAGTGTATATCCAGACAACTCACACAAAAAAAAAGAACAAAAAAAAAACAAAAAAAAACAGGTTTAACTAGTCCCTGCTCCTCAATATCATAAGATTCTGTGGTTACACTAAAATATGATCAAGGCTGAAATGGCATAGCTTTACAATGGTTAACCCTTTCCCTCATAGAGGAAACCATGAAAAGACCCATGCGAACAACTAACAACCAGAACAGCCTGCGAGTTACTTGCAGGCTGATCAGGTTTTATGCTGTTTGCTGCTCCTCAGTGGTCTGGAAATGAAGACTTTATAATTAAATTTGGTAAGGTTTAACTGTGGTTTTCTGCAGATCAGGCTTTATGTGGTACCTATTGAGTGCGTCAAAATGAGTCTATAAGAGGGAAAGGGTTAAACATTGATTAAATTTCAGTAACAGCAGCAAAGAGTTAAGGTCCATATTTGAAGACCTTTGGACTTCCATTTGTCTCATGGGTCATTCACCTGGTTAGTCCAGTGAATGACCATGGTGTTTTCCCTGACAATCCCATAATTGCTTGTTTCATTCAGGTAATTGGATATATTTGATTTGTTAAGTAAACTTGCCTGATCATGGAACAAAGCATGTCTAACACTTATTCATCTTTCACTTGAATGGCATGGATGAAAGGCAAAATGATTTGAGAATAAATCTGGCAGATGTATTTCCGAGGTAATACTTGAGGGTAATTGCATCTATTATAATGGGTGAGAAAACACCAGCCTTGTTTCCATGTCTGACCTGGAGTCGGGTGTACAAAACATCTGGCCATGTGGACTGATGTGGGAAACCTGTTGGATGCCAACTTAATACCTGCAGCTGCGTCTTGATAAAAAGCTGAACCACAGATCTACCTGTAATAACTGCATGTTGATATTGCAATATGAAAATAATTGTAATGCTTTGTGGAGAAGGTCAGCTATGTGCCTATGGTAATCACTAATCTTTACAGAATTTATCTGTAATTGTGGAAAATGCTCTGTACAAATACTTCTTTCTCTTTAAAGACTTTGTGAATGATTTTAGAAACTGACATAAAACAAGGTCTAGTTGCAAGCATTCATAGCACAATTTTCTTCATATTTCAAGCCCTTTGATTAACCATTGCGTAAATGTCAGTTATAAGCCAGTAACGGATAAAATAAATAACTAGGATTGTGCGAGTCGCAGTAGAATAAGTGACTTAAGACTGTAAATTATGTCAGTGATCACATATATGTTAGGCTCTCTGATGACTAGCAAGCATAATAGCTCCCCTCCGGCAGTCACACAGTGGTAGTACATGAATCAGTACATCAGATTTGCTTGTGTGGTAATAATGACTGCCTAGCATACATTGCCAATTAGCTCAACTTCCCCCATACTAAAGACTTTTTGTAATTGTGTTGTTTTCTGGAACAAAGTCTTCAGACTGACAAGAAGTTATTCTGTGAATGATGTGATTTTGCTTTGCACTTTTTAGCTCACCTGAGCACGTGTGCTCAGGATGAGCTTTTAGGATCGATGAATGTCCGTCGTCCGTCCGTCCGTCGTCCACAATTTGTTCGTTGCACTCTAGCATCTTCATTTTATGAGCAATTATCTTCAAACTTTAAAACAATGTTTATAACCATAAAATTAGGTCAGGAGTTATGCCCCTTATAAAATTCAAAAAAGCCAGATTTCACATTGTTTGCACTCTAGCATCTTCATTTCATGAGCAATTATCTTCAAACTTTATATCAATGTTTATAACCATAAAATCACGGCCAAGTTCGATTATGGCTGATATCGTACCATTAGGTCAGGAGTTATGCCCCTTTTAATATTAAAAAAATGCCAGAAATCACTTTGTTTACACTCTGGCATCTTCATCTTTTGAGCAATCATCTTCAAACCTTATGACAATGCTTATGACCATAAGGTCTCGATTGAATTTGATTATGGTTGAGATCCGTCAATTAGGTTAGGAGTTATGCCCCTTTTAATATAAAAAAAGGCATATTTCACGTTGTTTACACTCTAGCATCTTCCTTTTTTTAGCAATCATCTTCAAACTTTATGACATTGTTAATGACCATAATGTCTCGATTGAGTTCAATTGTGGCTGAGATGGGTCATTTAGGTCAGGAGTTATGCCCCTTTTAATACAAAAAATTCAAGATTTCACTTTGTTTATTCTCTACCAACTTCATTTTTTTAACAATCATTTTTAAACTTTAAGACAATGTTTATGCCCATAATCTCACAATCGGGTTCAATTATAACTGATATTGACTTGTAAATTTAGGAGTTATGCCCATTTCACCATAAAAAAAAGCCAGATTTCACTTTTACACTCAAGCATCTTTATTTCTTAAGCAATCATCTTTCTCAGGTGAGCGACCAAGGGCCATCTTGTTTTGTGTTTTTTTGGCAAAATGCAAAATGTTGGGGTTTGTTTAATGTCCTTGAAATTTGGGTATAATCTTCAAAGCAAGGAGAAAACTTTTAAAAGGAAAATGATTACTTTTTGAATAATTACTCTTGTAAGACATTGACATTTTTCAGTGCTTTTTTTTTTATATTTATCGAGTATCACAAGTTGGTATATATACTGCTATTTTTCTTATCTGTATAACGGGTTAAAAGTTTTTGATCATTAATTGTGTGATTGGTATCCTCCAATGTCCAATTAAACTGTTCACATTAAATTAGGCATAAAACCATTACCTTGTTATTAGCAATTAGCTGCACAAGGTCCATTAGCATGCATTTTATATATATTGTACAAATCCATTATGTTAATGAAAATACACCAGCCATTGATCATCTGATAGAACATCTGTCTTACATTTAACTGTAGGGATAAATAATTGATTTTGTATTTCTCTTTAGGTATGTGCTTCATAAAAAAAGAATTATCTTACTTGTACTTTTGTTACTAGACATATGCTACTTCTTTATGTATCTATTTTTTAATTTAAATATATATGTCCTAGCAGCTCTTTTTTTATAAGAAGGCATTATTTTTTTTGTTGGAGGATGTGTAATATTTTTAATTGCTCACTTTACTGGTATCATGACCTGAAGTGCCCATAATTTTAAAACAGTTTGACACGACTCTTTATGGTGAATCGCGAATTTTCTTAGATAAAATATGAAATACTTCACTATATAACGAAATTAATGTATTTATGTCTTGGTTATACACATACAGTACCTTCAGCGTCTGGCCAGATATTGTGTAGAGTTGATCACCAATAGTTATCTCTTGCATCTTGTCCATTTAATCTCTCCAGGTTCATCTGATTGCCGGATTTTGAAACTTTGTTTAAAAGTGTTGATAGATGTATTCTCCTTTTACACAATTAAGTTCTTTCTTGGCAAAAGAATTGTTTGTGAAATGTCATGCTCCTTTTGTACTGGAAGGTTGACATTTGAGGCTTTTTCAGGAAAAATAAACATCCTGTTAAAACATTTATTTCTTAATCACCTTTCAGTATATTTAATGAATATAAAATAGCATGTGGTTTTCAAGTTAATAAGACTTAGTGTAAGGGGGTATTCTAGTACATGTACTAATTTAATCTAGAATCTTTGTAAGGGATCAGTCATAAAATTGGTTTCACTCTCAGTCTTTATAGTAAACATTAAATGTAGGAAGGAAAGATGGCTATTAAGCTTTCCCCATGCTCTTTTTCCAATGATTAAGCTACCTCAGATACCTGAGAGTCCAGTGTCTCTTAGATGTTTATATATCTTAACCCTTTCCCTCATATAGACTCATTTTGACGCACTCAATAGGTACCACATAAAGCCTGATCTGCAGAAAGCCAAACTCAAACCTTACCAAATTTAATTATAAAATCCTCATTTCCAGACCACTGAGGAGCAGCGAACAGCGTAAAACCTGATCAGCTTGCAAGTTACTCGCAGGCTGATCTGGTTTTATGCTGTTCGCATAGGTCTTTTCATGGTGTCCTCTATGAGGGAAAGGGTTAAATGCTATTTTACACTGAATGGATCATGCTGATTCCAAGACAAAGAACCATGTTAATCAACATACCACCTACACCTTTACCTGTTGACTTGGTTATGTCATCACTGTAGAATGCTGCTTTCTAATAAAGGAAGTTATTTATAGTGCTGATCATTCTGAGAGCCTCATTCATTTGATAACACCATACTATCCTGGGATACACAATTGGCATATGACTCATACAGGATGTGGTTTTGTTTCCTTCCAATGATTCCATATAGGAAAACAAAAACAAAAATTGTTTCAAAAATATTGATACAGTCACAAACCTATGTGTTAAAAATAAATTGCTGTTCATCAGTTACTGTGCTCAACAGTGAACCTTCCTCATCAGTTTTCAAATCTTGACTTTTCAATTATGTTGTAACTAAGGGGTTTTGGAAGGCAGGGTAAATTTCATTTCAAATCATTTTATTATTTCTCAATTCATATTTGATTTTTTGCATTATTGAAAAATCGCCTCTAGTTGTCAAAACAAAGTAGGAAACATTCCAGAATCATATATGTTAGATATAGCTAAAGTCATTAAAACTGATTTATTTCAATCATCTGAAACTCATATGTTCTTTACTTAGTTAAGTTGTTGCCATAAGCTAGCCAAGATTGATGATCGTTAACTCTACATAAAACTGCCATGGTGAAGTTACAGAGGATAAAATTCATAAAGCACATTAACAACTCAGAATGGAGAATTTAAAGTCCAATTACAGTCACATATGTTCAAGATACAATGCAGAAACTGCATGACAAATTGGACCATTGTGAGTTTATATGCCATGTCATTCATGACATACTCATAACTTAGATAAAGGTACCAGATGTACACAAGGTACTAGTGCCCCTGTTATCTGTCACCTGGAGAACAGTCCAGCAGGAATGCATTCCTTCTCCTGTAATAAGGAGGTTATTTCCTCATTAATATAATTTTCAGTCCCATTCATTTTCATAAGAATACCCAGGTGTTGACAGGGAATATGAAAATTATCTGAATGGGGTTTCTAATACCATTTAGTTTAGATACTACCTGAGAGGCCCAGTCTCCATAGCTGAGTGGTTATAGTAACTTAGTTTTACACTGCAAAGGGTTGAAACCCTAGTTTAGCTACTCATTTTTTTCATGTGAGGAAATCCTGCAGTAGTTAAGCGGTTCTATCCAGGTGCTGGCCTTCCTTCACCTTGTAATGAGCTAGGTGTTGCGTAATGACTGAAGTATGGTTGCAGCCATAGTTAACTAAAGAAAAGAAAGAAAAAAAAAAGAGAGATTACCTGCCTTTAGCATTTATTTTCTATGAATCTGAAAGCTATATATGTATTTTTTTTATATTTATTTTATTTTCTATGAATTAACACATAGTTTCATTATATAGGGTGTCAGATTTTTTTTCCAGGAGTCTGATCATGTTTTGATTATGGTCACACTAAGTGAAGGTCTTTCAAAATGATGATCTTATGAATTTCTTGTAAACATATCAAGAACCAATCCTCCCTTCTATTCAGAGAGTTTGTTTGCTTAGGTTTATTGTTTTACAATCTGAGTATATATGTATGTGTATCTTTTAACAGAGTGCACAACATAGCAGAAAATATTTCTCATTGGAGTCGGTGTAAATATTCATTTTTTGTGTCAAAACTATGTCTTATAAGCCACCAGATTTGTTCATATCAATAATATATAAATTATGTAACCCTAGCAGTTGGCAAAGAGAAGATATTCTTTATCTTCACTTATCAGATAAATGCACAACATATTTACACCCACAGTCTGTGAAGCAATAAAACATACATAAAACCATGGAGTGTATAATTATGTGTCTGTTAATGATTTATTTTTTCTTCATTTTATTATTTTTGTTGAAAGTAATGCAGAGGTTCAAATAGGTTTGATGCATAGATTTTGAAACTTTATGTTGGAACTGTGGTTTGAGGGATTAGAGAGGAACTGTTACCGGTAGCTACTGCAGCATGGTTAGCACAACAGTTACATGTTCAGGCTAGGTTATAATTTTATCCTGATGTAGCCATTTAAAACTCTTTTTATAAAAGAAATTAAGATTTATTTTTTTTCAAACGGGAGATTGATTTCATAAATAAACTTGGAAACAATGAATTGAAACGCCATCCTTTTTTTTTTCTTTTTTTTTTTTTAAATTTGGATGTTTCCTGTTTATTTATCATATTGTCTGCGCCCTCTTTTTTAACTTGTCTGGAAAGTGACTGGTAAATGGGAGGATAAATCATAACAGAAATTTGATGCATGTGATTATCTGGAATATAATCTGGTTGTGTCTGGAAAAATTATAGCCATGTCACAAACAGGTGTCTTGGAAAAGAAAGCAGTTGTTGCTTTGGTTTTATAATTATGTGGGTCAGCCCCTGTATAATGGGATAGCCCCTACTTTGTCTGCCATTTTGCTTGATGCTTTCAGTAAAGCCTCCTGCATGGCATATTTTTCAACCATATTGCAATGGTCTTTTTGTAGGAAATCACAGCAGCCTTCCCATCATGCCTGATGTACGAGGGCTGGTTTCCTGTTACTAGGCATGTTTTATGTGCTGTAAGCGTCAGCTAATGTGGCTCATAACCATGCAAAGGTTATAATAAAAAATGTGGTATAGAATACAGTGTATGGCTGGGTTACATCTTGTGTATAGCCCAGGTGTAGAGGGAAGGTTTTTATAATGGTTTACAGGCAGTCAGGTTATATTAGCAATTTATACCTGAAATATGAAGACTAGCCCTGTAATCTGCATCATATAAATGTCTTAATTTTTCATGCAGTTAAAAGTTTTGCAATGTTTTTCTTCATCTTTTTTCATCAGGACAGCACAGTATCATAACAGAGAAATATTTAAAAATATGCCCTTTCTCTCATATTTTTTTCAAACGAAGCATTGACTCTACCCTTTGTGCTCATAAAAGACCACTGTTGACTTTGAAATCATTTTTGGTTGGATACTAATTTTGTTGATTTCAAGGAAGGTTTTATCCACGAAATTTTAAATCCCAAGAAAAACTGATAATTTAGTAGACCAAATCCAGGGGTGAGAGCAAAACAAGGCTAAGTGCTTATATGTATATATGCACTTGGCTTTGTTTTGCTCTCACCCCTTGAACTGTTTTCATGAATATGAATCCCCACAACATTTATTTAAGCACATAATCAACGAAATTTAATGACAATGAAAATTAATAATTTTACCATATCTGTATAACTTTTCTGTAGGATTTCTTGACAAAAGTTAAAATCATTTTCTGTTAATTGAGGGGAAAAAAATGAAAAAAAAATGAAGAAGATTTGTCAATTACATTGTTTTAGATGGTATATTCATTGCGAATAATACATATACATTTCACTTGTGATAACTAATATTTTAACATGTTTACAAAAATGAACAATATAATACAGATTTGATTTTAAGACTTATGTAATGATTTAGTATAGAAGTATAGTTTTTTGTGTACATTTCTGGTCAAGGTCATGAGAAAGAGAATTCATGAATGAACTTACAGTTGCTTATGTTCTGAAGATGATACATTTTATTTCCACTTGATTGCACTGCAACATCTGTTTCCACTTACAACGGGAAAAAAGTCTATGAACTATGATCATAAATGCAAGAATTTTATCAAATGAAATCAGTTACTTAATGTTTATGTGAAAGTTCATGATGACAAAGTGATAAATATTTTACTTTCAATACCCTTAGACTTTCCTTTGAAGTTCTTGCAGTTTTTAAAAATCTAATTTTGTGATTTTAATTTTTAACTATTTAATTCACTCTATCTTCAATACTTGAACAGTCAGGAGATACTTCATAACTTCTTTGATTTTTGTCAAGTACATGTACATTAAAGATAGCATTTTAACGATATGAATATTAAAGATATAATGGTATTAAAGATCTGAATATTAAATATTTTTTCCTTTTACTTTTTCAGTTCTGTACATTTGGAAGCTGGACAGATTTGGACACAAAAGGCTTCAGAAATGTCTGGCAAAACCCATCGACAAGTCTTTAATGATACTATGGACACTATTTATGATGGACTTGTTAGAAGAGCTATGAGGAATAATCGAAAATAGCCGATTGTTTTTATTATCATTATTTTTATCTTAAATTAATTTTTTAGATTTTTTAGAATAACAGGGTTGATATTTGCTAATATTTTTTTCATTTAATATATTATAATATAATCATTTTGATAGACAAAAAGTTGAAAATTAATTAAAATTTAAAAAATTGTTTCCTAATTCAACCATGTTGAACCTTTTTTTAGATATATTTGACTAGATTTAATTGCACATGTTTTAAAGTTTTAATACACATTTGTAAATTAATTGAATGAAATATTCAGGTGTTTTGAAAGTGGACCACATCAAATTGAACTCAGTATTTTCTCAAGACAGGATAAAATCAATGTCTACAGTAACCAAAAACAGTTTGTATAGATATTTAAGATATTATAACGTATTATTCATTTTTCTTTTTATCTGTGCTGTCAGTAGAGGAAGAGATTAATATTAGTATAAGAAAATAAATGAAACCAAGGTGATTTCAATAGTATAAACAGAATAAGTAAAAATGAGCATATACTGTATGAATTGTGTTTCTTATTTGGTGTTATTGAGAGTGGATTACCAGAGTAAAAAGGTGCCATGTTCCAGTGGTAATGTTTGAAGGTCGGGAATTAGATCATCTGCTTGGGCTGAGAATTTCTCATTACCTTACCAGTTGCAAAGTACTGGTCCAACCTAGGAATCATTGAGATGAATTGATATAAGTTGTAAAAACTCTTCGTTTCTCTATCTGTAAGAACTAAATTTAGATTTAAATTTTTAATGAGATCTGTACATGCTGTGTTAGTGACAGTGTCCAGCATTTTATAAAACATCTTAAATAGAGAATTTCCACGATGCAAAATCTCCAAATCTATATCATGCATATTGAGACATTTTGGAGAAATTACTGACCATTCCCTGTAAGAGCATGCTATAAATAGTATGCTTTTCCATTCTCTCTGTCATTATATAAGGGTGCTTTAGATCTTCCAAATTTTTGAGTTAAGGAAAATCTCAATTTGAAATATTTCATGAAATACAGGCCAGTAGATGTAGTGGGTATAAAGAGATTGTGGTTTGCAAAAAGACCCTGAGTGCTCGTGCAAAGGCTGTGATACTGTAGGAGATGTAGGTAGTCGTGTGTGGGTTTATTCATACAGTAGCTAGATATTACAAGTATTTTGATTTATATGTATATTACATTTTTCTTCTCTTCTGTTTTCTATATTCAAGTTTTGGAAAGCTTGTGCTACCTTTTTTTGGTGTTAGATAAAACTGGCCATAAATGTGTTTTATATATTATTGAGTTTTTGATTAATAGTTGATTATATACATAACAATTAAATGCCATAATTAAAAACCATTGCAAAATTTACACAACATCCATGGTTAAAAAGTGTTACCTTTTTGTTGCAGTTAAAAACTGGACTTACTAGCTTTAAGATTTGGTTATGTTTATTTGTTAAATTTTGTCTTTATTGATTTCATTTTTTGTTTTCTAATGAACAGTGAATTGTTTTTTGTTTATTTTTACGCCAGGTAATTTAATGTGTTGATTTTCCATATTATGTGGGTGTGTGGGGTTATGAGCCGTAGATTGAATGTAATAATTCACAGACATGCCTATCTGCTTACATGTTACTACATAGGCTCTATAACACAATAATGTGCACCTGAAATATTTTTTTCTAGACTGATTGTAGTCTTGCTTTGTTCACTTCTATACTGATTGTTATTTAATGCAGGGCAGGTGTTTTTGACACATTGACTTCCATCCATCTTTCTGTTTTTGAATTTAATGTTTTAAGTTATAAAAATGAAATATCAAAGGTATGCAAATTCCATACACAATCTTTTATTTCTATATCTTATGAAACACTTTATTAATGTATGATGTAGCAAATCGGATCTTTTTAGACAGAAAAGGTTATATGCAAACATAAGGTTTTTTATGTTTACATTTAATGTATTAAATCATAAAAAATAATATAAAATGTATTTTTATCTTTTTCATATCTAAGATTTTATTGCAGTACTAGTGTATGTGTGTTATTTATCATAATTATCTAAAAGGCATCATTATGAGAAAGGTACATCAAGGAATAATTGAAGTTAATGACATCATATTTTATATACTTTGCATGTGGATAAAAAAACAGATATACTTTCACTTTGTGTTCCAATTTTAATTATGTGGCAGAAAAGAAGTGATTGTCCAAAATTGCATTCAGATAGTTCATTTCAAGTGCCTTTTCAAGATGCTTATTTTGGTTTTAATACATGGTTAAGAATAACAAGAACATTACTTGTGTTACACTGCCTCAGTGTATATCCGTTATTACAACATGGAAAATTAAGTCCTTTAAGGGGACATGTGCATTCCAGTGTCTTTGGATACACTCTAATATCTTGATTAGATTGTTGATACATACTGTATATACATGTAATATTTTATCTATAAACATTCGATTGAGAGATTGATTCACATATATTTGTTCCATTATATGGCTCTACTAATAGATAATTAAACTTTTCACCTTTTATTGTTATTAAATTATTCATAAATGTTATAGATTAATGATCACTCAAAGTAGTGCATAAAAACTTAGGTATTTGGCATGATTTTTTAATGAATAAAAATTTAGACCATTAAACATTTTTGAGTCGGTGCTTTGTCATTTTAAGATCAGTGATTTTGTGTTTTTCATATTAGAGGGAAATATTCATGTAAGCAAATTAGCCATGAATGTGGTAAATGTGCAGACGAAACGAAATATACGACTTCCGGTGCAGCTCGAGATCGATTCCCACTTCCGGATCTTTAAAAGTAAGGAAGAAAACCTAAAACGAAATGCCGGGAATCTCATATATTGAAGTGTGTTGCCAATTTAGAAGGTTTACAAATATTATATATAATCTTTATTTATGCAAATAAATATCTTAAGAAATAAAAGCTTTGTGTCTCATTTCTCTCCAAACATCCGATGACCAGAGCTTCATTTTTTATATAATTTATAACTTTAAGTATAACATTGTCATAAAATTTTTTTTCTTGTTACCAATTGTAAAGATGATAACTTCTCTTAGATATTAAATGAAAGGAATAATGAAATCCATCAACGGGTAGATCTCTAATTTCACATGAAGGATATCAATTTTCATGAAGCGATTGTAAGTATATAATATCCAACTGTTCAAGAGAACTTAAAATAGTCATAAGTACCTTATAGTATTGTAGTGACGTGATGGTGGTACCGCCCCAACCGTCGGTACTTGCAATTTGGTTGCACTTATTCTTCTCTCTTAAGACCTTAAACTATTGACTAAAGATTGTATTACCCAGTCTTGTTTCGCTCAATTAATACATTAAATTAATATTAGAGTGTGTCATACAAATTTGCGTTTTCTCCAGTTATATCGTATAACCCGTACAAAACGGTTTCACAAACAAAATATCCGAACAGAGATCCGCAACTCTGATATAGGTAAAGACCAAGTAAAGAGAAGCTCTCGTTAGGTAACGTGTGCGATCATGTGACCGCGAGATAACGTGTTATTTGTAAAGTTGTTCATATCAATTATAAATATACTGAGTTTTCTCTTCAATTTACTGCCGATTAAACCAATTATGTATGTCTCTCATTAGGTCGCAGATATCTTTTGATACTGTTAGGCGTCTGCAAGACGTTAAGTGTCTCAGCGAGTTCTCGTTGGAATCCCGTTCACCTGTTGTTGTTTATTGTCACCAAAAAAAAAAAAAAAAAAAAAAATATGTGTGATATAGTGCAAATTGGTTCCCGAGTAATTTGACTGGACCCTGGAAACTGACTGTATCCCGTACAAAATAATATAGAAGATAAGATGGATTTAGTCAATAATCTAATAAAGATACATAAAATGAAGAATAAGAAATAAGTGCTTATCAACCGGGGAAGGTTTGGACGCCATGTTTATCTGCATACGTTTCTTTGTTTGCATGCTATGGTTTAACATCCTACATCCGTTTTTCAATTATATGAGGACATGGGATAGATATAGTGCTGCCTCACTCCGGTATCAGGGTCGACCAATCCTGGAACTACCCTTATAATCTGATCGCCATGCAAGTTGAGGTGTCATTTTTAACACCTGATATAACTCGACCGGGGATCGAACCCACGACCACCTGGTTACGTGCACTCAGTCATCGGGACGGTTTGTGTATTGCTAACTGTTATAAAATGCATTGCAGATTGCGAGTGGCTGTAATTGTTAAATTGCGACAATTGTCCTAAGTGTTTTACCGCAACCGATTTAAAAACAGTTTAATGAATTCAGACACGCAATCTTTACAGGAAATCTGAAAGTTTAATATTACTGCACCGAGGAATGTTCCTTTCCTTTTTATTTTTAAAACAACTTCGAATGCATGGTGAATGGGTAAAATTGAAATATACGACTCGTTATATTAACGGGTTGTAAACACTATGCAGTGGCCAACACGTAAGCCCTCGCTTTATCCAAGGAACAGCTAAAATTAATGGTTTCTGACAAACATAAATCACACACACACACACACACACACACACACACACACACACATCTTTACGGCGACCCACGGCGCGGTAGAATTGTCATGAAAATGAAAGACCTAACATGGACCCCAAGGACATATAAGGTCGAAACCGACGGCGACTATTAAGAACATGCTGAAAGTAAACGCCGAGGTTCTGAACACTAGAGGATCGCACTGAAGTCGCAATGTTAGTAGAAGCAACGCAGTAGAAACGTTGTTGGGACGTAGTGAAGACGCGGTAGAGTCGCCATGGAAATGCAAAGAAATGATTCATGGATCGCTCGAGGACCCTACAGCGACCTCACAGCGTTCTCATTACGTCTTTGGGGTTCTCATCACGTTTTTGTGAATTGAACTTTTTGTTTTGTAAACAGTAGTTAACACTTTTAATATTTTTTTAAATTTATTTTAATTTCTATTTTCATGTTTTTCAGAATAACCTTTTTTAGATGTTGATAGTTACTGACTATATTGCACTTTTAAGCATGAATATAGAGAAATTGAGTCCTTACCGCGGTGTACGTCCGCCAAACTTTTTTCCGCGACCTTACGACGTCCTCCATGCGACCTTATAACGTTATTTTTTTTTCAAGTTTGCACTGCGTGTCTAGCCATTCTCTAGCCTGACTATGGTTTTTCAATGGAGATTATAAGATACTAAATTAAGGTTTTAGACTGGCGGTTGTTAGTCGTACGTATTGGTACATCAAAAGCAGGCATTGTTGATTTGCATGATTACCGCAGCCGTTTTCACTGTATTGTATCACTTCACGCTCAGTAGCGTATCAATACAACGCAATTGTGTACATACTGAAGTTATACCATTATTTCCTTAGGTATGTAGTTTATGAATGAAACCTAACTCCGGATCATTATGAAACAAATCAAAGCGTTCAAGGCACTGAGAGACTTCCGGTGGGTTATCATGAATTAAAGAGCGAATATAGCTGATTTGCCACTTGAAATTGCAGTTGCAGGAAAAAATGTGGATTTATGCGTCATTTGACCTTTGCCTCTATAGAGTTCAACCCTTCTGGAATTAGAATTACATGGGTAGATATTTCTTCAGGTAAATCATGCCAACAATCTCTCAGCGCATTGCGTGCTTTGATTTATTTGGCTCTTGAAGCCATCACGACTGTTCATATAATCGTTATCATCAATATATATATATGGATGATTTACTGCTGGTTTATCATATGATAGATTAGAAGAAGAAGAGGACAAGACAAAAAAACAAAAAACAGCCCAGTATCTTCAGCCTTACCTACCGAGCTATGACCTTGAACTGAAGTGTCATGGCATATAACGGAGGGACGTGAATCACCGTTAATGATAGCTTTCGTATAGATTTCGAGACATGCTTAGACATCTGCTCCCGGCATATTATTTTAATCCATTATATATTTTTCATGACCATAAACAGACGCAACATTTTATTCAAAGCTTCGCCGCTGGCGTTTTCACTAATTTCAAAACACAAATACGTGTACCTTTAGGCATATTTGAGTTACAATTTGCGAAGTAAAAGCTGATTGACTTAATTCACACATGATGCAACTCGCATGATTACATGTATATAAAGAGAAAATACCTCTCTGCAATTTCTGATTGACCCTCTGCTGATATAGAGAAATCCCTGTACCCGTCCTAAGTAAAAGTTCAGACATGTACAATGTACCTGGTTTACGCCCTAATCGGTGATTTTTCTTCGTAAACAGAATGGCTATGTTTGTATTTTACCTATTAAAATTCAGTCTCATATCACACGAATTCACTCATGCTGATATATAGGTTTTTAAATATACCACGCTGACGTTTGCTAACTAGACCTGCATATTGATAAGGAAGGGATTGGGAGAAAAATTCTAAATAGTTTGTACGTAAAATCTTACAAGCATTACGATTATAGTGCTTCGCTCTCGTTAAGTACAGATCTGCTGCTTGGTTAGAGCAAAAAGTTGGATACATTAATTAAATACATTCCTTTTAATTATTTTCTCATGGTTTCTTAAATTTTCTTGAGATATTTTGAGTGGGTTTAAAATAAAAACATTGTTAATAACGACTTTTAACAGCTACAAGGTCTGGAAGTTGAATTTGACAAAAAAAATCGTGGCGGATCCATGAATTGATATCTTGGTGGGTGTAGGTGTGGGAGGCTTATTAAATGCTTTTGCTGAAAGACACTAAATAAAATACATATTCATGTGTGAAAAGCAGTTCTTTAAAATCTATGCGACATACGCATGTTTTCCCATGAATTCTGGCCAAATTATGTAGTTTGTCGTGCCAGTGGAAGAGAAATACAAGGATGTTGCAGTGGTGTTCCTGTTTTATGTTATGATTTGTGGTTTGAACTTCGAACCCTTCCCAGCCAACTTCCGGTCTGAGGATGATTCATTTCGTTTAACCACAAATGAATACATTTCAGCATTAAATACATATACAAAGTCATTTAAACATGAATTAGTGTTACACTAGGAAAACAACAACAAAATAATAAATCACACAACCCCAAACAAAAAACAAATATAAACTACCAAGAACAACAACTACTATAGCAAAACAAAAGCACACATACGAAAGTAACAACAACATTAACACTGTCTAACTCAGCCCCTCACCGCGTGGGTTCGAATCCTGGCAGGGTCATTCGGATTTTCATGTGAGGAAGCCTTCCAGCTGGCTTGCGGCAGGTCGGTGGTTTTACCCGGATGCCTCCATGCATTCGGGGTCTTCCTCCACCTGTAATTAGCTGGACGTCGCTATATGACTGAAATATTGTCGAAGCGACGGTAAACTCAAATAGTCAAGTCAATACTATCAAATAAACATACTTTGATTTGCAGATGTTGGCGCGTTGGAACAAAAGTGTTGTGAGCAAGAATTTGGTCTTTGACACTGGTTTTCAACAGATGAGGCCAGAAGGTGGAGGGCTTTGGTGCCATTTAGGGATCACAATCTTTCATATTCTTACAGATAAAAAGAAGAATAAAAAGAAGAAATACAGCTAAAATTTGCTTCTTTGTCATCGAATGCAAGCTCATATTTACAGAACTTACTTATGCTAAGCATAGCTGTTAAGTTTTGAACGTCCTTTAGCGTCCTTTATGTTAGGCGTCTTTTTTCATTAATGAAATGAACCTACTGAATGTAGGTTTTCATTGTGAAATCTAATACGGTAATAAAATCAAGCAAATCACCCACAAACTCTCATTACTATTAAGTATTACTGCCATTTTAAGGGCTCACATTATGTAATTAACACAAATTATGGGCTGACATCACCCCGCGGCCAGTGTCCCTAATAATTAGTCACGAGCAACAGAGCTGGATTGCCTTTCCTCTAGGAGCTTACATTCCTTTGAACAATCGCCTTCTGTACGCAGATTATAGGTCTTACGTAAAATTACGGCCCTGTCAAGTAAAGGTGTTCATAAATATGGTGTAGAATTTCTCAACAGCCGGGCTCATTTCAGTAGAGTGGTATTAGCACTAGAGACATTCTTGACTGTGATGGAATTCTCGCGAGTATCAATCTTGTAGGCTAGTTGCCTGAATAGACGGATAGACATTCCGTAACTGACATTTGAAAAGACGGCCTTCACCTTTGCTTTATAAATGCACCATTCTGAAAACCTTACGAGATCGCCAACATCAGGCAGTTTTTGAACAGGGTTGCTTTGCAACGCTGTTCTATGGTAGTGGACAACTATTCAGGGCTATATTTAGACATCTATATTTAAAGATTTTCCCCTTTTTACTACGCAGAGAAATAGTTCCAAATTTTTTTTTTTGTCTTATCACTAAATGGTTTTAATTTTCATGTTTATTTCAGTACGATTGCGTTATGAATTAAAATGTGTTGATAATCGAAGCTGGAGATATCCTGTTAATAAACTGTAATGAAAAAAAAAAAAAAAAAAAAGCGAACAAGGCGCACCTCATTCATTACTGGCTGAAATTTCTAGCGACAGGCAACACCATATCGATAAAATTTCATTTGCATGCCACAGTTAGTGCATTAGTGCAGTAAGTAAATTAGTCAGGCTGTTCGCCATTTAAGCGGCGTTGAAATGGGTTGTGGGTTCGAGTCCAAGCCGGAGAACATTTTTTAATTTTCTTATAAATTATTTTTGTAATATAAGATACATATATTGTGTTTTATTGAAAATCATTAATTTACCTATATTAAGTAAATGTGTATATAAAATGAAATTGAAAAAAAAAAAAAAAGGAAGTTTGTTGTTTTAGATTTGCTTCCACATATTCATATAATTTTATAAACTGTAGGTAATAGAAATGGGGAGAGTAAGAGTGGCGATATGCTTATTGTTAGCAATCCATTGAGACAATTGCTGTGTTCATTATTTTTTAACGGCCGTTTTCAAGGAAGGTTAAAGTAATTTTACAACGTTGTGTTTATTGGCACGCTTGCAAATTTGAACCTCGTTTAATATTTACTTTGATAAACAAAAGAAATGAGACATCATCATATTAAATCCCCTGTTCCCTCAGCGCTATTGGCGCTTTGATTTAGCCTATCATCACAAATCCTGGTCACACTTGCCACGCGACTTGCAAGCTTATCGCACGTCAAATCAAAACATTCATACGAACGCCGTAAGACGGTTGAATCTTAAGGCGGTTGCACTTTGCAGCAGGTGATTCCACTGCGATTTATTTTGATCGTGGAGAGGTTTCAGCGAGACCTCAGAGTGGTATGACAGATAGCCTATCGATCGATTGTTGCCAACCAGTCGGCGATCGGTCGTCGATCACTATCTTACCTGTCTACGCTCACTCTGCAATCATTTTGCGAGCTGCCACTGATGAAGTGATCCGGTATAAACATACATGTATTCAGGTACAAATCCGGTCCTCTCGCGACCAGTGCTGATCGGTCTTCCCTGTCTGTCATGGATGACAACAGCCATTGCAACATCAACTACTTTTTGTTGCCGTTGCATGATCTGTGAGTGTCCTGGTGCAAGTGGAAAACATTCTCTTGTATCTCTTCACGGACGATGACTGTCGTGCCATCGTCACAAGTCTACTGACAACCGATCGGAGTCAATGTCATTGAAAATTCACCCGTAATCGATAACTAGTCGCACCGGTATTTGATGATAAGTCGCAAAGCGGTTGCATGCGTTTTTATTCATTTTTTTTTAATTGATTTTTTATTTGGTCGCAGGCAGTCGCCGATCGGTCGCAACATAGGTGTGACCAAATCATTAATGGTACAGATAACTAGCCAAAACTACATATAGGCTGATTTTGTTGAATACTGATAATTACATGTATAGTATTTTTCAAATGGTTTACATGAAAATCCAATAACGTGTTTTGCATTTTCTGTCTTAGCATCGAAATATATGACAGTGACTTTTTTCTTTGGGCTGTATAAAGTAATTTTGCTTTTTTGTCGTTATTTGGTTAGTATACTGTATTGATATAAAATCGTGTCTGAATTGTAACCTCCTATGAAACGTTCTGCATAAAATCATGTACACTACAGCGAAAAGTACTTTAATATACAAATCGGTTCTGGTGCCCAAGTGGTTAGAGTAGAACGTGAGTCCGCCCCGTAATCGAGATAAATCGTCAAGATGGTAAAGTACTTTTCCCTTACTTTGCGCTAAGCATAACAAGAGTAGTTTAATGACAAGTGACCCAGTGTCTGGATGATGTGACAGGGTGTGATATGTTAAATGTCTACGGCGTGACAACAAATTCAAGTACATGTAGCAGTATATATTTAGCCCCTAAAGGACAGAAACACAGTCTATTAATGAAATTACACTTATTCAATCTTCATCACTTGCTCGTATATCCATAATTACATGCACATGTAATGGCTTCTGCTGATTCACTATCACTAAACCCCTCGCAGTTATGAGTTCGAGTCCCATTCTTTTTCACTTGGATTGTAAATGTGAGGAAGCCTTCAAGCTCGGTCGGTGGTTTTACCCGACTGCATCCGTGCGTGTGAGGTCTTCCTCCAACTGAAATAAGAAGGACCTCGCAATATGATTGAATTATTGTCACGATAAACTCCAAAACAACATTTGCAAAAAGCTTATTTACATAAAACGTTAACATAATGATCTCTTATTAAGTCTTGCTATTCCATTACATGCGTATGTCAGTTAATAATCAACCAAACATTTATATGCGCAATGCAATGGACGCGGTTTACAGTTGCAATCTGGATATACATTATACTAGTATATGTGCAAGAGCCGTGTAGACAAGCTGGTTTGTCTCTTAGGTCAGTGGCTCAGGAACCACCGGCCATTGACCTACTGGCAATGGGCGCGAAGTGTCCCAACATGACGCCACCGCCTTTTTTCTTTATTTATCAACTCCACATCCGTGCTTAAAAAGCTAAGAAATTTGCCCTTTCCATGAGGGCCAATGGGTGTTAACCGGTGACGACAGCTGAACAATGGAGTCACGTGCAGCCCCCTGGGGATAATCAGCAACTCGTATTACAAGTAGTGTCAAGTTCACGTATAGTTCTGATTTGTTGTTACAATTAAACGTCTTTTACTTTAACATACCTACAATTTCCTAAAATTCAAACAGTTCCCCCCACACACCATGCCACGATTTCAGGTTCAAACTCATATAACATTAACCATAAACAATTAAATCAATTAAATTGCTATATCTGAGTTTGGAAGTCATACTTACGCAAATTTTGTATTTCCGATATCTGCCCCTGGCAATATCACGAAAGTATTGATCTTAGTGTGGTTCAAACCTACAATCACTGGAACCGAGGACATGTACCAGACAACTATCAGTATTATATGCAAAAAGGTTGTTTAATAACCAACGCGAGACTGTCCGTCTGTGTCCTTGTTGGTATTTTTTAAGTAATCTTTATGAAGCTCAGTCGGTAGAGTACTTGCTATGTGAGCGAGGGGTTCCAGGTTTGAGTTCCGGTCTCATTGTACATTTTTCTCACCTGGTAACATTTGCACCCAATGTGGGGCCGTTACAGGAAAGTTCTGCAATATATATTGATATTTTTTCGTCTACATTTGTATTCAGGTACGAATTCCAAACTCAAGGGTGGACATAACGGTCTACAAATAATCTTTAGCAGCGAGGTTCCGATAGCTCGGAAGAGCACTCGCCCTGTAAGCGAGGGTCCCGGGTTCAATTCTCAGTCTGGCTTCATAGTTTTCTCACGTGATTAAACGGCAGCACATAACCATTTGAATATCTGAAGTGTGTATTAACTGTACTGTATTTGTCCACTATTCAGTCGTTATCCGTGTTGTAATGTTATCATGAACTGCCTAGCTAACAATATTGTAAGACAGATGTTAATTCACCCCTCACTTCCCCAGTGTACCATTTACATTTGAATGACACCATTTAATGCATATATAGGATTAAGCTACTGACACGATGATTTGGAAATAAAAAAGTGACCTTTGACATCGCTATGAGTTATTTCTAAACAGGCATTATTGCTAACATTAAATTTGTCTTATCTTGCTATGATATGTCGACTCACGTTTCACGGACACTTCTTAAGTATCAACATACCTCCCTGTATTTGAAACCACACGCCACAAATCTTTGTGTTGGTGGCATACCCGACTAACAACCTCTAGCATCCCCTCTTGCCCGCGTTAGAATCTCCAGTTTCCAACAAATGTATTTGGCTTGTACATCTCTTTGCAGTTACGACCTTTGAACTTTAGCCTCTGACATCTTCTGGTTCAACAAATAAATGAAAATGATTAAACAGACAGAAGCAAACACCAGACTTGTTTTTTTTTTATAAAGAGAAAGGAACTTTGCAAGCTGAAGTTATTTGTCTTCATTTTCAAACTGATGGAATGAGGGCTGAAACAGTTTATCAGGCGGGCCAGCAATCTTTAAACAAACACTTTAAATATTTATACTGAAACGGACTCAGGCAGAAAAACGACTGTAATATGTGTGTAATGATTTGTCTACGTTGCAAAGGAGTGTATTGGGTTAAAGCGTCTAACAATTGAGAATTAATGCGCTGTTTATTGCAAATTAATTCATGGTTGTTTAGCATTGCACAGGTGTTTAAAATACATGCAATATACCACAGTTTTGGATAAGAATGTTTTGTAATGAATGAGATATCAAAAGTAACGCTGGGTAATTAGGCAAGCCCACGAGTTAAGTTTAGATATGAACAAGTAATTAATCGTAAATAAACAATATTGTTTCTTATACAGACCTGTATTTAGAAAGAGATTAGCTTAACATTGTTAATTGATATACCGGTAGTACCCATCATGCATCTTGCCACATCAGCCACATTACAATCTGAAACCCTCGGGTTTTTTCCGCCTTAGTCCTAGAGTTTTTAATGATTGAAGTCAAACAACTCTTGATATAACAAGAAAGTGTGCTGAACCAGTGCCATTTTGCAGTTAGTCTGTAAAAGGCCTTGATCTGAAAAAGGAACTTTTTCAACTAAATAATAATGATACTAGTTGGGACATCCTGTTTTCATTGCCAGTCCTTTTTGTACCAACTTTGATCAGTTGAATGACAAACTATAAGAAACGGTATGTCTATGAAAGTAAGAAAAGCTGGATTGGCTGGAAGAAGGTGTCCAGAAAACTAAGAACAGTAAGTATATGTGTTAAATTCATTTTTTTTTTCAAGGATTGTTTCCGAGATAAAACGTTGTGTGGGAAGAGACGAAAGTATTTAATCAATATTTCAAATCTAAAGCAAGTTAACTCTAACTGACACTGACATGTACAAATATGTCAGAGTATATCTAAATGATGTACTTAGAAATTCGCAATCATGTTCCATTTAAACTAATTTGATAAGAAGTAAATAAATGGTTTAACTGAACTAACTGGTACTTTTATAAAATAACACCATCTTCTAAGAACGAGATGTATTTCACACAACACAACATTTGCGTTATGTATCTTGCTCCGTGTGCAGTAACAGTCCATAAGACACACGAACTCTTTTATTCTGAATTAAACCATAATAATGTACAAAACGAGGAGTATAAGCCCCTACATAAAGGACGTATTGCTAATCTTGCAGACACCTGTAGGCCGGCTCAAATTCCAGGAGCTCCAAGGAATTCTGGGAGATGATTGAGAGAAAGTTGTCAAACTTATCTTTCAAAAGAAAATGTTGAAGTCTTAGTGCTAAACTGTTTGCACTTCAACCATTTAATCTCCACACTGTTGGTGATAACCATTATTATCATTACTCAAGATGTTCCCTTTGAAATGATTATCGTTCTTGTCAAGTTTACTTCACAGTATGTGATAGCTGAATAAAGGTTAAACAGCTCATTTGTCAGTCATATTCCTACGGCTCAGAAGATGGAATTTATAAGTTTTGGTATGAAATTTAGTGTGAAATAAGATAGATCCATTCATTATTTGGATGAACGAAATAAGTAGTCGAAAGGTTAAATATTTGCTTAAAAATTGGCGGAAAATTTATTTTCGTCAAAAGCGAAAAGTCGTTAATGTTTCATTTATTTAAACAAGAGGGCCATAGAGGCCCTAAATCGCTCATCTGAGTATAGGGTTACCCAAGGAACATCTGTACTAAAACATTTTGAAATCTGGCCAGGAGTTTTGAAGAAGATGATTTTTAAAATTTTCATTATTCATTTCTTTCTATTGCCAATGCAACCAGAGTTCCACATGGATCATGTCTATTTTAGCAACTTTTGTGGAGGTTCACCCAAGATTCATCCCTGCCAAGTTTAATCAAATTCTGTCCAGCGGTTTCAGAGAAGATGTCGTTTTAAGATTTCAATATACACAAATAAGGCAATTTAGCAACGCACCTGGCGGTCATGTTTTTTTTTACGGATCGGAATTATTTTAGCAATCTTGGTAGATGATTACCCAAGGAACATCTGTACTAAAACATTTTGAAATCTGGCCAGGAGTTGTGAAGAAGATGATTTTTAAAGATTTCATAATTCATTTCTTTCCGTTGCCATGGCAACCAGAGTTCTATATGGATCAAGTTTATTTTATCAACTTTCGTGGAGGTTCACCCAAGGATCATCCCAGCCAAGTTTAATTAAATTCTGCCCAGCGGTTTCAGAGGAGATGTCGTTTAAAGGTTTCACTATATATTTGCCTTACATATATATATATATATATATATATATATATATATATATATATATATATATATATATAATATATATAATAAATATAATATATATATATATATATATATATATATAATATATATATAAGCCCTGGCGGCCATGTTTTTTACGGATCGGAATAATTTTAACAATCTTGGTAGATGGTTACCCAAGGAACATCTGTACCAAAACATTTTGAAAACTGGCCAGGAGTTGTGAAGAAGATGATTTTTAAAGATTTCATAATTCATTTCTTTTCGTTGCCATGGCAACCAGAGTTCTACATGGATCAAGTTTATATTAGCAACTTTTGTGAAGGTTCACCCAAGGATCATCCCTGCCAAGTTTAATCAAATTCTGTCCAGCGGTTCCAGCGGAGATGTCGTTTAAAGCAAATTGTTGAAGACGCACGACGGACGACGCACGACGACGGACGCAGGGTGATCCTAATAGCTCACCATAAGCACGTTGTGCTCAGGTGAGCTAAAAATGATAACAATTTCCAGCAAGAAATACACGGGGATGCTACTTTAAATAAAGTAAACAATAATGAAGTAGTACTTTCGCTACTACAACTACAGACAAACATCTCGCAAAGTGATATTGAAAATTATTTCGCTAATATGAAAATATGAGTTTTACGATAATAACAGAAATCAAGATTATTCGTGTCGAGATAAACGAGTATTTTCAAACATTTTTGGACAGCACTTATTTCTGTGCATTGCATAGTGAAAATAATGTTTTCCGGAAGCAACCCACTCAGCATTTTGGGTAAATGAAAATATCTAATATTGTATAAAAATTCCAATTATTTTTTATCTGCTTTACAAGATATATTTTATGTTTGTCAGAGTGAGTGACAGTGTCTCCTAGACCACCCCGACAATCTAACTAATATGGCCAGAGATTGTCGATAAGATACGATAATGAGACAATTATTTTAGCGAAACCTTGTAATGTACTATATGGCATTTTCAATGATTTTCCAGCTGGGAGGGCGTAAAATAGGCGACAAGTATTTTATAACTCTTTATTTGCGGGTCGTTAAACAAGTTCAATAGGTGATCAGTAATTTTTGACAGAAGCAGCATGGCGTTTGAGAGTCAAACACCGGAAATCTGACCATGTTCGATAGAAAAAAAACTGACAGATATGGGCAGATTATGACACTCGCTTGAAACAACGCCGATCGCCGAAGCATAAGCTTGTGAAGATTTGATCCTCTCTGTTTACAAAAGGTGTCATGATTAGCCGTGCTCTTCAATTTTCCTATCTGATAACTGGGTTTAGGCTTATCCCCACCCGCTAATCTGCACCCTTCAATTAAGGCTGTATGTCACTTTGTCTCTTTGAGACTAGCCACTAGTCTTATTATTAAATTACTTTGATTTGAAGTATTTCACTGCAAGTATAGTGAGGGTTGCATATCATTCTGTTGTTGATATGTTATTTTGAAAGTTAAAAAAATGTAATATCCTGACATTTTTGCAAGTTCATATAATCTAAACCTTTACATTTAGATAAGACGATTTCTTAATTGAATTCTACGGGAATTTCCGTACAGTACTTGACAGTTTGATAAGATAGAAAAAAAAATGAGTTGGTGAACGTTCAACTTCACATGAAATAACCTTTTTTTAGGTACATTTTTTTCACAAGAAAATGCACTGTAGAATATATTTAATTTTCGAGAGGACTAATGTTCGTCGATTACGTGGACGTCTTAACCGCGAATATCAATCCCCAAGGAAATCTGTTCATTAAATGTTTTTAAATTCATGCTTTCTAGATCATGATTCCAAGAATATACATGTATGTACAAACGAAATTCAATAACAACAAAATAAATGATTATTTAAACAAAAAAAGTTAAATGTGCATTGCTTTGCTCAAAATGACAGAATCTATTTGTTGCTAGCAAGTAAGTTCCCCGTAATTTTTTCTCAGCGTTAAAGCATTTAAATAATAAATAAGACAGCGAAACAATAAAGTGTAGTTTCAAGAGTTAAGTGGTTTACAAGGTTTTCAAATTAATAAAAATACGATATTTTGTAGCATGTCACGAGCAGGCTCCATTATGATACATATAACTTGTAAACACTAAGTTTTTGTCATTTAGAAAGAATCATGCACAAATAACACTAGTTTACTTAAAATGGACCATATACAATTCCATGAACGTAGGTGGGGGAGAATAAAAGCTAGGAACCTGCAGATTTAATCAAGAAAGAAACGTTAATTAATTTATGCTAAAAACAATAATGCAATTGAAGCTCTAAACAGCCTCATGATTTACTGTGTATATACTATAAAATTGACGACGTTCCGATAAGCAATTGCACAATCCAAGATATATTCGAATCCAGACACAATCCCGATCTAAGTATACAATTGGTTTTCTCGGTTGCACGATATTCACGCAGTATTCCAAGGATGTAATTCCAACCTCGAAAATCGCATCTTTACTGTAGGTAAAAAAGCAAGTGCAATATTCAAACTGTCGTAATGCCACCGCCATGTTAGACGGTCGTGTCTTTTGTCGTTGTCATAATGTTTCCCTATATAGTCTTAGTTTAAGAATAGTATCTATTAAGACATTTCTAAGACAATAGAAGGCCGAAACGTGGGTTCTATTGTCTGGAGAAATGGCTAAATAGATTCTATTCGACTTAGAAGTCAGATAAACACTTGATTTTGTCAAATAGCTCGACCTATTTAGTTTATGGTAAAAAAGAAAATAAATCGCAAATAAATTTGGAATTTTCAGAGTTTCTGACTGGCCACAAATCAAGGGTGACTTCTATCAGTTATCGTACTATAGTCGTACAGTAGAACCCCTTTAAACCGGACATGGTTGAGGGCAACACAAATTTCAGGTTTAGTGGGGTTTCACGTTTAGAGAGGTCGTGACCATTTTCACTTCAAAACATATCTATACATATAAATGTAATATATGTGCTGTTCAATAATGGAATGGAAAGGAAGAAATGAAAATTGTTTTTAAAAACATATATTTACCGTATTGCATTCAATATATTTATTGCATTTAGTGCTTTCTAAATGTTTTGTAATAGCCAAATTTATGCTGCCAGTCATCTTTGTAATTAATCAGTGGTGTTTTTCCTCCACTTTTCACAGATGACTATTTACTATTTTCATTTACCAAGCCAGGACTTCCTCTGGCTATTTTGGACGAGTCAAATTTGAAAAATATGAGCCTTTTTTCATTAAGCCACTTTATGTGCCAACAATAGGATTCATTATATGTAAAACATTAATAAAGCTGTTAATATGGTTATAATTAATTCACTTTTTAAAGTCAACTGATATCCTCTGAACTTATGTATTCAAAGTTATTGTGTAGTGATCATATACATCATAAATTAATATTTTATATTTTTTCTTATATCATGTTGTTGTATGCCTTATCACGTTTTCTTTCTTCAAGAATCGTGGCAGAAATGAAATAATTATCTTATATAAGCCTCAATGTTGATGTTACAGGATATTGCCCTAGTCTCTGCATCCGATCGTATTTCAGCCATATGTAACCACTTTCCATACTTCCTTATAGCAAGTAAAACCCGCCATCCTTGTATCATTAATATATGCCACTGCTCTGTCTAAATTACCATCCTTTTGCATTTCTTTGCGTGTATGACATTCTTCGAACAAACAAACATAAATGATATTTACTGTCGTAGGTTTGCCCAACTGCTTCTGGCTAATGGTGCTGGTACGGCACCAAGACAACAGCGCTGGTAATCACCTTAGTTTATCAGACAAACAACAGGGAATTATAACCAGAAAATGAACTATGTGACCCCAACCCCCAAACCCTGTGTTGCTGCCTGGAGGTAGATGGACCCTTCGAACCAGAAAGGAGGGTCCATTTTATGAAGATGATGCATAAAAGAATCAAGAAGAACAGGATGAATAGGATGGGTCTGAACCTTGCTTAAGTGGTTCTGATGACACCATTGAAACGGAGTTGATTGCAAAAGTACGTCGAGTACATGTAACATCACTTCATAATGAGGCAATACACTACGTCAGAGGTACTTGTGTGTTTCTTTGTGAAATGAAGTAGATTGTATTTTCACTTTTTGTACGGTGATAAACCTACAATACGATGAACTCTCCGTTAACCCTGAGTAAAGATGTTGAATTAATAGCGACGGGGTTCAAATTTGTTGAAATCAGAAAGTGAAACGGTCAATAGCTATGAAATGAGACTGAATACGAATTAATTCTAAATAGCGTTTATTTTCTCTTTTCAAGAGTAATCATTTGAGACGGACTGCGATTAAATGTAAATATTTTCTCAATTGTTGTAAAAGTTTATTACCACCATATCCTGCATACCAGTTAAACATATCTGGAATAGAATCTTGTCACCTCTCTCTATAATGCTACAGATGAACAGACAGATAGACAGATAACTAGTCACGGTGGCCGAATATTCAGTACCTCAGTCACGTGACCAGGAAGTGAGGTTCCCGGCCGGCACATACATGTGTGTTACTTCTATTAAGGTAAAGTCCCTGTAATGGTTCCGCTACATTTCGGGCCTCATGACCTAAAGGTTTTCTATGTTTCATTATGGAACCTTGGTTATCTTGGTAGAGGTTTAGTGGTCCAAAACGTAGCGGAACCGTTACAGTGACATTACCTTAACCCTTTCCCTCATAGAGGACACCCTGAAAAGACCTATGCGAACAGCATAAAACCAGATCAGCCTGCGAGTAACTCGCAGGCTGATCAGGTTTTATGCTGTTCGCTGCTCCTCAGTGGTCTGGAAATGAGGACTTTATAATTAAATTTGGTAAGGTTTAAGTGTGGTTTTCTGCAGATCAGGCTTTATGTGGTACCTACTGAGTGCGTCAAAATGAGTCTATGTGAGGGAAAGGGTTTAACTCATTGCTTGGTATTCAGCATGTAAGGGTGGTTTTAACAATGGTCGGATCATTGTCTAGTTTCTTATCATGGCGTGATATGTATTACAAGGAACTACTATCTGTAGGATGATAAACCGAACTAAATATGTATAAATCATAAATTAATATAATACTTCGTGATGCCCATAAAAACAGAAAAAATAGGAAAAAAAAAACGGCATGATTATCACAATAAATCGTGACTCCATGTAAATACATGCGGATGAACACTCCTCACACACTGACGTACTCTAGTTTATGTTCTGGTAATTAAAGACATGCGTCAGCAATTAACACTGGTATTACAGACTGCCGACAGACAGATACACGGGCTGTAGTCTACCGTGCAAGTAGATGCTGACTGTGAAGATTGCTGATATTTATGATGATGACGATGTCGGCGGTAGTGATTGCGAGATAATGGCGACGATTTACCATAAAAACGTGTCTACAAAATAGTAGTATTGATGATGATGATGATAATAATTATAATAATAATAATAGTGATGATAATATGTGAATAATAATATTTCAATATATAACGGTGGCGAAAAGTTTGGACAGACTTCCCATATTTGTACAACTCTCGTATCTTTAATTAATCAAAGCTCCCACTGACAATGACCCGTCATGCCGGCGGTGATTAAAGTTGCGGTGTAAACACGCGTCTGACGGGACTGCCTTTCATCCCAGACCGCTTGTCAAACACACTGTTTCACACATACCTCACAATTTTCCGAAGTTACAATGCATCCTTCTGTGCATCTCGATCCTACCAATCCGCCCGGACAGTGACGATAACTAATCTTGTTCAGTCAAGGGCTTTCTCGACCAGGGCACGATGACATCCTCTGAGAGAGACTGATCAGTTTATGATTTCACTCGATTTTATTGATCGGACTGTTTGATATAACCCGGGTTTAAAATATTATCTTCCCAGTCTAGTGGCCCCCATATCAGCTCTGTCATGCTGTGATAGGTGTAGTCAGCATTCATATGCGGACAATGTATACTGTATTTATTCTAGTGTCTGTGTTTTGTGCTATGTAATCCTGTAATACGGATTTATTTGATCGGCAGTGACCCTATCTCGTGTCCATGCGCCTCTCATAGTTCAGTTTTTCCGCAAGAGGGTCCTCAATTTGATAGTTGATATTCGACTTCGCCTCTTGGATTAGCGCAGCTGATGACAAGATACTTGACCGCACTAGCACAAGTGCCCTCTCACCCCCCACGTGAACTCCGTAATATTGCAATCGGATGATTCATGTTTTAGGGCCCCTGTTTCAACTTAGTGTAATATAAGCGACAAACCTACTGGGTAAATCCAGACTTAAACCAGTGCACATCGTGAATGAGTGGATACATTCCCGAGATATCAAAGAGACACTTTACATGAATACCGAAAAGAGGGAGGACGGGAGTTGAGTCAGTAGTGCAGTGACTACCAGCATGTTCATACGCGTACACGAAGGCTGTCAGTAACAGAAGGCTCTTAGTAACGGAAGGGAGCTCGGCGGGACACAGTTTGATTGTCTCTGGATTAAAAGCAAATACTTATAGAGTTATCATGTTTTAAGTGTGAGCGAAGCGTCGATCGAGTGTTTGACACTTCGTGTATTGAGGACTCTGATTTTTCTTTATTGACGCTGTATAAAATTAACATGAAAAAGAGTCGGAGATAGCAGAGAATCAGTGATAAGTGTGTGTTTGAAATTGTCATATTCAGGAAAAACGGATATATTTATTATACATCAAAAAGAGTAAATAAAATATAGCATTCAAAATGAAATTTGGATTAAGTGTGCTAGTGTTGAGTGTTGTTTGTTTAGTGGACATCGTGACGTCACAGTGTCCACCTCGGTGCCAGTGTTCCCAAACGACAGTACGATGTATGTTCCTACAGTTGGAATATATACCCCGGGTACCAGCCACCACCACGTTACTGTAAGTATCCTGAAGCGGGGTCAAGGTCAATGTCACAAGGGGTCGTGTCATAAGTTTAATCTTTTTTCCAACTATAAATATGATTAACTCAAATACGTGGTGTTTTTACACGATAAAGTCTTTTAGTATTATTATAGATTGCATGCTAAGCAGACGCGACAATGATTCATTTAGATTAACCCCTAGTTTGGTTTAATCCTAATTTTAACCCGAACCTATATTTCAAATGCATGGAAAAAGTTAAGACATATTATTTGTTCACTTAGAAAGGATAATTGAATTCTCTTGTGCCTATATATATATATATATATATATATATATATATATATATTAAAGCAAACATTAATCTCCGTTAATGGTGTCTATTTCATCTGTTTGCTAATGGAAAATCAAATAAACGTTTTACCTTTTTTTTTATCAAAATCTTTAAAAGGATAACTTTCAGGTTTTAAAGCACACGATAAAAACATGTCTCTGAAAGGTTTTCATCCATTACAAGTTTATTACCTAACAATCCTGAATATACGTTTACATAAGCAATATACGCTACCGCCTAGAAACAAAGGCAAACCATGTTGAAACAACCTTGAAATTCATACATAAATCTATCGTGCATGACATATAACAAGACTTTGAAATGGGTCTATACAAGTAAATCATTACACTTTATTTCCCCGTCATATCGTACACAAAGGCAGGTATTCATGACTCACAAGATTCAGAGCTTTTCCCTACTCATTATATACGTTCTACATTTACTCCCCATGTCTGTCGTTATTTTAATAGTACTCTACAAATGAGACAGTGATGTGTGATAATATATATTTATATATATACTTACGTGAGATATGAGACTTTGAAATTTAATACAATTATAGACAGTGATATTGTTATACATATTTAGATTGATACGTAATATCAGACAAAGAAAAACATTGTCTACAGCACAGTGATCGTTTTTACTTTATCCAACAGAAAACTACAGCTACTTCTACCAGGGGATTTCCCTGACACACGAAATTGTCCATTTTATTTTATTATTTCATTTACACATACATACTCATATTTCAAATATGTCTTAAAATTCGGTGCTTAATCTATATCTTGACCTCCTTCTGAAAACAGAGAGAGAGAGAGAGAGAGACTAAGCTACATAAAGACACAGTGACAATCGCTAGAAATATCCAAATAAGAAATACGACAACATTACCAAACACACAAAAAAATGCTTGTTTGTTTAAAAAATATGATATCTAAAATAAAAATGCATAATGCAAACTTTCTAAGCGTTAGGTATTCTTCAGCAAATGTAAACGTTGGATTAACAAAGAATCTGAATTGCTGATTCGTAAGGGACAATTACTTTACAAATTCATCTCTAAAGTCATGCAAAAGCCAGTCAATATCAATATGAACTTTTTCAGATCATCGACTTGAAGGAATGTGCTGCTTTATGTGTACAGACGCCCGCCTTACTTTCACCCATGCATTGAGTCAACTTGAATATACGCATGTACATGTACTAATCCTGTCAACCTATATATTTAAATTGATTTGAAACTTTAAATTAACAAACTGTTAGAGGCTTATATAGAGTTGAAACCTTTCCCTGCTCAAGTGAATCTTCCAATTATTTTCATTAAGGAGGCGATCATGTGTGTCCTAAAAGCGACTGTGTATATATTTATATAGACTTATACACAGCTTGCGCCCGATCAGCCCAAGGAGAAGCTGAAGCATACTGTAAACCGAACAGAAGGGGTTAAACCCGCTGTGCGTTATGACGTGCAACACATACTATGGACAAGCAAACATTAAAGTATGAAGTTAGTTAGCTTGAGCAGTTGAGTTCCGTCAAGATCAAACGGCCGAGCGATGTCTGGGGCAAGGTGTACAGCCCAAATCACAAGTGCCTGCTCATCTCGTGTAAAGCTGAAAAGATTACCTGTGAGATAGACCACTGTAAATTAGGGTATAAAAAGCTTTATGATATTTAGTTCGACATTGACTGGCAGTTTCTGTGAATGTACACGAACTTACTTACAATACCTCTGTTAAGAAATACACGTGGAGCAATTTTCGTGAACTATCAGAATAGCAAATCATGCCTCAACAGCTGAGCGGTCTCAAATTCCCCCAGTCTCCTTTTCATTCCTGTAACGATGTCGTGTATAGGCAGCTTAGACTAATTTGTATAATGAAGACATTGTTCCAACTTTGACGTTATTAACTTACAGTATTTAATTTCACCAGCACTGGATATCTCAAACCGGAATTGAACATTTTTCGTACAGATTCTGAATCTGTTAAAACGACTTTTCAAATAAAAAGTAGAAAAAGTTTGATGAATATAATTATCCAAGTGCGAGTTATGAGAACAATGTATTAGTATTCAACCCTTCGACTGACTTTTTTTTCAAGTTTTAGGGCTACTGAACCATAATATAACGCCGTAGACAGGTGGCATGATACCACACCCAATCACATGACACTGGATCGACCAGTTACAGTATAAGTTTTGAAACAAAGAAACTACCTGGTACCATTTTAAAGACGCTGGTACGTGGCAGCCGAGGATCGAATCCACAAACATTGAAACAGACTGCTCTGGTTTCCTAGACTGCAATAATATGGGAATTCCTGAGCAGTTCCTATATGAATATACCAGCATGTGAGAATTTCGGCAAAGCTTTCTAAAGGATTTCATTTGTGAGAACTTCCGCATTTTGCTCAACTTGCACATTCCACTTCCTTCAAAAATACAGACAGAAGTTATGATAATTTCTCTTATACATTTAAGATATATTAGTGATGAAATTCCCGTAGTCCTTTAATTTCATCCTCCACTTAATTGCTCTTTCTTCAGAGTTATAAACTTAAAGCGTGTTACAATGCGAATAAAATGAGCACAAGCAAATGTGAAATGTAAGAATATTTGAAAATAATTGGCTCGTTCGCAACGAACTGGTTTCATATCAAAGATGCAATACTACAGATACGTCAATTTTGGTCGAATATTTTGCAACTCTCAGTTTGTAACAAATCATTGACATTTATCATCTATGACGGATCTCGGTAAAGAAAAAATCCATAAAAACTTCCCTGATCCCTGATATGACCTACGGATTATCTTCGAATCAATAAGTACGGAATTTAACCGCCTCCGATTCGGGTGTAGCGTTCTAAAAATATAATTCAAGTTCATGCGACCAGTATAGTGCTCTCCTAATAAAAACATGCGTTATGTAACTAGATTTCATTTTTTCTAAAGAACTTTTTTTTTCCGGTTTAGGCAACTGGTGCCTTGCACATATAGTTTGAACAAACAATTCAATTTTCACAAGGGAATCGTGTACCATGTACAGGTTAGACACGGGGTCACAGGATAATGATGCACGCCCTAACCACGCGCGACAGAGCTCGATCGATTCCGGAAATCTTCGTGTTAAGGTCTTCCAATCCTAATAGCGATCTATTCCATCAAAGCCATGCATATTACTTAACAATACACATGTATATAAGTTTTTAAAGTGTCAAACAATGGTAATCTTGGGGGCATATTGACATGTAACGAGAAGTGACAAAAGTTCTTTTATATTTTATAACCTCCCCTTGATTATTTTGTCTCAACAGACTTTATAGTATACAAAGTCAAAAGGATATATGACGATATTTTTAAAAATCGTAGTTTTTCTTTCACGTGGTCATAAAAACATAATGTGTTTCTTGCGACCGAAAGTGAATGAAAATACAATACTACGAAAAACAAAATCATCTTCGTCTTCATTTCATGCCATTTTAACGCCTCTCTCTCTCTCTATATATATATATATATATTATTTTTATTAGAAATGATAGCATCTGATCTCTCACGGTGTATGATAGGATTTATCACTCATAAGTAGGTCCCAGTCTTTATCACTCATAAGTAGGTCCCAGTCTTTATTACTCATAAGTAGGTCCCAGTCTTTTCAACGAAAGCATGACAAAAAAGGAAGGTTTCTTTCCACTTTGTTCACTATTACAAGGAGAATATACCGTAATTCGTGACAACATCCATTTATGAAGTGCCGAGATATGCAAAATTTCAACATTTATGTATACGCACTACAGGTGGTTAGGCTGATACATCAAGTCTGTTCCACTAAAGACGACCTAGCGGGTCTGTCAAATTTTCAGAACGTGAACACAAAATATATCATTAGATTAAATATTTAATCCAGCCTTGAAGTTAAATCAGTTTTTGATTTCACTTTATATATGATTTAATTTACAATATTGAAACATTAATTTTGTTCTTGTAATGTAAAAGAATATATTTCAGATAGTAACGAGGTTCTCACTCAAATCATTGTGAAAATGACCCCTGTTTTCCCCAGCAGTTCCTATTAAATATATCGAAAACTTCAACTTTTTTGTCAAATCTTGCAAGGACCCCAGATTTCAGAGTTTCAGTTTTCCTTAATCTTACTGAGAGCCCTAGATCGGAAGTCCCTGTAAGACCATGTAATCGTTGCTTATGTGCACAAAATACAATATTTACCTAAATAAAACATGAACATTTTATACAAAGGGAAACAAATCTCTAACGTATGTATATTTAAACTTTGTTTAAACTTTATTCAAAATGTATATACTTTATTTATTTTACATCGATTATGAAACAAGTTCTTACAACTTAAATAAATCATTCTCGATGGCTCGTATGACGGCGTATGTGGTCATTATAGTGGGAGGAAACCGCAGCACCCGGAGAAAACCCACGTGTCTGGACGGGCGACCACCGTATCCTCTCACGTAGGTCATCTGGGATCGTACCCGGGACACATTGGTTAGAAGCGAAGTGAGTTACCACTACGCTATCCAGGCAACGTATGTCAAAGTAACAAGTGGCGCCCGCCCGTAAGACAATCTTTACCAACTCTCTAAACAGTGTAACGGCCGTATCTGGGTATGAAATGGAGCGTCAATCACAATATGATTACGGTAATGGGATTTTGACTCGAGCCTGGAATGCTTCAAACCTTTAATTTTGAATATACTATGAAACAGGCATAGTGGATAAGCTGTAATTAGATTTTGAAAGACTTTATTCATTGAGGAGGTTAATCTCTTATCCGGTGACCTAACTCGTTTAGAGAATATACTGATTATGTAGGCATGTTATTGTTTATAGAAAAAGCGGTCGTCATCTCGATGAAACTCACATTTTGTAAAACACATATCATCAAATGACACAAAAACATTGATCATATTCAGTGAAAAGTAATGGACTGGTTTCATATACCGTGTATTTTATATTGCTAACAGTTGACCTTTAACCTAAGTTTCAATTTCACACGACCCCTGTGACGCACAACAATGAGAGAATTTTATTACTCAACGAATCTGACAGAAGGTTCAGTATTCTGCAAGTGAAATACGATGTAGGTTTGTTTTTATGCTTTGTTCCAGGGAAAAAACAACAACAACAACAACAACAACAAACAACAACAACAATAAAAACAACAACAACAACAACAAAACACACACGTTATTATCGATTTGCGAAAAGCCGAAATAAAGGTCTCTTTGGAAAGACATTGCTTCATGTATGAAACATCATTTGTATCAGTAATAGTTTGTTTATTTGTTATTCTTTCAGCGAGATGTGAAACTTCTGATATGATTTAAGACGGTATATGGCAAAGATCGATTATTTTCATTAGAATTACGCTACAAGAACCTGAGTCTGTTATCTGGATATGTGGATTTGAAATGAAATATTGTTCATGTAGTGAATATCACGGGTGTGAAAGAAAAATCAAAATATAAGCAGTCATATCACTCCTTTGGTGCATTTCCTGTGATGACAAATCAAATGAACTAAGGAGTTTTCGTATGACTCGACATATCTCAATTCGTTTCAGCTAATATGTATACTATATTGTAATATATGATGGGAATAAATATGTTTAAACTAACTAATACCACAAGCAAAATTCAAATAAAGCCAAGAAAACAAAGGACGACCTTCTGATTCTGGTAAACAGATTACGAATGTGTGGCTAGAGTGTTTTCAATTATCTTAATTCAATCTCTTACAGGATATAATGACGTTGCTGAGTCAGGGATTGCCTTAATATATAAAGTACTGTATAAAGGAGTGTGACGGCGTGCATTTTCAGTTCATTCATTTTGTTTTTATTTATCCTTGAAAATAAGTACATCAAAACACCCCAGATATTTTAAAGTGACTTTATGATATATGAATTGTTTAACTGTTTGTAATGCACTCATTAATTAGTTTTTATTAGTTTTATTCCGGTGGCGTTCTTGTTCAAAAGATATGAATAAACAGTAAACTAAAATCAAAAAAAAAAAAAAAAAAAAAATCAAGAAATTTGCGTAGCTTTGCGCAGCCATTCTAAGTTTAATGCCAGCTATTTACATATTTTATCATTCAAGTCGTGCATTGAAAATAAGTTTTATTATATGTTTGATATTTGTAAAGGGTAAGCTCGTTGCTTTACATACATTGAGAACGAGCAAGTGTCAAGTGCAAATTATGCAAAATTGTGTATAAAATTAGTGACGTGATTATGATAATATGTACAAATTGCTCGTTAAATCTTAGAACAGGATACACAAACGACCTTCACTCGTACTTTAAAATTAAATATACTTAAAATTCCATGAGATGTTTTTATAGTTTAAACTATTTGAAAATGTTATTCCTTTTTTGCTTAAATTTAAAGGCGCTTAAAGGCGTCTTTGACAGAGAACAAGAGAAACACATGTTGCCTTCTTCTTTGTTAACTGTGTTTTGGGACTCCAGTTAAAGTATATTTACCCAATGCACTATGGCTAGAATTATATGCGGGAAGCTATTATATTCGCAAATTTAAATTCCATTTATCATAATTAAAATTATTGTGAAGAGACATTGAAACGGCTGACTAGTGTCGATATGAGTTTTAAGTATTGGTCGCAGTTATGCTGATAGAGACTATCGCAGGACATCTTACAATACAAAAATACAATCTAATGAGGGTAGAAATGATAATGGGATTTGATGGACATCCTTAGTTAGAAAAAAATGTGCCAAATCATGGCTGAACCATAACGGCAGTCCATGTTTTGATTGGGAAATTGATTTCTGATGTAACCTGGGGTATGGTATGCAGTGGTAAGTAGAAATATTCCTCTCTGCCCAGTCACTAAGATGTCGGCTAAGTAAATTAGCCGTGATCTTCGTAACTGATAAATCCAGCACCAGCGTATCACTACCGTATAATTCCTGTAATCAGGGGTAGGTAGGTGACCCACAGGCATTCTAATATAAACAGACAACGGTGAGTGAAAGTTACCTGAGCAACCGCTTTCAACCACGACAAGATCATTCAAACAATGTTTGTGCAAGCTGCTGACATCATTAAAAGTGCATTCAGAGATCCTATCAGTTGACCGGTGCATTTTTGCAACTGATTGTATAAGACCTCCCAAGTCTGATCTCTCATGTCTTTCTTCACTTCTTTCAGATGAAGAGCATGC
>CM037782.1:51353134-51403134 GCA_021229015.1 Solen grandis | reverse complement strand
GACGTCAAGTCTATGAGAAAATGGACTCCTCCTTACATAATCTTGTTATATATAGGTATATGACATTTAAAAAAAAACCTTTAAAAATAGGAATATACATATATATCTATGTGACAAATTAGCACTCAAGCAAGTAACACGGTATTCCCCAATAATGATAGAATAACATTACAATATCAAAGCATGCACCTATAATATGAAAAAAGCACGGGGTTGTTTGATAAGTCCTATATCTCGTGCTCTGGGGACGTTTCATCTTATTTGGATAAAAATCTTAAAACAAATTAGGGCAGTAATACACAAATCACAGAAAATGACTACATACTAAAACTACATGTAACTTACAAATGTCTATTTGAGTATGACGAGTGCTTTATATACAGACATTCCTTACACGACATCTGAACGTAAACACACTGCAGAGGACACGTGGATTTCTTGGAAGAATAAATAACTGAGTCCCTGATATAGTGGTATAGAGTGTAAACAGACTGAAAATTAGAGACTGTTATATATCACTATGGTAACATTCATTCGGAACATTTCAGTGTTTTCTACAGATTTCAAAATGTACACAAGATGTCGTCAATCACATGGTCAACATGTAATTTGTGTCTGATTCTGAACACGAACATTACACACAATAAAATAAAGTATCAGAAAATCAGACTGAAATATGCAATACTCACTAAAAGTCTCTTAAAATGCCTTTAATCAAAAACTTACTAGAACTAAGGCCTATCAACACTGTATTTAAAACAAAGCAGTTCTTTCAAAGGTTATCACTATATTTGAAAGATTGATACGAATATCAATGAATTAAAGAAGACTTCATTCAATATGTCAACTTAATGAAAGAGAATCATTTGCGTGTAGTATTTTACAGGTAAATACCGGTAAACAAAACTATCAAATAAAAGTAAGGTAATATCTTTTAAATTGAATACCCATAATAAATGTACCAATAGAGCATACGCAAATATAATTAAGATTTTTATATAATGTGATTAAATATACGATGAGATACATACATGTATTTCATTATGACTCTAAAAGATTAATGTTGAAGTTTATTCTGTTAAATTGTTCATTTGTTAAACATTTAAGCATCTATCTGTTGGAATATATCACTTTTCAGATCTCGTGTATCTTTCATACTGTTTATCACATTAAGATGAACGACGTAAGAATATAGTAAATGATCAAATGTTTGGGTGGTGACGTCAGCCGCCCGTATCACATTTTAGTTACGTCATAGTTAGTCACGTGGTGACGTCACAAATGATTATATAACAGCACTATACGAGGTTACTGCTGTCAGCAAATCATGCAGCAAACGCCTGGCATCTTTTTCGGGACAGGGCAGTCGGGCGGCGAGCAGGATATTGTTTTACATTTGGTTTGTCCCATCTGAAAAAAAAATGGATGTTCACAATTTGAAATTCTGTCTTATTACTCTAACGCAATAGCGGCATGACCCCAAAAAAGCAGGGTCGGTCGGCAGGCATGTATTTTCAACATGCTTTATCATGTCAGGTCATAACTTTGGATAGACTCTTTATTGATATTTAATATTTTAAGTATCTCTTTTGCCAAGTTCATTTGTCCGTATTATACTTTTTATCACTATTTTATTGTACGTTATTTAATACTTCGTTAATAAAAAAACTATTTGTTGTAATTTCGGACCGATTTTTTCCCAATAGCTTGGACAAACATTTACGGTTG
Organism: Solen grandis; assembly: GCA_021229015.1. Classification (NCBI taxonomy): domain Eukaryota; kingdom Metazoa; phylum Mollusca; class Bivalvia; order Adapedonta; family Solenidae; genus Solen; species Solen grandis. Next base: position 51,401,406 of record CM037782.1, on the reverse strand, counting down.
GTAGTAAAAAAACAACAACAAAAAAATGACCATGCTACATAGTCATCTGACTATAATCGATTAAAAATTTAAAATTGTGGCAATACAGTGATTCTTCATGACCTTCCCAGGCATAAAGTACTGGCTTAAACAGGGATAAGTTAAAGTTGTAAGAACTTGTTTCTCAAATGACGTAAAATGAGTACGTTTCATACTTATTTTCGAAATATTTGCCTATTTTATTATATCTTAAGTTTGATTCCATAAAATTGATCTGGACACGCACTTATACTCTCTAATTTTCTACACGTACAACAGTGTCAACCCTGTGAGATTGTTGTACAGACAGGAAGACATGTACCGAGGACATCAGGGCGGGAACGAGGCATCCGGGCGGACGTTGTTATCCACTTGACAACCGAAGACGGTAAACGATCAGTTTCAGTGTCCGTTCCATAGTACAAAAAATACTTGATACTTTGCTAAGCATACATTTTGAACTGTATACATTTATATAATATTTATCTTAACAAACGGGCTATCAAATTTAATCGAGTTTGAAAGTTGGAAGAAAAACATTACACGTTCCTTTGTTAATCATCGCAGGTGAGTCGTTTGCTATAGGGGTACTATATAGCTTAATATGCCACGTGAGGGAATTAATGACATACCCTACATCTGCACACAGTGCAGTCGTCCTTGTTCCATTTGTCCCCGTGCGCCCTCTTCTGGCCACTGTCGTCCATACACATCATGCTGGACGCTGAGTGACTCATCATACGCCGCATCTGATACACAGAGCATGAATTAAAGGGTAGCCAAAACCGATCATACATAAATATACATTTAATTATTTTTACTATATTTTTTTACCAAATATAAACACATATTTATAACAAATTAATTTAAACAATTAAAGTCACCACAAGTACAGAGCAAAGGGGTTGGGCTATACGTTCTTAAACATATTTACAGCCCTCCCATTCAAAAATAAAATTCAGAAATTTATACTTTCAAACCGGTCTTAAATGGCCAGTAAAAAAACAAACAAGAAAAGGTGGCTGCTTAGTCGAGGTGGCCGATAATTGAGGTCAAAATGTTTTTTTTTTAAATAGTTCTCATTCAAAAATTCAAGTGTGGTCACTTATTCAAATTAGCCTCTTCATACAACTGACCAATAACTTGATACTTGACATTGAAATTAAGAAATAAATATCTTCTTTATTTCAATTATGATACATGAATATATGTCTGACTCACTAGAAAGATCTTAAAAAGATAGTTTCGACCAATTTCCACCCAAAAGCCATCACGGATTGACACGAGCTAGACTCGGATTATATACTTGTCATTACTCCTTAAATCTTTATCTAAGTAGGGAATACGTAAACACTGTCTAGAATGACGATTTTATTAATATTTCGAAATTGATTAAAAAAATAACTGAATTTCATTGAAGAACAATGGTAAATTACCGTTCTCTTCATTTTCTTCATGGAGTGTTCCATGGATTCCACAATGCCCTCCATATCTGTCAGCCGACTTGCCACTTCGTGCATCTTATGGTCCATCTCGTGCTTGTTGTACACCTGCTGTCGGAAATTATCCAGCATCTCACGAGACCCCGCGTGACTTTGTCCATCAGACTGGTAGGAGTATTCGGATTCACGCCTTCGCCGGAAGTGGCTGGTTATGGACCGGAAATCACCTGCCTTACCACAGTCTGTAGGAAATATTTTTATCTTGCTTTAAAATGGTAATCTTTTGAAGCGAATAAAAAACAGCATTGCCTACTTTCACTTAAACTTGGCACGGGTACTTGAGAACGAAAAAAATCACGATAGTCTATACATAATAAACAACAAGGTTACCAACTTCAGTGGGATGCTGAAGGGCACCCATCGGGAATAAGTGTCAACAAATCAGTGAAAATGCGCCCATCGATAATACTGGAGAATTCCCACTGTCAGCGGATAATTTTCCTTCATAATTGTTCACATGAAATACAGATATTATAATGGTTACTTTAATGTTCACGTGATTCGCAAAATGGCTCTTAAGTGAAAGTACGCTAACGGATGACATCCACTTCCTTGCGGCCGATAAAAGATTCAAATGTGAGTAATTCATTTGTTTGGTGGCATAATTGCATCCGTTAACCTCGTCCTCTCGCATACATGACTATTTACACTGATAGATCGAGTGTATGAACCGTGTCAATATTCTTGAAAAAAAATGGTTAGTTTCCCCATGCGGGTTTCTTTGCGGGATACTTGCGTTTGCATGGGTGAAAACGTTTTTTTACATAAATGTATACGCTTGCCACAGGTGTTAAGTATTTAAATTTACTACCATAAATGACTGATATATTGACATTTTTTTCAAGGACGGTATGAATCTTGGTCAATCAGAAGTAGTATCCTTTGCATTATTATATTGATTGATACATGACTCAACATTTGTTCAAGACCCCTTTGTCTTTATCTACATAATTTAGACATTCTCCAAACTGAAGTGTATCCTGTGTTTTCTTTTTCCCCTCATTTCAATAAAACAGACACATCTAAGAAGTAACTAAAGTATTAATGAGGATATGATTATAGAACAGAACAGAACATAGTTTGTATATGATCATATATGAGGGAAGTTTAAGGTTTCGCCATGTGAGACCAAATTCTTACCCATACAACAATCGCTCCACATCTTGAGATCTATTTTTGGAATGTTGCTGCACGAGACATACTCATCTCGTGAATGTACCATTGTGAACACGTCATGCTGCACATTCTTGATGTTGTCACTACTGTCACACATAACACGTGCAAGAGACGCCTGCTTTATCTGCACTAACTGGTCCGGAGTGAAAACCATTGGATTTTCATACCAGAATCTGAAAACGCGAAATATCAATGTCTGAACGTCTTGACAGTTATCTAAATATTATCATCCATATATATATTTATATATACTGGATGAGAGACCGCTATAAGAATGTACGCTTTTTCTTGCTCCATAAGATGCAATGTTTTTAGGGGCAACATGTTTATTTTCACTAATATATCATTAATTGCTTATCTTAAATTAGCATAAAATAGCAATGTGCATATTCGCAGTCACTGCAACTTGAATAATACATACTCTTAAAATGGATTAAAATGGCAATATATGTATATACATTCAAAACCACCACACACCTTCAATAATCTATACTAAAATATACTCACCGATCGCCGCTTCTCAAACGTTTAAACTGGTCCACCAGGATGTGCAAAAATGTTGGCCCCACCTTGGAGCCCTCTAATGGGGTCTCCGCCATTCCTCCAACAAACAGGTCGATATTGTCTGAAACACAATCACGTAAATTTCCATCAATGTCCTTAATCTCTCTCCAGTATTAAGGAGCAAAAATTCAAGAATGTATTGATTATTCTATTTATCATTATGAAGTGTTCAGAAAACGTTTATATTTAACATACGGATACATTGCTGCTTTTATTTAATTGACAAAACATCCCTTTAATTTAGATATGTGCACATGGCACATTCTGGGAATAAAAAGACCTCTGCAGATGATAATCACGAAGTCGAATACACGTACATGCATTAAATACGTCTTGATTGATCTGTCGGCACAAGGAATTACCACGTTTATGTCATTAAAAATAAAGGTTCTTATAACAAGTTTTATCTTTATTGATAATAAAAGGAAAAAAAATATGAATAAAAGTTCCTTGCTGCAATAGAAGAAAATCTACTACCGATATTACTAAAATAAAAATGATACAGAAGTAGTAACAGTATGACAACAAATGCAATATGGAGTGTTGCTGCTACAGCTTCAACCTACCCACGTGACCGTACAACAGCTCCAGGTTATCCCGGGTCTCCCGGTCCTGGATCTCCTGTTTCAGGTCATCAAAGCTGGTTGCTACGGAAAGGTTGGCTAGCTTCCGGTATTCGGTGTAGAAGGGCAGTCCGTGGTCTCGGCCACGTTGGATATTGAGAGAGGCAAGATCCTGACCTGTAAAATACACAGGACGTAGTCATGGGGGGGGGACATTCTCATGACCGAGTTTCTCGTCACCATTTCAGTCATCGGTTGTGTAATACTTTACTGTAATTCCATTACAATTCTAACACAATCGAGGCAATATTTACAAGTACAAAATAAATATGAAGGTTTCCAGTTATCACACCATTGGAAGCAACCCTCCTCTACGAGTCTTAAAATATGTTTATTAAACTTGACTTGACTTGACTATTTGAGTTTACCGTCGCTTCGACAGTATTTCAGTCATATAGCGACGTCCAGTTAATTACAGGTTGAGGAAGACCCCGAATGTACGGAGGCATCCGGGTAGAACCACCGACCTACCGCAAGCCAGCTGGAAGGCTTCCTCACATGAAAATCCGAATGACACTGCCGGGATTCGAACCCATACGGTGAGGGGCTGAGTGAGTGTTTAAGTCAGCGACTTTACCCTCTCGGCCACGTAGGCCCCTATTTTTAAATATTAAACTAATACAAGGGTTATTGTTCGAAGAGAGGAAAACTGAAGAAAGGCAAACAGATTATTAACGAAACTAATAAGGAAAATATAGTAACATTATTTAAGTATCTATGCATGTGGTATGTGGATATACATAAACTGTGAAACTTGGTAAAATGGTCACAGTGTTAAATATTTCCACCAAATTATATCAAACGTTATAGAAGTAAAGGGGATAACGAGGCAGTCAGTTTGTTTTTTTCATGTAATGCAAAATAGTTGTTTCATGACTGTAATTCTGTTTAAGAAAATATACCAACAGTAAATGATACAGCCCTGAAACATTAACAGATTTTTATGTCAAAAGTCACATCTTTCTTACCTATTGAGTTAGCCAACGAAAACAGTCGCTCGGTAAGTTCGGAGTTCATCATTTCATTTGGAACTCGCATCTTCGCACCTTGAGCAAACAGTCCTCGGAGAACTGGATCAATACCACCTTCCTCTACAATCCTGTATGGAGAAAAGAACGCCTTGTGGAGCGGCAGATTTCCGCCAGATGTTTGCTGAAAGTCCTCGTTCAGTCTGAAAAGAACTGGCTGAACTAACGAGTGTCCAAATCGCATGGCTGCAGTTGCAAACTCGTTTGTGACTGAAGAATCGACAGATGGGTCGTAACCTTTGTATTCTCCGAGCATCTCCATTCCCTTTGGACCAAGAACTTTTGGCAGCCAGCTTTTATAAGTAATATGCTGCATCATGGCGCCGACAATTTTCCTGGCCTCATGGTACAGCATATTGCCGTCCCAATGGGGATTGACGTTCAGAAGCTCTGTGGCAATCCGGTTGTGTTCCCTCATCCACAGGGTGTGCATCGCTGTAAGCCCTAGGTGCTCGTTGGCCCTGCTGTCTCCAGTCAAGAAGCAAGGGATATAACGTTTGCTTGTCTCGATCTGACAGTCGGCGGCTTCAATAATTCCATGGAAATCATAAGGAAGTAATCTTCTGCCATTTTGACTTTGGGACCCAACCAACAGATGTCCGTTCTCGTGTGACTGGTCTCTTAACCGCCCTGCTAAGTTTTCTGTGCTTCCATAAACCTGACTGGCATCAATATATGCTGTCAAAGCATTGAGTTGCTGCCTTGGAGCAAATGTTTTAAAGAAAATCGAAGTTGTTCCAGTGTTGCAGGTGGCACTGCTCCTATGGAAGCCCAGACATGACTGACCGCGGACTCTGATGTCACTGGACGGTACAGGGATGGGGAAACACGGGAAACTGTTCTCGCAAGTCTCATTGCAACGTCTACCGTCGTTAAAGATATGTTGGCTGACAGACTGAGGGGTTAGATCAATGTCGTGGTCTATAAACTGGCCCCATTGCATGACCATGTGGGTGTCTTTGTTGTCCGTGGAGACCGAATCCGTTGACATCATGACGGAGGAGACTAGGCGGGGACTGGGGACATGGATGCCGTTGTACAGGCGGGCTCTGTTCCAACCTGGCCAGTAAATACAGTTCCCAGAGTTATACAAAAGAAAAGTAACACAGTCTACCGCAACACAATATACGGAATACCTATTTTGACTAGTTAAAATAATTTGTATGAAAAACTAATGCATATATTCATGAAACTAATAACAGCCTTAAATAATCTGAAATCGTGAATTACAGTCAAGCTAGTTAAATATACATATACAAAAACATTGAAAATTTGTATGAATGACTATTTTATTATTGATAAAGGATACATTTATAAAGTTATAACCAATAATACAACATTAATCAATTAATTATTTAATTGAGGTTTTTATGAAAAAAGAATAAATTAGTGCAATCAAGTGCCTATGGTTAAGTCAAAATGGCGACTACCGATGGGTGTGTTGAAGCCATTCTCATACTGAGACTTGAGCAGTCTCCTGAGAGGGCTGTTGGACGACCCCCAGCTGGGGTTCTGAAGGTTGTTACAGGAACCGTCAAACGTGCGATACTTCTTGTGCAGACACATGTTGGTACACTTCTGGGGCAGAGTCCGCCGGAAGCAACCTGACATGTTGGCGATAAGGGCCAAATGGGCAGGGGAAACAAGTTCTTGGAACGACAACTCTGAAATAGGATAACAAATTCTAGAGCCCTGAATGATAAAGTTATTTCCCTTTCTCACTGATGGTAAGCTAAGTAACAAATTACTATAATAACGAAATAATTATGATTTTAAAGTTTGATGAAAATTGTTTTTATCTTTATTACAACGTGAAATATCGTATTTATTATATTTAAACATTTACTAATAATGCATATATACCTTAAACAATTTTTAAATCGTTTATTTTGAGTGGAGGGTTACCATGTTACCACGTTAACTTGCAAGTCATGATAACACCTTATTGCAGTAGTAGATGTCTGTACTTACCGTGATCCGCGGTATCATAAGCATGTCCCTCGGACACATGTCGGTGCACTATTTCCAGTGTATGCTCAAAGATCTCCTGGGCTCTCGCCAGATCTAGGGATTCGGCTGAGGGATACCGGAACAGGGCGAGTAGATCCTCAACCGAGTGAGTTTTCCCCCTGTCGAACAAGTCACTGCGAGTTTGGTTGATTGCAAAGTCAACTTCTTGCGTAGCCCTGGCGATGGCCGCATTGACAAACTCATCCCCAGGACGAACAATCCGCTCTGACAGTGAACAATATCTTTATTGAAAATGTGTATGAATTTGTGCTATGCCATATCGTATTTTGTTTATTCATTGCTTGAGCTAAACATCCAAACCAATACCATACTCGGAATCAGGAGGTCGAGGGTTCGATCACCGGCCGCGACAAACCAAAGTCGTTACAGTGACATGATACTAAAGAGCACACATCTGTACACAATTTGTTATGTCGTGACCGGGAATCCAACCCACGACCTTACAGTTATGGGACGAACGCACAAACCATTCGGTTACAGTACTGTTTTCAAACACGATGTAAAATATGCCAGATACACATATGACTCAGATAAAGTGTCTGAACAATAGGTCACAAGGTAATTTCCGAAGGAAATGAAGCTGAAGTAAGTTTACAAGTAATATCAATACATAACTTAGAATTGATTTACAGAACCTGATATATACATAGACATACAGATTTTCTAGTTAAGTCACCATAACAATTACCTCTGACGGTCAGTCTGACGGCATGGCGGGCAAACCCAAGAGTGTTCGCCGCGAAACAATCGTACAGCCCCTGGTCACTCTGTATCACGTGACGGATGGTCAGCTGGTTGTCTTCCACCAGGTACTTCCGGCTGTTCCGTAATGTCTGGCCCTCCTTGATCCAGCGGAACTGGAGGGTCGACTGACCCTCGGATGGACATTCCAGAGTGATGTCTGTTCCTTCATCAGCTGAAACCTCTACCTCCCGGCGGTTAAAAGCAGCTGACTCTGAAATAATAATGAATAGATGATGATGACGATGATGATGATGATGATGACGGGGAAAACGATGATGATGATGATGATGATGATGATGATGATGATAGTGGTGGTGGTAGTAGTGAGGAGGTGATGATGAAAAGAAGGAGAAGAAGGAGATGGTGATGATTGGGTGAGTGACAAGGATTACTCACGTTGCGAGGTGACCTGTAGTTCAGCCTCGGCCTCCATCCTGCCGGCAGTACTCTCTGCCCGACACACATACAAGTCTCTGTCGGACTCTTGTATATTGGAGATCCGAAGTGTCCTGCCCGAGTCCAGGATCTGAAAGCGCCCATTGTTAGGGATTGGGTCGTCTGAAATACGCAGAGTTAACATTTATTGTGTCATTTATATTTGCCTGAAATATATATAATACGAATTATTGTATATTCATAAATAAGTCTGCTAAAACAAGGATGTTAAATCCAATCATGGGCAAAACGCAATGTACATGTAACATGCCTTTCTGTAATAATTGACGTTGTTATGAGCTCCATAGAGTCCACAACAATCACAAAGATAATTGTTGGTTCAAAGTGTCGTGGATAATTCTGATATCTTGCTGAGTGTCGCAACCTTATATGATTTAATGATTGACCCCTTTGTCCAAATTAAATCATAAGTTTTCCTATAGATACCCTCAGATAAGATGCGATCAATGATTGGCCTCGTTTGCGCAAAAGGAACACCTAGGTTTATGCTATTATTGGTGAAAAGATGGCCTTGTCATGAATGGAATATAGTCACAAAAAGGAATATAGGATATTTTTATTCTCTACAAACCCTGAAACATCCATATCACATATTCAATCAGATATGATAATCATAGAATTGAGGAAGAATGAGTATGTGAGACCAAACTTACTGTTCTTGTACCAGGAGATGAGTGGAGTGGGCTCCCCCATTGCGTCGCACTGGAACACGGCCGTACTTCCCTCGGGCAGGGCGCTGTCCGCCGGCCTCAGGACAAAGTGGGGAGCAACTGGACAAATATAACATGATTTAGTTAAACATACTCAAATATAATTCAACATAAACAAAGTCATTTTTCAATAATAATCATAAATGTACGATATGTTATGTGAAAGAGGGAAGACAGCTGTCGGAAAAAAAATAATATGAAGAACAAGACGAAGATAAGCAGACAAAAGGCCAAACACTCAAATCATTTTAAGAAAGGGAGAAAAGAACTTTTGGGGACCGCTATTGAAATTGCTATTGATTTTTTTAAAGGTAAGTGAAAGAAAAAATCGCTTTATATCATCATGGTGGAAAAAGTTTTTCTTGCAAAGAAATTTCATCGTTCATGAATAAAACAAAGCTACAATACCTTGCACACTGAGGCGAGCCGAGGCAGTGATGATACCCTCGGAGTTCTCCGCCATACATCGGTAATCTCCGCTATCCTCCCCACGGACACTAATGATATGCAGACCGCCGCCAACTATACTCACGCGAGAGTTCAACCGGATGTTACGGCCATTAAGTGTCCACGTGATCTGGGGAAGTGGTTCCCCGCCAGCTGAGCATGGCATGTCAACTGTGTCTCCAATGACAGCTTGGGTGTCAGAGGGCCGGGTCAGGAATGTAGGTGGAACTGGTGGGAGAAAGAGGAAACTAACGTTTATATTTGTATATCAGTGTATCATTGTTTCTTCTTTGGTTTTCTGATATCTAGGTTGCTTTCAGTAGTGTTAACTTCATATGCATGATAACTAATGACCTGTGCAAGAAAGCACACATTGCATTTTATATAATGAGTCTCTGATAAGTTGTATATAGTCAATGTGTTGTTAAGAAAAGTAGCAACTCAACACTTTGTAACACCAACCTTTAATCTCATTTTCAAAAAAAAAAATGATTTGCTGCAATGAATATCTGAAATAGCATATGTTTACCATTGTGATTTCCGGTCATACGCAGTTCGACAGAGTTGGTTTTGGTCTCCCCGACGGCATTCCGGGCGATACAATTGTACTTGCCCATGTCACTGTTCTGGGCGTCCTCTATCATCAGCGTCCCGTCCTCTAGGATGGTGTAGCGGTCCTGTGCGTTCACCAGCTCACTGTGGGTGGGGGGATCAAGGATGAAGAAGAGTTGCAACAGTTTGAGGTTGAAAAAAAAAAGAATTATTGCAGTTTAACTGTGTATCTATTCTTATTAGGAATAGCTTATACATTAGTATTTATTTCATTTATATTCGTCCTTTATGCAAATGAGTTTAAGTATATATAGATGATAATCAAATTTATCTTAAATAGCCAGTGAAAGGAAAAAAATCATCTGAGATGATTTGTACGGTTACTCAGGTTGATGATGCTTTCTGACCAAATATTTTCATCATACAAATCATCGTACGTACATGTTGGAAATATACGATTGCTATAGTTTAAAAGCACGCGAACAGATGATATAAAACTATTCAAATGGCTTACTTATTTTTCATCCAAACAATCTCAGGCCTGGGGCTACCTTCCGCACTGCACCGGAAGTAAGCAGTGTTCCCGAAGTGCACTTCAACATCAGTCGGTTCGCGCGTGATACGCGGGCTATCTGTAAGAAATTATTTACGTTTTTGTTCATTTCTCTATACGTCGAATGTGAAGTAATTACACCTTATATCAATCATTCTTGGTGATTCTTGGACTGGACTAATACTTTGTGTTGGGGCATGAACGATTCTTGGCATCGATCGGTTTGAACCCACAATCTAATAGTTATATATGCATCTAGACCACGGCGCCCTCATTTATTTATCGTGTAGGAGAGCCTTAGTTAAAGTAATCCATTCTTCAATAAATTATAAGCATAGTCCTTCATTAACTTAAAAGACTTCAGCGTAGATGCAGCATCGTTATAGACTCAAGGTCTATAAAGGCTTGTATTTACTTACTTTCCACAATCCCTTCATAGACCATGATCACGATTTGATGATGGGTGGTTTACCTTAAGGTGCTGACATGCATATCCAATATAATTCATATAAACCTGCACGTAACAAACCGATCTAGTTTTGCAACGTTCACTATTACGTGTGGAGAGAACACTGTAAATCGTGCACAGAATAAATATTGCTTTCACCCATATCTTGTTTACTATGGCAAAACATGATGTAAGATCTGGTTATGCAGTTTATTGCATGAAATTTACAAACCTTTTATTAGTTACAGCGATATTTAATGTAAAAAATAAATAATTTCATCTATTTCCCCCCAAAAAATAAGAAATTGGTACTAAGGGCAAAAATGAAAGTTTCATTTGCGCATTTATCGACAAAAAAAAATAGACTTACACATCATATGTTTGTATCTATAGATAAAACATGCTGAAATGCGAAAATTAAAAGTGATAAAGATGGGGGGAAAACAAATTTACAGATGAAAAAAATCTAATATCATTTAGTGCCTTTGGAAAGTTTTCTGACAAGTTGAAATCGCTTTTCGCAGCATGCTCAGTATAAGAACATGCCATTTATATTTCTTTTTTATGCTTCATTTATTTTGAAGAATAATATTTTTTTAAGTACCGACTTTATCACACGTCAAGTAATTCATTGCATATCTCTGTCTTTCACTTTCTCTTTTATTGCTACACTGTATATGCGCTCTCTCTTTCTCTCTCTCTCTCTCTCTCCCCCCCCCCTCTCTCTCTCTCTCTCTCTCTCTCTCTTGTTGCAATTGTTTGTTTGATTGTTGGGTTTAACGTCCCACCGACAGTATTTCAGAATTTGGAGACGATTTTATAGCAGTTGTATAGGTTCTTGTTGCAGATAGTATCAAATGAAAAGAAAACTCTCATGATATGAAATCAAGCTAAAAAATATAGTCATGCTCCTATTTGAAACAAAACCTGTTTACCTGTTTATAGAAGCATGGTTAACTTAGCAGTGACACATTGCTCAGTTAAATTATTTAAATCAGTTAAAAAAAGATCGTTAAAATCAAAATGCATATTAAACCCATGATAAAATTACTAAGACATTAATCAGGAGAGACAGATAATGCTAGTAAAAACAGTGGATACACTCCGAGTACATTATTGCACATATTTAATTGATTTCTTTTATTTATTGACTGGCTAATTATTTGACTGAGTGATTATTTTATTAATTATAATTATCGATTCATTTGAGATTGAAGCCCCTTTTTCAACACCAGCGACCATTTATCTTAACCCTTTGCTATGTGAATCAAGGCTGGAGACCCTTAAATCCGAGGTGAATATTTTTGAAATAGACTGACCTCGTACGTACTCGACATTGTACCATCTGTGCAGCCGAAACAGGCCTGTTTGTAATAACAGAATATTCGTTAAAACGAGATAAGATATTAACCACTTTGAATTACGTGAAGGTCCAAAATCTAAGTGAAACAATGGCAATAAAGACACATAACGCAAAAGATTAAACTGGTTGTAGTCCTTTCAGAGCGAAATGTGTTGAGGACTGTGAAGATGTGGGTACGGATCGTGATTGGCATGTGACCCTATAAACAGGGTATCAAGCTTTTAAGGGCAGCTCTAACAAGAGTGACACTTTTGAAACATAATTCAGTAGCGAGTGAAACTCGACCTGGTATATAGAATAGTGTATTGTAATCCATCTTGTGATGACACATTTCTTTGTAGTCCTGTAAACCAATTTGTCTGACTTTAAGTCCCATCTTGTTCCTTTACTCTTTTATCATAAATAGTGTACAAATGAATAACAAAACGTTGCGTTTGAAAATGATATGGGAGTGGAGACACAATAAAATATTTATTTCATCAAGACACATCAAAGACGAGACACATTTCATCAAACATGTAAAAGTATACGAATTGTTAATCATAAGTAAAACATAAATGTAATTCGCGACATAGGCATGCAGTTGTAAATTTGTCTATCTATCATTAATATCGTTATATTTTCGGCACAAATGGTTAACTTCAAAGTATGTGCACTATGTTAAATATAATATAGTCGACACGTGCAGTCACTAGACGCTTGCATGAAGAAAAAGTAAGGAAAGCAAGCATTCAGATCTCTTCAAAGATCAGTACTTCATAGGGACATGGCTAAGAGTCCTCGAGACTTGCTGACTTGCGCTTTTATGACGATAAAACAAGAATAGTTATCTTTATATATAAATTTATTAGAAAAGTTTGCCTGAGATAAAATACGTAGTGTATATTACATCAAAATCAGTCAAGCGGTGTGGTGTTAATGACAATCGTTTTCAAGACTCTGATTATATAAATGCTACTTAACTTATACTGACACTGCGAAAACTTTCATTAAATACAATCGTTTTATATATAATAGCGCCGAGCCCACCTTCTCTCTCTCTCTCTCTCTCTCTCTCTCTTATTATTTTTTTTTTATCAAAACAAGTTGGATTGCGCTAAAACACAGTTTAAATTCATGTCAAATGAATATATACTATTTAAAATAAACTTTTTTAGGTGAAAGTAATGCACATCAAAAATATACAGAAAAATAAACATCCTAATAATTTGTGAAATTATCTTTTTCAGTTTATGATAGCGCTCTCTCCTTGTTTGATGTTTATCGAGATCACTACCAATGTTATGACACCACAATCTTCTCGCGATTAAAACAAACAAGCCCCGAAAGACTGTTCCCGTTTCTTCTTCTCTCTTTAAATCATTCTAAAATTATGAGGGCAAACTTTTTTATGTTTCTATATCAAAGTTAAGGGTATATTTTATCTTCGCTGGAAGGGTATTGAAAGGGGAGCACTTAACTGATTAGGATTGTAAATATTTAAATATTAAACCGCTAAGATATTGTTTTATCTTGGGCATAAGAGGAATATATTGTTATACGAGTTATGCTTCAATTTCATTATTTTTTTAACGATTCTGTTGATGTAGTGTTGGAATCTTCCACAGAAATAAACGCTTTTCGGTCACAGAGCGACAGGTAGAGGAAAAGAACCGAATACACGAAGGCACCCGGGTAGAACCACCGATCCTCTGTAAGCCAGCCTGAAGGCATCAGCACATGCAATATCCGAGTGACTCTGCCGGAACTCGAACCCACCGCGTTAAGGGACTGAGTGGAAGTAAGTCAACAACAATGAACACCTGACCACGGCGGCCCCCTAAATATAATGTAAAATGCTGGGACATTTTTGATGATTGAACACTGCACTATTGGCACCTTTCTGTCAGTGACAGCATAAAAACCCGGGTGTTTAATAAATGGGCAGATGACACAAATACGCCCTTAAATCGATAAGATTTCATTTCTTTCATACCTCTACATTATTGAGATTAAAGCAAGGGTGCAGCTACAATGCAACTAATCAATATTTATCACGAAGAAGTAATTTGATTTCATGACCGTGCATTATCTTTATACATACTTAAAGCCATGACGATAAAATGAATGGTATGTGAATTTAATAACTACTCCAAAAAGAAAAGATGACAATATAAAATAATGTATAAAACCCTACATAAGAACAGATAACCTCAACAATGAAACATATACAATTATGTATATACTGCATTTTTACCGCGAATGTGGTTTAGATAATTTCACACAAAGCATTATTAACAAGAAATAATCACACAGTCACAAGGCCTAGCTAGTCCATACACAACACTGATGCGTGTCGCACGTGCACCTTAAATGCTACATGCTAGAAAGAGGACATCATGCATCAACCGAATGAAGAAGTTTTAACAGAGTAAATAAATACGCATAACATCTGCCAACAAACACATTAAACTTGATGTATCATACAACATGCTGAAAATCCCAAATATTTATGTATCTCCTTACACTTCTGTAGCAATAAACCAATTCGTATACCTAATTACAACTCAAACCATGCTTATATATTATACCCGTAAACATATACGACAATCAAGCATGCATAACAAGTTCCTTGCGACTGTATATCAAGCTTACATTATAACAAATCCCGTACATTTAATATTTCAACCAAACATTATAGAAAATCCTGTGAATATTGATATCAACATTACATGTATATCAAGTCTCAAACTAGTATGAAGTAATTCCGTGCATCCCCGTCACTTAATAAAGCAATATCCATACACCTATATAGCAATCCCCGTACACCTATAAAGCAATCCCCGTACACCTAAAAAGGAGTACCCGCACATCTATATAGCATTTCCCGTACACCTATAGTCAACCCCCACACACCAATATAGCAATCAACGTATACCTAAAGTCTATTCAGTACACAAATAAGGTAACTGTAACCTATAAAGCAAACCACTATTACCTATATAGTAATTTCCGAAGACTCATATAACTATCACCATACAGCTATATACCAATCCCCGTTTACCAATTAAGCATTATCCGTACATCGTACAGCTAAATAGCGATCACCATACACAAATATTACCACCATGCTACGTACTACCGTACACTAACATGCGGACAACTAGCAATAATCTACCTGCTTCAGGCGTCTCGTTTAGCTGGTACGTACTGCAGTTTAACTCGGAGACACTGAGATCCATAAGAGAGCGACCCCGGAGATGGATGGGTGTGTCGCAGGTAGCGGCTGCCTGGGTATGGGCCAGGTTCTCTTTCAACATCTGGGCCAGCCATTCCAGCTCACAGTCACAAATCAGCTCGTTAGAGTCCAGTCGCCTACAACAAGAGGGTACCTCGGCACTAAGCACAGAGAAGAATTGTGGGACTTGGGTCTAATGAAAAATAAGGAGAAAGAGTGTGACTGGAAGCTAGGATTAGAAAGAAAATGACTGAATCGAGAAAATGGGAAGAAAAGGGGGGCTTAGGGACTCAGACCTATAAAGATGAAGGAAACGGATGGAAAGTAACATTGGAATTATGCTATATGACTGCAGTCAAAATTAATATTTTCAAATATCTCAAATATTGTATAAAAATGAAGCTATGTTATTCACTCTTGTGTTATGCTGCTTTCGATATTTGAGGCAATTGATTTTGAACCCAACTTGTCCCAATTAGAAATAACTTTTCTCACCCCCTTTTTTAATGAAAATTAGATTGCATTTTTTTTATTTTCAAATGAGATTATAGAGTATTGTTCAAATTTAAATAAAACAGCTTTTTCATCATTGGTAATCAAATATATAATATCTGGATTGAAACGGTGACCGTGAAAAGACCGTATGTAATTCAGGACACCTAAAATCAATGTAAGAGAAAATAATGCACTTTGCGAGATAAAATACACATTTTCTTTGTATTTTCTTTAAGATAAGCTTTAGTAAACCATCTTAACCTCCCTCTACATATCTGTTTACAAATCTGTAATTGAGACAAAGACGTCCGTACTTTCACTATATTCTGTACTTTGGTAAGCATAAAGCAATGATAATAAATATCATTATGATAAAAATATCATTTTAAGAAAATCAAAATACATTTCTTTTACAATAAAAACAAAAGCATCTTAATTGTGTCAAACCCTCAAAGTATTTTTTTTCTCCAAATAAATCATCCAAGACCAGTACAAAAGCTGAGGAGCACAAAAGCTGAGGAGAAGATTTTTCCTGTCATTATGGCAGCCCTGTCTGATCTACTTACAATCCTTTTAACTTCTTGTTGTGGGTGAACAATCCAGGTGGTAGACGCTGTAAATCATTGCCATGCAAGAATCTGAAATGTAAACACACCCCTTGTAAACCAGTTCGGTCATAACATCACTAATTGCTAATCAATAGATCAATATAAATACACAGGGAGGTCGATATGACAGCACATGGCATTTTGAGGGGTTGTATGTGGTGTACTCCGCCCTGAATAAAACACATTAAAAGTTTTGTATATATGGATATTATATGGATGTTAAAATTGAACCATCCAGTTTATGTTTATTTTAAAAATTAATTAAAGCTATAAAGGATTACTGAAACGATTTAATTAAACTTATTTTTGGTCAAGAAAATCGTACATGGGTGTGTGCTGAAAGACAGTATATGCGCACGCGTGCGCGCTCAAGTGCGTGGTTTAGTCTAACAGCATATCTTGAAAAGAAAAAAAGGTGAATTTATGTAAGTTAAAAAACGCCCAGAAAAGGGGGCTTGTATAAGAATTGTATCACACTGTTTATATCCATCATTAGCTCTCTGAAATGTTTCATTACGTCGACGTTTTTATTTTTTCCTTTCCTGTTTGAAGGGTGGGTGATAAGATATAAAGTGTAAAGCTGTGCTACTATGGAGATGTGGATAAGCACAGATATTTAAGTCTTCATGTGAATCCAGACCCCCAGGGAAGTGTCATGATGCGGACCTCTGTCCTTTGGATTAACATGCCTCAAATTCATTGTGCAAGTCTTGATAAAATGCATTTGCAACTCCATGACCCTATCGGATTACGAACCGTGCATTACAAATCATTCTTCAGTTCACCCACGGGGGGAGCACATAATGATACTACCATGTGGTGCCCACATTAGAATTTTTAATAGAGTCGTATTTTTTACTGAATTAGGTTGGAATTTTTATCCGGAGAACGTAATTTGATGACCTAATTTAAAAGTCGTTGAAACGGTATTCGGTTTGTTTACATGCACGTTACAGTTTGTAACACTGGGGAGACATGACATGTGTCAGTATTCAAATGCAGTTTATAGTTCTGGAACTCTAATTCATTATTCTGATTGTAGAGCATCAATAAATAGGTCTTCAATTACTGTTAACTGCCTTGACAATGAGGGTTGTGGGCTCGAATCCCAATCCCAGTAAGATCATTTTCTTTATTTTTGTTATTCTCTCTGACCATTAATTCTATATCATTCATCATTTAGATAAAAAAGTTAGTTTTTCATTAATTGTAGCATTTTTATTTTTAAACCATGCCTAAGAAATGCATTCGATATTAAGTAATTGCCATTGTAACATTATCATTTACAGATTATCAACAATTAATGCATTTTAGCAATTCATAATTGCACTTAAAATATGTAAAAGCCAGCATGCTTTGAAAGATTCAGTTTGGTTATAAACATTATTAAAACACACATACATTTTGAGCTATGGGTATAAAAAATGAATTAAATATATATACATACATGGATAAAATCATTAAATTGTTTTTTTGTATTGAGGTTTACCGTAGCTGCGATAGTATTTCAATCATATAGCGACGTCCAGCTAATTACAGGTGGAGGAAGACCCCGAGTACACAGAGGTACCCGGGTAGAACCACCGACCTACCGCAAGTCAGCTGGAAGGCTTCCTCACATGAAAAATCCGAAGTCCCTACCGGGATTCGAACCCACAGCGGTGAGGGGCTGAGAGATTTGTAGTCCACGACTGTAACCGTTCGGCCACGGCGGCCCCATGCATTAAATTGTTTACTGTATTATACTGTCGATACATCATAATCTCAGGGCCTTTAATTAAAAGAACTGAACAAAGCTGAACATATTTCCCTTCCATTTCTATCTTTCAATTCCCCATTTATTTTTAATTTCGTGAACAGATATCGGCATCGGTGGGGTCTTGGAATGTATGGGTAAAAGTCACATAGCTAGCAACCTGAAGGTATTTAGTTCGAGACTGCTACCGAGTAAAATCTTTATGCCCTGTCATTTGGTTATGTGTCTATATGAGTGGATTATCTAATAGAAACAACTGACAGCCAGTATATTTTTTGTGTGTCGATTGGTAATGTCAACATCTTTCCACTTAAATCTAAAGTCTCAACAGTGGTTGGGTTGGATTAGTACTTTGCTTCAAATTCTTGATCTAACGTGGTTCACATCCATCATCTTCGGATCTGCAGACATACATGTTACAACTAGACCAAGGCACCGCTAAATGACCCAATAGACTATTCCATCACTGGGCACAATAATGTATCATGTAACATAAGGAAATAGAGCTATCACTGAAGGCGATTAATACCCCCGCAAAATGCTTTGATACAGGTGAAGCCAGACTCCAGGCGGAGCATAGATAAGAACCTGTATACATAGTATATTGGTTGTAATAGTAAGTAAGTAAGAAGTAAGCAATGTCTTTATTTAAAGTGGATAGAGAGTTAGCTATGGTTACTTGCTTGGTAAATTAGTCTCTCCGTCCTTCCGGCGAGACTCTCAGTTTTTTTCTTCAGTATCTCGATACTAGGTGCTGATACTATATCCTCGGGCAATTTATTCCAGTCGTCATTAACACGATTTGTAAAGAAATATTTACGAACATCGGTCTTGACGTTCTGTTTTTGAAGTTTATATTTATGGCTACGTAATTGAACCTCTGATTTCTGGAAAGGCTGTCAGGATCTATTTTATATTTTATATTAAGAATTTTGTAGGTTTCCACCAAGTCAGTTCTTTTCCTTCTATCCTGGAGAATTTCCATTACTGGTGAATCTTCACATAAATATAACATTTCTCTTGCACCCTTTGTAATTTTGTCTTTCTTGTAGTATGGTTGCCAAATCACTGAAGCGTATTCCAGTAATGGCCTCACAGTTGTGGTGTATAAAGTTTTAACTTTTTTCTGAGTCAACTTAGTGAAACATCTTTTAATCAAGTTTACACTTTGGGGCGCTTTCTTTGTTATTTTATATGCTTTTCTGATTTTAAATTTGACTGAATCAGTTTCCTTAAATCTTTTTGAATATTCACATTATCAAGGTTGACACCGTTTAATGATAGACATATTTAATTGATTGTATTAATTTCACCACTACACATTTTGAAGAATTGAAGTTAATTAACCACTGTTTGGACCACGCTGATAAAGTGTTTAGGTCATCTTGTAGTCTATCACAGTCCAGTTCATCAATAATAGCTTGGAATCGTCTGCAAACAATTTAGCAGTGTTTAGGACTGATTTTGGTAAATTATTCACAAAACCAGAAAAAAGAAGTGGCCCTAAAATAGAACCCTGTGGCACGCCACTTAACACAGTTCTCCAGTCAGAAACCCCATTTCTAAGCACTACACGTTGTCTTCTATCATAATGAAGGCTTCAATCCATTGACCTATGCTCCCACGAATTCCATAGTGGTTTAACTTGTACTTAAGTCTAACAAACGGGACAGAATCAAAACGCTTTTGCAATTTCTAGATAAAACACCTCAGTTTGTATTCCATCTTCCCGGGTTTTTGTCCAATCATTTTTGTTTTGCACAGTAGTTTAAAAGTGTAGAGTTACAGTTCTTGTACAGTACAGACACCGCACTTCTCCTAGTCGTCATCTGTTTACCATGTATAATATTCGAGTTATGTTTGGGAAAAAATTTAAAAAAAGGAGATAATTAATAAACGGGACCAGGTAGAGTTACAGTTCTTGCACTGCACCTTTCCTAGTCGCTATCTGTTTACATTTTAAGTTAAAAGTCAATACCTTGTATAATTTCGAGTTATTCTCCGGACAAGAAAAAAAACAACAGAATTAAACAAAGGGAGATAATTCAAAAATGGGACCAAGAAGAGTTACAGTTCTTGAATACTGAACTTCTTCTAATCGCCATCTGTCTATATTTTTAGTTTCAAGTCAATATCTTGTATAATATTCGAGTAATGTTCCGGACAAGAAAAACAGAATTAAGCAAAGGGATATAATTCAAAAATGGGACCAGGTAGAGTTACAGTTCTTGGATACTGCACTTCTCCAAATCGCCATATGTCTATACTTAAAGTTTCAGGTTAATACCTTGTATAATTTTCGAGTAATGTCAGGCACATAGGGCATGATTACCAATGCACACACAATCAATAAAGAACTGCCAAAGAAGTTACAACATTTCTAAAAAAGATTCAAGGACAATAACTCTGAAATCATTAAAAAATGCAGTAGTTCGCGTCACAAGATATTTAGAGTTTAATCAGGGGCAATAACTCTGCCATCCTTGAGAAAACTAAAGTGAAATTTATGTCACACACCTCTCCACTTGATTATCAATGCGCACACAAAATTTGAACTGCATCGGTTAAGAAATGTAGAAGTTCTCGTCACAAGTGTTTAGTGAAATTTATGTCACGCACCTCTCCGTCTGATTATCAATGCACACACAAAATTTGAACCAAATCGGTTAAGAAATGTAGAAGTAATTTGCGTCACATGCATTTTGGATGGACGGACAGATCGACAAACCAACAGACCGACAGACTGACTCCTATATTCCCCCTCACAAACTTCGTTTGCGGGGGTATAAAAACTAAATACAAGTAAACATTAGCATTATACAAGAACAGGCTGTGGACATATACAAGGGCATGAGATCGGTATGCCGTGTAATTGAAACTATGAATAAAATACATGCCATTACAGGAACATGCACACTGTGCAAAAAATAATATATCACTGTTTAATCTTTGACAATAGAATAGAATAGACACAGGTATGCCACTATACTTACAATTGCTCCAGCATGTGCAGGTGTTTGAAAGTTTTTGTCTCGATTTTGTGGATTTTGTTCTTGTATAAATACCTGTAGAAAATAGTAAAGACTGAAAACATATCGACAGATGTTTATATGTTGAAGTAAAGATAGTGACGGGAGCGACATACAAAAGTTGTTAAAAAAAAGGTACTGATAGCTATATGATTGGCGCTCAGCATATAAACAGGTTCATTCCAGGACTGGTTGGCCTGGTGTCAGGATAATGTGACTGAGTGTGGTAATATGCCACATGCCTATGGCGTGATACTGCAGTGTGGCAGCACTATATCTGTCTCAAATAGACAAAATCTCAAAAATGACTGAAATACTGTCGGAGACGTTAAACCCAACAAAATAAATCCACCAACTACGAGTATATTATCATACACAATGAGCAAAACATAACTCAAAGATACCATACTTTCTATGTTTGGTCCCAATTATCAATTGATCCGGATTTTTTTCTCACTACAAATTGTAAAAACAGATAAACACCAAAATGTAAAAACATGTTCACGTTAGATCTAGAATGTCATATTTAGACGTAACAAAAACATTCAGTCTTTCAGCTAACTGGTAAAAATAACTTGTAACAATCAAACGCCTAAACGCTTTTTCATGTTATACAAGATATGTAATTTACAAAAAAAAATAAAAAATACACCAACAAAAAAAAAAAAAGAAAAAAAAAAGATATCAGATTGATGACTCATATATGATATATAAAATGTGTCTGCCTCGCTAACATATCGACACCTACATCTCCTCTCTCATCAACATACTCTCCCAACAACACCTCCCTTTGTCCTTATTTAAAACATAAATGCGCTGGGCTAAAAGTCTGGCTAAATATATCGACAAAGGGTACCCGTGTGCCTCAACTTCTTCAGTCCGTCTAACATTAACACTGTTTCTTTCAGTATAATAATCTAATGCTAAAACTGAACGAGACATGCAGGGCCGGTGAATTCTTACAACGGCTCGTGAAAAGTGACAATGAACTGTAACTAAATTTCACTTAACAAGATATAAAGGGCTTTACATAGAATGTGTAGGCTAGAAGAGGAATCCCGCTGTACTTCTGTACGAGTGTACCAAATTATCCCCAGGAATCTCAAGGGCTTCCTGCTCTATCAATCTCCCACGCATTTAAAAGCTCTTTTCAATAAATTAAGACGCGCATACTTCCTCGGGTAGTAGACTTAGTTTTTTGTTCATCAACAGATGGCTAAACTGTTGCTATGTGTTTCATGATACAGAATAAGTTTCTTAATTACTTTTTCTCGAGTTGGACCCTCCACATCTCTCTCTCAAAATCTGTCTGTCTGTCTGTCTGTCTGTCTGTCTTCCATTTGTCTGTCTGTCTGCTCACTCATCCATCGATCCATCATACTTTCGATTATATCGATCAATCAACAACAATCTCACACCACTATATCCATGTTCAACACCATTCTTTCAATCAGTTGAGTAAAATACGCTGAGGTTTGTTTAAACATTTGTTTATTGTTTTCCCCTTAGATTATCTTCCAAACATACGTCTTTATGTTATGTCTCAGCAAGCCATAATAAAACTTACAAATATTTTAGATTCCCCAAACCTTCAAACGAGTTGTCCTGTAGAACTTCTATCTCGTTATTGTTTAATAACCTGGAACAAGAAAATAAATATATACATATAAAAACAATCCAATATTTTTAATAACATATACTGAAGGGAAAAGGAAAAAAAGGGTTTCATATAAATATGCCAGAATTAAGAGAATACCGTCTGACTTTGTTGTTAACACACATGAAGACGGCGAGCGGGTTAAACATATTTTATTTTCACATTCAAACAAGCATAAAGGGTACATACAATATGAATAGTGCCATACTTATGTGAAATAACTGGATTGAAGTGAAAGCAATTTGCCTATAAAACTTCTCTCCAACAAATGTAAATTTCAAATGCAACTGGCGAGATTAAATGACTTATGTTTGTTTAACAAATAGAAAACGTTTGTTATTAAACTATACCAATGACATAATCTGATATAAAGTCATGATATTGTTTCGTTTGAACAATTAAATATAAATAAAAATGAATATATTTGGATAAAAAACTGGTAATGAAATAGAATGGAATAGAAATAGCTAGGTGATGAAAGAAATCGGGTACCTTTAGTGGGCGAGTGGGTTAAAAATCATATCACTAGTAATAGTATAACCCTTTCCCTCATAGAGGACTCCATGAAAAGACCTATGCGAACAGCATAAAACCAGATCATCCTGCGAGTAACTCGCAGGCTGATCAGGTTTTATGCTGTTCGCTGCTCCTCAGTGGTCTGGAAATGAGGATTTTGTAATTAGATTTGGTAAGGTTTAATTGTGGTTTTCTGCAGATCAGGCTTTATGTGATACCTATTGAGTGCGTCAAAATGAGTCTATATGACGGAAAGGGATAATTTATATGTCATTGTTTTAACCAACTCGCCATCTACCTGTGTTGTAAGCCACACATGATCAGTCCCATTTCATTATAGAGAAGTCATATAACATTTATAAAATTCCTCTTGTTTTTGTAAAATTTTGTCTATGTAATTTGAATACTGCAGATTACATTTTAAAACCGACAAAAAACGAATGTCCAGCGTTCATATTTCCGTCTATATATAAATAAAAAATCAAGACAAATATATTGCGTTTAGAAAGCGATTTTCTTTCATTTTAACACGGCAAAAAAAAATCATATGATACCATCATATCGTTTAACCGCTAAAGAATCAAATCGGAGACAAACATTTTGCTTAAAAATCAGCGAAGGCAATAGCGAAATTTTGATATAAATAGATATATCGAATTATGGTGATTTTTCGGCAAGTTTTTTGTGTAGCATAATTGATTTATCATAACTGATTAAGCATACAGTCTGTTAATGTTTATTTGATGTTGATTTAATGAACACACTAATTTTAGTCGGTGGAATCTGTCTTGATGTGTTGAGATAAACCGTGTCTGTTTCAGTGATGGATTTATAATCACATGTAACAGAATTTTGTAGAGTACTGCGATAGACAGTTTCAATGACATTATAGTGCTAAATATATCGAATGATTTCTGATTGTAATTAAATAGGTCTATTAGGCACTAATGCAAATTATCTAAACAAAACGAGCCTTTATAGCGCTCCCTTTTTACGACTGTTCATATACTAACATGACTTATATCAAACTGAGATTTAAACACCTTAAATTCATTGCGCATATACATGTACGTAAAAATATTTTGTTTGAAAAATTAGGACCATGCCCTGCTTATAATATCATGTATACACCTATCTGTTCTCTAAGTCAGATAAGAAAGTGCTTCTAAATCTCCACAAAATGTGAGTTAAGGAAGATCTCTAATAGTCAGCTAGGTACCGAATATTGAAGGATATTTTAAATATAGGAGAGATCACTTATAAGGAGTTCAACTGTAAATGCTACTAATAAAACCAGTGAAATGGCGTCGCAAATTATGACGGTACGACTAAACATGTAAACACAGTCAAATTAAATCCAATAAGACTATCACAGTTTACTGCACTACCAAGCAAGCCGTCGGAAAGATGTTTATCATTGTTATATAGCATATCATCATATGTTAACTACCACGGCTAATGTTTATTTTATGAAAAGGATGAAATGTCAAATTCCATATAAAATGCATCTGTATACATGTATTACAATTTCCCCCTCATTGTATCATTCTTAATAACAATCACATAAATGCCAGTCTAACATATCAAACGAAAACAACATATTTTCATTCATGCAAGATATTTCATGTAATCGTCTGTAAATTTCCCCTTGTTAATAAATATAGGCTCATTATCAGACCTGCGCTACATTGTCCCGTGGTAACCGTGATTCTTTCTTCTACTGCGTGATAGGGACTGTGACTTAATATGTTTTCTCAAATTATGATGTCGAAGCTTTGATGAATGCTTGTATTGGAAAGCTGTTTTAATGTCACTTAAGAGTTAAATCTATATAAAAAAATATGTTTTCACAAAATCTTTCTTTTTCCAATCTTTAATTAAGAACTGCTTAAGAACGTGAAGATTGATATTCATGAATTTACATTGTGTTAACCCTTACCCTGTTGGTGCTAACTTTGCCACCAGTACAGAGCCAGGCCAGCCTGCACACCCTAAAATTGATAATGGATAGTTCCAAAAAAGGTGCCGGCTGAGTCCATTTGAGAAATTCAGCAGGTTAAGAGTTTGTATGTAAAATGCATTATAACTACGGCCTACGTCCAATCCTATATATTAATGAGGACAACGATATAGTGGCCGGCCTAGTCCTCCGTGCCGTGTTCATAAAAACATCTTATGTTAACTTTTCGCTTACATGAAAAATCAGTGTTTGACTTAGAGAATGTTTTCTATCTTACCTTCTCTTTATCTTGATAAAAATGTGTGTGTGTGTGTGTGTGTGTGTGTGTGGCAATCTGGGCATTTATAGTTCAAAATATATTTCAGAGAGTATATGATAAATTCATGTTTACTTCAGTTTAGAGGTATCTTAAGATGTTTCATGACAACGGCCCC
Source organism: Solen grandis (assembly GCA_021229015.1). Lineage (NCBI taxonomy): Eukaryota > Metazoa > Mollusca > Bivalvia > Adapedonta > Solenidae > Solen > Solen grandis. The sequence continues at coordinate 51,375,519 of CM037782.1, read as the reverse complement.
TGGAACAGATTACACGAAGGTTAAAAGATTTGGCAGTAACAGCTACTTACAGAGTCTCGAGCCTGGGTGTAGCTCTGAAAGCTCCTCTTGGAATTTCTTTGATATGGTTAAAGCGGAGATCACTGTAATAGACAAAAACAAACATAAGTTACGAGGGTGTAAACAAACAACAGCAGCATCTGTTCAGATATATCATCCGAGTTGAGATGGTTGACTACATATATTGTTTCTGGAAGTTTTTATATCTATGTTTTGACTGTCCTTTCTGATGTACACTCACAATATATCACGACACAAACCAAATTTTCTGATTGAAAGATTGCCAAATCCGAAATGAAACTTAACGGCATGTAAATCTAAAATCCATTTCCCTATAATGTGCGTAATCTAAAAACTATATATAAAATTATACCATATCAGCTACAATATGAACTAACTGTTGCAATCAACTTTATTAAAGTATCATCTATAAATATATATTGCTCCTTTAATGAGCAAACAATGTATATCAGATGGAATATAGAAAGTAATTTATTTCAATGTTAACGTACTTGTAAATATTTACGATATGACGGGCCTAATACTCTATGACATTTATTGTGGGGTCCTAGAAAATAAATAAGTAACACAAATAGATTAAACGTGTTGCAAGCACTTAATTAGCTAAGCAGTAGGATTTTACACTTTGCTGTTAAAGTAATTAGCGAAGATTCTTTTCTTTTCATCCTTCATTACCTCACAGGAAATATGCAGAACGTTGTTAACAAGTATGCAATTATACGTTCGAGTGTTCATTGCAGTAATAACATTCCCATGATATTAAATTCCAGATTTCATTGCTCTTTTGACACTCTCTATACAAACTGGGGTTGGAAAAGTCGCGAGAGAACACCAAAAAGCGCGAACTCCCATGTTGAGTATTCGGAAATGCATAATTATGATAGGAACATTTTTACTACAAATGAGAGATTAAAAACACAACTTTTTTCACCAGAAAGTGACTATTGCCTATGCTTCAACGTTATCCATTTGTTCCATTTATCGGTAAACTGCAATTTGAGAAAAAATAGAATGGTGTTAGTCTGGAAATCCATCTTTGAGTCAAGTATAAGGGATGAAAGGTATTTCGATCTTAGCATAACAGAAACATAATGCGTTACAACCTGATAACGTGGACAAGTGATGCTATTCTTGAAAAGAAAATGCAAGACCATTATATGCATATTATATATTATATTAAGATAACCTCAAGGTCCGAAATCCTTGATAGGTAGAGCTGCACTTTAAATGTGGCAACATATGAATATGATATCACTGTTGGTTTGCCAAAATAATGTGACCTTTAACCCGGAACGTAATCATTTATTTACTTTCAAAAATTTAAAAACAAGATTTTTATAACTGATACATATATATATGAAACACGTTACTGTGTCTATTTTATAAACCTCTTTTTACATTAAATCACATTCAATTAAGAATTGCAATCGCCTTATCAAACATATACCCAAAGGATTACGAGATTTTACGAGATCTGAGGGACCACGTGATATAACAACATCCCATGATGCACCAGATGACTGCATATAAAACATCAATGCACCTGAACCCTAGCACATTTCAGCTTTTCAATAAAACATCTGAAGCGCCTTTTCAGAGAGGAAATCAACGTGTCAAACTTGTGTTTGATATAGTGAAAGATTATGTAATATTTACATTTTCTGACCTTTACTTAAGATAAATATTTGGTTCAGATGCATCTGTTCCAACTAAAAAAAAGAGTAAAATACACGAGGATCCGCCGGATCTTTGATACCCAATGAATAATTTATATCTTAATATTTACTGCTTTTAGGTGTGTTGTTTATAAATACTAGACAAATATTATAACACCCAGTTTATTAAGAATAACTGGAAAAAATCTAGATCTACATAAACGACTGGAAAATTACCTCAGCTTCTACAGAATGAAATATCTAGAACAGTGAATGCAAAAATTTATCTAAAGCATATAGATGCTATGATGAATTTTGGACAACACGTACACCATTGAAAAATCTATATCTAAACAATAATTGAAAAAAAAATGTCTAAATGTGTTATTTGATATCACTGTTCTAACAGTCACCTCATGTTTAACATCATTTTGTATGAGAAAAATGATAAGCAGTTGATAAACACATGAACTCTGATGAGAATCTTGTTTGAAGTTTCTGCATTTTTTCAAATGAAGGGTTCTGCATTCTTGAAATGAGGATGCATTAAAGATAAAGTAATTAATCAAGTTGATTTGCTTGTATTTGAGTTAGGCTCTGTCGGTATGACATCACTTGATATTTTCACAAGATAAATGATCGTTGCCAACTGTGCATATCCCAGCCAGATTAAATCCTGAGGTATCTTGTGGTGTAGCCTGCACGCCCACGACAACAAAACATAAGAGTGGATTTACAGCTGGCGACAGTTGAATCTAAAGTCGTGATCTAAATAGCAGTGAATCGTCATAAGTCGTTGCCGGTTCTCATCCTTCATCATCCGAAATGCGTTGGCCTTTCAATTGACTCAAACATTGTTAATACTAGTGCCCATTTTGAGGTGCTTTCTTTATTTTTACTCATTTATTTTCTTGTTTTAGCTGAATTACTTTGTGAAAGTATATACAGGTGTGTGTGTGTGTGTGTGTGTGTGTGTGGAGAGAGAGAGAAAGAGTTTTTGGTGATAACATATATATATTATTTATTTACTTCTGTGCGGGATATGTGGAAGTATTTAGAGTATGGTATTTTCATTCGGTGTTTGTGAACGTATTTATAGCATTGTGTGTTATTGTTTTTTTTTATTTATAGTATCACAAGTACGAGCACTTATATGAAAGTTCATCAGAGAGACATCAAATAGTTTGAGAAGAAGACAAAATGAATGTGATTGCTGGGGAATTGTCAAGTTCAACCTCAAAATTCAACTGACAAAATATAGACAGCGAGGACAACAGTTTACGAACATATCCGCATTCGATGGAAACACCCTACAGTGCAGCATAAATGTTTTGTCTCCATCAAATATATATACTTACACATTTTGCAAAACAAGCAAAGCAAGCAATGCGGATAAGAGAAGAAAAAAACTAATGGTGTGGTATCTAAGCTGGATACACAACAATGTCGTGTATATCTGTACCTGATGTCAACTGAGGCAGGTATGATTACACTGAGGATACAAATCTTGAAAATGTACTGCAGTAGTAACAGCGTCGGCATGTAAGATGTCTTATTTTCAATAACTGGCTCAGTGGCTATGTAACAGTGTCCATGACAGAAAACGTCTTCTTTATATGAGATCTGGTCCCGTGTTTTCGAGGAATACGTAAGTACTATCTCAGGCTCAAAGGACTATGTTCACTAAGTGGTAAAAATGGCCTAAACGTTTCGGGAAAATTAATATGCATTTCAGAAGACAAGCATGACCTTCATTGGTGACCTTGACCTTGAATAACCAATCGGTTTATTTACGTGACACACTTTCACACCTAAGTGAACATCTTTACAAATTTATGTTAAAATCTGACCACCCAAAACAAAATTACAGCTCGGAAAACTTCGACAGACGTAACCAAAACATTACTACAACCCTTGTTGCCATGGTGACAGAAGAATGTTTTATGTGAATGAAATCATCATTTTTAATATCAGTCTAGTGTTGCTTCTTGTTTGTCCAAAAATCATTAAGTTCTGAGCTTAGGCCATTTTCACCACTTAGTGAACATAATCCTTTGAGTATCGTACTCAAGTCTCTATTGAAACCATGGACATAGTTTGAGCATGACAATCAAACTTAGGTATTATTTTCGAGAACATTGGGCCTGATCTCGACTTAAATTCCTACAATGGCATTCAGTGACCAAAGAAAGAGGTTTCCTAAACTTTTTTTCTACCTCAATGCATTTGGAAGTGCATACATCCATAAAAATATTGAATAACGTCCCTTTTTTATTCAAAGTAAAAATGTCTGACATAGGACTATAATTATGTTTAATCGACTGTCAATGGCAACTTGACCATTTATATTATCAAAATATCTCGATTGACTTTGAATATCTTATTTAAACTTTTTACGCTGACTAAAGTGGAAGCAATCTTTAATCTTCTTCTTCTATATTTTTTTTTAAAGCGGAAGGCGTTACAAACCCAAACTCATAATCAGAGGTGATAAGAGAGCAATACGAATAAGTGGCAAAAGCAGCGATAAACGTTATCGGTCCGTGGTATCTTGCAGCTTCTTGCGAGAAAAATGGCTTACAATAACAAAATTATTTTCTGAAATATGGTGATGACGTTTTCGCCTTTGGCTGTCAGGATGTTAATTTCCAGTAATGAAAAGCAGTCTTCCAGAGGGAAATGTCAAATTCAAGCTGTGATAAATGGCCAGTCTTCTGATAATGGATGGAGATAAAGCTACTTGTTGTTGTTGTTGTTGTTGTTGTTTTATTGGGTTTCTTTATTCTTTAAATTTCAAGTTAACGGACGCCGTGTTTCTGAGTGAAACTCTTCATTAACACCGGATCGAAAGATCGTAAGATCAGTAGTTTCACCACCACATTGGACTTCCAAGACGCAAAGAACTGTAATAGCATAAAATTGATATACTAGAAAGTCGTAATAACTTGCTGAAAAATCGACTTTCAAAATGTAAATTTTAGTGATTTTGTTTTGGTCATGGAAGTTTGTCATATTTTCACTAATAAAAGGTATAAAACACGAGATGAAAGGGACCGCAAAAAGCCAAACACACAGAAACGTGAACATTTTTCTCTGGGTTGACTCGGTAATATGATCGGGTAAAAGCGATAACACTTGAAGTATATTAAAGAATACACTGGTTTTCAAAGAAAATTGCAAATCATGTCATTAAAATGTAAATTAATCCTTAAAAGTTATTTTATTTAATAAAATTATGTCTTAAGTATCATTTTACATTAACATCAAAGAGAAAGAATGAGCAGCAATACGTCAACAGTAAAATTCTCTGTTTTTGATAAACGGAATTGAGAGAAACAAAAACATAAATAAACAAAAACTCACAAATAACATTATCATAACCTAAAAATACAATATAAATCTTAAACTAAATAAAAACAAAAGATCAAACTGAACCGAGTAATTAATTTAGAGTTTTTAACATTTATTAATGAATTACACACTATTAGGATTATCTATCAGGATATAGAAGCGACATTAGAATTATTCCTTTCAAACTCATCCTTCTCTGTCAAGTCGGAATGACAAATGTTAATCCACGCCAAGTCATTAACGGAAGTATTCTGAGGAAAGAAAGGGTCTTCTTTTAAGAGGTTGTCTATTGTATAAATAAATAAATAAATAAATAAATAAATAAATAAATAATAATTTTCGTTAACATTAAATTTCGTTGATTATGTACTGAATGGAATTTCGTGCGTACATCTTTTCATGGAGTTTTACAAAACATGATGTCTATGAAATAAAACATTTCCGTGGGGTTTGATATTTTATGGCTTATAAACCCATCACGAAATCAACGAATATTAGTGCCCCATGAAAATAAATGATTTCACAGTATTTTGAAGACAGCGAGTAACCGCAGAACATCCGACCTATCACAGACCAGCTAGATGCTTCCCTTACATAAGAATCCGAGACAATGGATACTGGAACTCAAACAAACACCAATGAGGGGAATTTTCTATGTACTATACAACTATTTGTTCACTGGTATAGCATTAATGTCAATACCACGTATATTATCATCTAATACACGTGCTGCAAGAGATCACGTGCTGCACGAGACATACATTCCGGTTCTATCATGCTGATGCATAGAAAAAAAAGCTATAAACTAAGCGATGGTGTTTTCATTAAGATGCTGGAACAGGTAAGCGATGCCTTCATAAAGATTCTGACAGATGAATCATTTATGTAAAATGTTCCACCATCTACCATTTTTTCTGACTGACAAGCGGATCCCTCACATTTGTTATTAATGGACTGAGAAAATGTTTAAGCGCAAAAACTCATATACATATTAATCATAAATACAGAGTTTTAAGGTGCCAACTCTCTTTTTTTTCTTTCATTCAAGCTTCTGAATATAATTCAAAAGTATCAAATATAGAAAAGATAAGTTTTTAACCGGCCGGTTTAAAGGAGGTTGACTGTATAAAGACTGTAAGACGACTGAAGAAATTATGAATAAAGCTGTTTAAAAAATAGCACAACAGATGTAAGAACAATTTCGAAAATATTTCTTAGGAAAAATGGAGTTGACTGAATTTGGACCAAGTTCAACAAGGCAATATAACGAAGCTATATCACTAGACTTTTGATGCAGCCGAACCCTATGGATTTCAAGGTTTTTCAAACAGTGTACATTTAGTCCTTTGTAGACGATCATCTTTACTAAGCATGCAGTAAACCTGTATTAAACAAACGGATAGCTGTTATATCCCAAATTTCGACATTTTATTTGACAAAGTTCCTCCATTTTGCGACCATCTTCGTTTAGTGGCCTCTTTTCTTCGTTCCATGACTGTCCATTTACAACAGGTTTAACAATATTTATGGAAGACATTCGTTTTTATGAATCACATTCATGATGTCTTATTACTTATATTTGATGTTATGTCTCATGGGAAAAAAAAGAATCCCTCAGAAATATATCGGATCTTTTAGTCCTCATAGATTCAGTGTTATCCCATTTCATTTGATAGAAGATCTTCGTCAAAACAAGCCGGATATCGAGACAAAGCAAGCCTCGAACCGATAAGCCTCAGACAAAAATGTAGCCAGGTATTTGCTGGCGAGAATAGTTTACCATATGTTAGTACGCGTTATTATCATAAAAAGTCGAACAAAACTTGAACGAACGATCCGATTGACAATGATCTGGATTTTTTCATCCATCTGATAAGAAAACTTTGACGGAGGTATGGAAACAGGATCGGTTTGTCCTTGACACATCGTTATGATATTTTGACAGGCACCTGGAATGTCAACAATGATATTTTACCCAGTGTGGCATGTCTGAACGTCGGAAATACAGCCAGACTTGTGTTAACAGCAACCTGTTCTTAGTATCCTACCTGTCTTAAGCGGTCAGTGTCGTATTCCGGAAAAAGAAGGACATTTCATTATACATGTAAATCTAAAGCGGACTCCTGCTCTAATGGGCCAATTGTCTTATTTTCTTGTTGGCTTAATGCAAGTTTTCCTATATTGCCTCTAATTTCAGTTTGTGAGTCGTCTAATCAATCAAGTAATGCTAAAATAAAGCAGCGTGTATCGTGATACAATCGTTAACCTGTGTTTTTCATTCACCCTAACTAAGCAAGCAAACGGCTTCAATGTACCCAACTGATTGTCTTTAATTTATGTAAACCTGTATAAATTACGTCAATCAGCTTTCATATTTTATAGTAAATTAATCTTCCATTTCAGCGGTCATCTTTGCTTTGGGGTCACTTTTCTTATACTCTTGACTGTCAGATAAGAAAGACCTGACTGTAGTAGAATACACGATTGGTCTTAGACAGTTGATCTATACTTAACAAAAAAACTTTTTTTGTATTAAAATAGAAGTCCCATCAATTAGCCGCTCGATACGACATGCTATTTTTGGTACTTGGCACGCCTCCGTAGGGGATATCGCCAAATCGAAAGTAGAACGATATCACAAATTACGGGTACACAAATGTGGATTACTAATATAGAAAATTGTCTTATTTTAAGATAATAGATGTATAGTATAAAGAAATAACACTCCAATGAAAAATCATTTTATATAATTACATATAGATTAATTATTTCAATTTTTGAGTCAATTCATAGGATCAAAAGGTTTAAAATCAAAATTCAGAAATGACAAGTCAAAATTCACACTAACATTTAAGTTATAAAACAACTCTGTATTTTACAGGACAATACTGAAATACCAGTCAGCGAATGTAAATGCTCTGAAAAACATTTGGATATTCTTATCTGTTATATTCTAGAATAAAAATGTGTTTTTTGGAAATCTAAAAAAATGAGATTTAAGATAATGAAATTATGCGTTGAATGGGTGGTTTGGGAATGTGAAGGGGTGTCGTTAAATTGCAAAAAGGCTGGACAAGTACTGCAAAAGCAAAAAGGTAAAGTCACCTATCGATGAGCAAAAGATAACCAAAATAACACCCACACATTTCTTCTACAGATGGTTTAACTGCTCGTGAAGCACGTGCAGTCTCACAATTACCTGGTAACTGAAGGCACGTGACATTTGGGTCCAAGTCGGTGAAACATTGCATCCTGACGAAATCATAAATACAGACTGTCTTTATGCAGGACCAGCTGTTTGAAATAAAAATGATGTAACCGAGATAAGGTAGAGGGTTCAGTATAAAACAGTTTACGATAAATTTACCATACCATCCGCTTAAAATTAGACATGTCATTTTCGATTGCCGACAAATTTTTACTTGTGAAAAAATAAAACTTCTTATGGTAAGTATAATAGTTATGAAAAATTAGTTCTCATGGTAACAATAAAGAGATTTTTTAACATAACTGTGTGTGTGTGTGTGTGTGTGTGTGTGTGTGTGTGTGTGTTTTTGGTAAAAAAAAAAAAATATAATTTTCTAAAAAAAACTCATCTTTATTCATGAAAAAGGGCTGTACCACAATCAATATGAAAACAGTCTACAGTAAATTACTTCAATTGTTATTTTACTGACATTCAAAAAGACAAATTCAAACACGTACAAATTAATATCTTCTTATACATTACCATTTATTAAATAAAAATGGAATCGAATAGCAAATAATATTCAGTTATATGGTTCTCTCAAGTAGCGTGTAGATTTTATTAAAAACTATCAGATTTTTTTTTTAATTTAATAAAGCAATATGAAACATTATACATTGACCATAGTCTCTGATATTTAATACTCGTATATCGCGCCATGCAAAGGTAATGTCACCCGCTATAAACAGCAAGTGTCACTAAATATTATTGAAAAAAATCTTAATATCTGTTTAAAACCAACAAAGGTCCAAGCAGTGTGATAAATGAGCGAAGACTTGCCACACAGCGTGTAAAAAGATTGATAATCTCAGTAAATGACAAAATTGATATAAATTCACACAATTGGGTGATATTTATTGCTCGGTCACAGCGGGGCATTCACTACGGTATGTATTGCTTCGTTTTATGCAATGTTTGGCCTTTTTAAAACGTCCAAAAAAGATAAAAGTACAAAATAGCTTGGCAGATTTATACTGTGAAGACCAATTACAAAACGGTCTCTGTAATTTGTTAGGTATTTCACTCCTTCTCTGCTAAACGTCAACTCTCAAGTGACACAGATAATTAACGTAATTCCGAACGTGCCGTCATGCCAATGTTGTTAGTGGGGCCAATGGTGCAGGATGCTGCAGCGGGGGATGGAAGTCATTCAGCATCATAGTATTCAATTCACAGCAGGCATGCATTTATAGAATTTTAACTTTCCCTCAGCTGAAAATCGTAATTTGAAACTCATTTATTTATTGACCGTACGAATTTAAGGCTTGCACACTAGCTATTATTAGTATGCTCTTACAGAAAATGGTCTTTTATTTTTTCAAAATGTCTTACATTTTGTGATACAGGCTTTTAAGAATTTTGAGTTAAGAAAAATCCCAGGTTATGGCTTTTCATGAAACGCAGGTCTGGTACGACCTCTTACATTTTTTTTTGGGGGGGGGGGGGGGGGGGGGTGGCGTTCCAGATGAAACAAAAAGATAAAAGAAATAGATGTGAGAAAATTCCATGTATGACAATCAGATCGTGAAATAGAAAACTAAAGCAGGACACAGAAATATTCAATAACGTCTGCAATGGTACAGGAGTTTTTCTTACATTAATATCATTATTATTATTTTATATTTTTTTTATTTATTTATTATCATTATTTTTATTTATTTTATTTTTTTTTTTTTTTCTATACATATGTATCCATATCAATGCGAGAACAGGTAATTTGTTCATATCAATATTTGTTTTAAAGAAGTTTAATATCATATTTCGATGAAATTCACCATTTCCTGTAAACACTTCCCGAGTATATGTTCATAAAGTCTTAAAATTTAACTTCTGAAATATTAATTAATTATTTTTGCTGCATCCGATGGCAGAAGAAACGGAATGCAAGGTAATAACATTGTACATACAGGTGCCTGCAGGCCCCATATACCGACATACGGTCTTTGTTCCTTCCTGTAAAGGTGTACAGGAGTGCACGATTTCCCTTCATAAATCGAACTGTTTGATACTTAATGGCAAACAGATCACTTAAATTGAAGTATAAAATAACTTCTGATATTAATGGTTAACTACAGTTACAACGCTCTCTGGTAATTTTGGCAGAAGGGTTTCTTTGTTTGAATTCCTTACTGCAGTATCAACTAATAAAATCAGGCTCGTAGCAAATTCGTTTCTCATTACGTAATACACGAATGAAAATAGATAAATATCTCTGGGATAAAAATATACAGCATTCTGACAGTCTAGAACATATAGGCATCCAAGAGCAAGTCATCGGCATTCTTAAGTATCCAAATTCTTCATACCGACTAATAAATGATTGACTGACTCACTATACGCTTTATGCGAAGCCTTTCTTGCATGTAAGACGTTCTCACTGAAGCGCCCAGGTGAAAAATCAACCTTATTCTTCAAATAGATAAAATCTTAACAACTTGTCAGAACGGGTTATAATAATAAATTAGAATATCATATATATAATGATGATATCAATATTTCGTTTTCTCTTCTACACACCACGTACATGTTCATATTTTCTACAGTTAAGTCATTTGATAATAGTGCATTTGTTACCATAAAACCACCTAATGCGACATAATGTTTTAATATTTCGGTATTGTATAAGACTAAATAATACACCATGTGAATTCACGGGAAAAATCAGTGAAAGAAAAAAAAAATATTTTCAATACAAAATATGCATGAAGTGATTTAACAGCTACTTAAACTAACCTTTTGGAAAAACTCTTAAGGAGTTGATGAAATGGCATGATTCAGCATGTAAAACCCTGCTAGTTGGGTATTCGTGTATTTAGATACAACCAAGGTTAATGCCCGGCTCTCAACGGTGATCGGTACATAGGCGTGACCTAAGATAAATATCTGAGATTTTAGCCTTACGCTGCATTTAACAGAAATTCGTTTCAAAAAAGCTCTTTTCATTTTTCGAAAAAAGGAATTTATCAATTAAATGGATTTTACATAGATAAAAAAAACACATGGTGAGTAAAAATTTAAGAATAAGGTTTTAATATCAACACGATTTATTGAGAAATTGGGTTCTTTATACCTCACCTATAAAAATCCCAGTATATTTAAAAAATGTTATGATTTTCTCCAAAGGTTGCTGCGCTTAAAAAAACACATTTGTGACATTATTTTTTACCTTCAAAGACGTCAAGTACTGTCCTAAAAAAAGAGATAAGTAAAAGTATACGTGCCCCGGTCGACTCGAAAATGTTACGTTTAAATTTAAGGAGAATAAGTGAACAACATGGAATAATTAATGCCACATCACAATGTCAGCCTATATTGCCAACCACTAGGATATAAGCACTCATGCCATGTTATCACGGACACAAGGGTTTGAACACCAATATGACACTGATAGAATTTTTCTCCATTTGGACACACTTAACATGTCGTGATGACAGCGGCACTAAGCAATGTGAAGTACTCAAATAACCCATTCACATATTTATCAAGTCCTATAGTTACTACAGGAAGTCCTTACACCATTATCTGCCTATAAAAAGACTAACCCAAGAGCTAAATGATATTTTAAATAATTGCTTTACAAGCAAGCTTATATTTTAGAGCCGAAGAGTTTGAAGCTTGATCATTCCCACTAGGGGCAACGTCTTTCAATTCCTCCGAGACGCTAAATACTGAACCAACCACAAGGTGCAGACGAGAATCTACGTAGAGAAATGTTGCGCCCTAGACGCCAAGAGAATCATCGTGAAAGATACAATAAAAAAGTGTGGCTGCGACCAAGTGAAGATGATGACAGTATATTGCAACCTTTGAAATGCTGAGCCAAAAAAACAAAAACAAAATTAAAACAATACCTAAAACTCTACTCATATCATACGGTATTTAATGGTAAGTGAAGAATTAATGTTGACTAATTTACTACAACCTGAAACCCGGGATAGTGTCAGTTAATATCTTCAGGCTGGCTATGATGTGTTCGAATCCTGTGCCAAGACAATCTTTTTTCTAATTATTACTTGCCTGGCACACACATAATGAAAGCAAACAAGTCGAGATGAATAACGGGATCAAGGAAATAAAGCATCCAAACACTCAACGACGTAGACTCTAATAAAGATTGCGGTGTAAGCATGCCGGAGACATGAAACTTTCGGAGTATGCTTACATAAACTGCAGAACATCTACCATCAAAAAGTTATTTTCAGATCGTTTGTACAAAGCATTTGATTGAATATATTTAATACATTGCTTTATTTGTCTAAATAAGTTCTATTAGTTGAACAAAACTGAGTTTTTCTATCTTTCACGCTAATTTCATTTTCTTTTTTTTTTAGTGTGTGTGTGTGGGGGGGGGGGGTCATTCTTCATATTAAAAGGATAACTATGATTAATATGGAAGATTCTTGACTTTATGTCGTCAACCTTTCTTTCTGTCATACTGGTTATGTCATGACATTTGATAGTCTCAAATACTTGGCCAATCAAGAGAAATGGCTATACCTCTAAGTATTAGCAAAATGTTCCCAGCTATTTCTTCCTTGCGTGCTATGGTAAGAACGACTTCCTTTCTATTCCTTTTATTATATGATTATATACTTTCTTCTGCATGATCATACAAATTTCCTCAGTGAAACCCAGTAATTCGCAAGTGTGTACGGAAAGACCTTTAGCTGATTATCGCAATATATAAGATATGCCTGTTTGGCCTCGTTTCACCAAAACCTCTGGTGGTCGTCTAATCGTGCCGGTGTACTTCCTAAATTAATCACTCAGAAAAAAATGCCTGAAAATCGATCATCAATTAGCTGTGATTCAATGTCAGCTAGTTAAGTGAAACATCCTGTCCACTGGTTTCCACCCCCTGGGTTTGACATAAAGAGTTTGCACCCTGAAGGGTTGTATTTCAACTCGGAAAGGGATAAGACTTCAAAATACGATTAACAGTCAATGGGTATCCTGACATGCTTTTGAATCTTTTACGAATCTGTTACATGAACAGCTCCGAATTCCTTTATGTGGTTTGGCAACATATCTGTGGTTTTGACACACTAGAAGCTTAGAGATTCGTGATATTTGTCATTCTGTGGTGTTTGTGTACTCCTAGTTCTTCCTGCTGGGCAAAAGTTAGTAAACAAGATAAAATGCGTATTGAAGTATTTAGGGTCTTAAAATGTTTAGACAGAAATGAATCGAGCCAGGGCTCGAGTCCACAGCCTACCAATTAACGGGCCAAATGTCCTCCCACACTTATCATAATAAAGGACCGATAATAAAACACAGGATGGATATTTTACAAATATAAAAAGAAACCAAGTACGTTCTAACTTGGCTTGCGACATACATGCACTATTACTAGCATTTCCGAAACCATCTTGTGAGCAAATTCAGCCTATTGTCAATCTGAACTTGAAGGCGCTTATTGTGCAACAAGGTAACGTTTCCTTGGTTATGGTAAAACATAACAACCATGTCTTTCTCGTGCGGGCTGAAAATTTGAAAGCTGGAAAAACAAAACAAAGGTAAGCACCGTATACCGGATAGTTCTCAGAAGTAAAATAAACAATCTTACAAGGTGGTCGACAAACGTTACAAGAGAGCCAAGGAGGACCACCTGTCAGCCGATTAGACTAATTAAAGAGAAGTTTATGAGGCACTCCAGGAGTTTGATGTTCTTGAAGCTACTTGATTTCATATTCTGTATGACAGACATGATATGCTTCAAACGTTATTGCAGTACACGATCGCTCTAAATGGTGCACAAATCAAACAAACGGACACTTGTCAAACCTATGAAAACAAGTAAGTTATCGGAATGGAGTTGAAGTGCGCGAACTTCAGTCAACAGATAAGTTGATACTTCATAATTTAATTGATACTAGAAATCCCGATTTTCTTTTATTTCTCCAATCTGTCTATGAATAGTAGGAATAACCTGAAGGTTGATGTCAACGATGATTTGATCTCCATACTCAATACATGAAATTGTATTCAAGATGAATAGCATGTTATTATCATTACCATAGTACTGGAATTTTATTTAATTTACACAAAATCTTCTTTGTAAAGGGACTTAAAAATGAGAATATATACACATGTATAAATATTTATTATTGATATGCATATATTTGTCATTTCTAAGATAATATATTGCATAGTCTTACATTTTACACCAATCAGTATTTATAAAAAAATCTTACTGTGCTATTTAATGCCAAATAAAGATTGTGTTTATGTTATGTTACATGAGATGGGTTGACAACACGCTGAAAGGAAAAATGACTCAAGGCGTGAAAAACTTAGTGGTAAAAAATGACATATATATTTATCACATCCTGCACTCAGACTTAATTAATTGCTGTCTAAGTGTAGGCAAATCTTGTCAGTCTACACGTATGCGTGTCTGTACGCTCGTGCATTTCTTTTATAGGCATGTAGACTTTCTTCTTTCAAAACTGTTTAATCGTCAAATCTTCAAAATAAATGGCGGAAATAGCGATTCGGCAGACGTCATTTAAAAATGATATCAAATTGCCTCGTTAAAGTTTACTTATGATGATTATGTTGCAAAATAATGACCAGACACTCCAATAAATACGTTCATCGAGGCATATGATGTGAAAAAAACAGTCCAACAAATTTCGTATGCAGCAGTTTCATGCACCAGACGACATTTGCAGGCACGACATTCGACAGTATTAGTGTATTCTTTTGCGTTCAGCAAACAGTTGACATTTAAATAATGCAAGGTAATGACATATAGTTGAATCTCAAACATTATTGTAAGTGATATGTTTATTATAAACGGCACACTTTCACAAAACTCGTATATGAAATACAGAACGGTGTTAAGGCCGGGATGGTAAAGAAGGAAGAAGAAATATCATCCCATTTGTCTCTTTCAAAGGGACGTCAGGCTAAATTTTGAAGTAAAAAATCTCATGTTTTACTTACGAACTGACATCATAAGGTATACTTTGTATTTTATTTTCCGTTGACTTATCACTGACGACAGGTAAATACTATTTTGTCTGATCCAATTTGAAGAACGTAATATATATTTCATCCTTTACTTCATATACACATAGACTCATTTTAACGCATAGGCAAACAGAGCCGACCCAGGGTTTCCTCCGTTTTCTTCTGTTTGCTTATACAATATTGTAGCTCAGATTCTACACCGCCTGCAGAGCAATGAAAAAACAACAACACTGTTTAATATACCATTTACAGTTCAGTTAATAATTATTCATGAAGTCAACTGTCAAAGATTTGTACATAAATATTCATGAAGTAAAGGGCCAAGATATTAAAATAAAATAACGTATTTACACGTTTGGTGTAGAATGTGCGCAGTTATACGTTTCAAATATCTGAATCCTGTTCGTTTCATGTTACTATACTTTACATACCTCATCCTTTTCTTGAGGTGTCTTTTGAAAGAAAGGTATGTTTGTATATCCCATGTTTAAAGTGTAATATTAATATCATTAAAGTAACACGCCATTCTCAGAATATTTTATCAAAGTCTACATGACCCCATTTTCTCCGTCTTTAATAACAAGTGCTTGAACCTGTAAATGAATCTTTTTTCCGTACATCGAAAGTTGACCAAAAAAAACAACAACATAAAATGTGTTCTTGTAGAAATATGGGATATTTGACATTACATCCAAAATGTACTTTGCTTTTATTGTCAGTAAAATAGAAACCACGGTCTGAACTTCAACTTGTTCTTTAGGGTAGAGAATCACTTCTAAAAATAATCGTTGATTAGCCACAGTGTTTAAAATCATATAATGCCTACTTGTCTAATAAGAAATCATCGTCGACGGTTAATCAGCGTGGTTTTCTTCAACGATTCGTCGACGAACCGATTAATCAGCACAACACTCCTGTGCTTGCTTTGTAAATTGTCTGAATTGTTTCCAGGTTCTCTCGGTCAATGCATTACGTATCTTTAATTGATGGGTATGTAACAACCACAAGAGAGATCAAAACACATTTTATAACAAAATTTCACAATTCAAGAAAAAAAAATATTGATATCATAAAATAAGAAAAGATATGTAACTCTCCGCTCAAAATCTATAGGAAAACTGACATGGTCGTATTCTGAGCATCGTATCTGACACAATTTTCAGCCGATTTCAAATATGCCGGGCTTGTTCAACGCAGAAACAATAGCCCTCATTCCACTGTTGCATTTTGTTATGACTGACGGCTACCATAATCGCTGGTTCCCCAATGTAACATTGTAATTATCACAAAAGCCGATAACCAATTCAATATGGTAGCCGCCAGTCATAACAAATTGCAACAGTGGAATGAGGGTGGAATGCATCGATACTAGCAACTTCTGGGAAAAAGCATAACTTGTGAGAATTAAATAAATACATAATTTATTGTTTAATATGGGTATTTGTTGGAAATATTGTATTTCTGTGAAGTTGCCGTTGAAAAAAGCATTGACTGTGATATGCATTGCTTCGGTCACATCGTGTCCGAGTACAGTTTCCATTGAGTTTCGTGACTCGTATTGTCTTTGTAGTTTATCTATGATAAAAAATCGACTCGGCAACGAAAATGCCTATTGTTTCTGCGTTGAACAAGCCCGGCATATTTGAAATCGGCTGAAAATTGTGTCAGATACGATGCTCAGAATACGACCATGTCAGTTTTCCTATAGATTTTGAACGGAGAGTTACATACCTTTTATGATATCAATATTTTTTTCTTGAATTGTGAAATTTTGTTATAAAATGTGTTTTGAATTGTTACTTTGTATCATTGGGGGGTCCCACGCCGGTAGCCTGTTACTCTAACCACTGAGACCAACCAGACACCTCTACCGCAGTACTCTCAACACTAATTGCTTCCCAAAAGGCATGTTTTCATTTCGCTGCTAATTTAGAAAACGTGTTCAATGTCTGAGTTAAGATCTAAGCTCACTTACCGTCTGGGTGCCGCAGAATAACGACGTGCTTATCTGCGCATAATGTCTGTTTGATGGCACTTGACCTTACAGTGTTACGATTGTTAGGATAGTTTATTGTATAGGATCCATTAGAAGAGGATGTACATGCATGTATTAAATATGTAGATTAAAGCAAAACCAAACTTGGCGGTATATATTGAAGCTTTATGTAATCAATTTATACCATCGACCTAAAACACTAGTTCACAGCCAGTTTAGGACCTCCAACATTGTCATGCAATGCCTTTCCCACCCAAACCCTGTACCCATCCAATTAATGCAGTTTCTTGGTAAATTCCCAAATATTTAAAAACCAAGTCATCAAACGTATTGTCAGACGTAAATTCAGTCAAAAGCATGCTTAAATAATTAAAATATAGATCTATATAATGAAAGAGTCTTATTTCAAGGGCCCTGTGCACATTTCGTTTTGATTACGTTAATATTATTGTTTGAAATATGTAGTCATGCAGTTTATTCCCATGGACTTCATTATATTAAGAAATAGCCTATCAGGTTCAAAGCTTTTCCTAATACTCTATGTTATTAAACTTTGATATTAAACAAAATACACTACCCTTTTTAATTACCAAGATATCTCAATGTTGTATCAATTACTGCGAATGTGTTGTTTTATTCGATGCAAAAGGCGTTTGCTTTGAATGTTTGTCAACATGGGGCTGATATAGTGTTGCCTCAATTCGATATTACGCTGTAAATATTAGCATCATACCACACCCAGTCACACCATCCCGACCCTGGCAATCAGTAATGGACATGCCCGCATATGCTGAATGTCAAGCACAAGGGAGATACACCGTTTGGTTTGTCGCGGCCGGGATTCAAACCCACGATTGCTCAGTTACGGGGTGGACGCTCTAACAATACGGCCACTGTTAAAAGTATGAATACAAGTTTCAGACTAATGATACTGTCATTGACTGTTTGATCGGGTGCCTCGTCTGATATAGTCTATCCCATTAAAGGCTATATAATTCTTTTATGAGGTCATAAACGTCTGTAGACATGTTAAGTTTATCAACACACTTGCTTAGAGATATGTGGATATGCTATGATTTATTGCAAAGTTGACATAAACCAGTATCTTCGTGGTAAGTTGTTTATACGGTGGCACAAAGGGGACATGGAAGATATTTTTATATCGCGTGCGCACACGATAAATACTGCGTGCGAACACGGTAACTATCGCGTTCGCACGCAGTAGGTATCACGTTCGCACGCGGTAGTTATTGCGTGTGCACCCGATAGATACCGCGTACGCACGCAGTAGTTATCGCGTGCACATGCGATATAAAAATATCTTCCATTTCCCCTTTATATGCCACCGTAAGTTTATGTATAAAATACAACTGAGTTTGCTATGACAAGGGACATCATGTAGCTACTCGTATAAATATGGTACGTCAAGTATATGAGTATATAATTTAATTGTTCTTAAAATCACGTGCACTCGCTCAAAAGGCCCTTGGAATAATAAAATCAGCTAAAAAGGAAAGTGCTTGTAAAATTGCTAAACCTTGTATCCATGGCTCGGAGGTTGACCTAATCACTTTGTGACCCAGAGAGAAAGGGGAAAATGTTGGAAAAAAAGAAGTAATTTATAATCTCTGTACTGATTACAGAGGAAGAAGACACGTGAATGACAAATGTGCAGTCGAGGCAACAAAAGAGTTTGCAGCGCACATAAAAGGTAGTTCATTGAGGACCAGACAGGTAGTCATTAAAACACCGCACGTGACCTTGGTAGACCGAACATTTCATTTGGTTTGAATTTATTTTAACTTTTTTAGAAATAATTTCTAACATGTTAAAATACTCGTAACATGAGTCATTGATGGCAAGGCTATCTATGTATATTATTTTACTTCAATCAAAAGAAGGTATGAAAATTTACAGCCTTAAGTTTCAGTTGTATTCCAGTGTTGTCTATAGAACGGAACAGAAGAAATGAGTCTTTTCATTTTCGTTATGACAAAGTCCGCACCTGGCCATTCGAAAGAAATTCCTAACCAGCATGTTCGCACGGGCAAAAAGTTATTTTATTCACGTGCATTGTAATGACATAGGAAAACACCGGGCAGTCGTTTCAAACACCGTCTTTGGCCATCACAATATATAGAGCGGTGTCGGAACACTGGTTACATTTCAGATTTCATTTTTCTGTTAGCGCTAATTTTCCACTTGTCTGAGAGTGCACGTGCACATACACCTGCAGTCTGTTTCAGTATACAACGTTATCACCCGCTGACAACTAGCTGCATCATTAGCCGCCGTGAACCCCCGGGCCCTATCACGTACAGACGTCTGTGTCGCGGACATTCCTGTTACACATTGCCAATTAATTCCACAACAGGTTGTTGGCAGGAGGCCGACGTCACATAAAAAGGGAACCAATATCATAAAAATGATGTAATAATTAGTTTATGGCTCCCTGTCTAGGATGTTTCGGATACCATGGCATCCACGTTTTGGCTCCTGTGAGAGAGACTTTCCTAACGACCTTAGTATGCTGTTACCTTTAAATAGCAACAGTGTGGCATCATGGTACCGGGCTGAGTATGTTCTTTGTTCTACTAACAGTACATACTGGAAATAATTATGTGTACATTGTTTGCTTAACACAAATAAATCTGATGCATGAGTTTGTTATCTACATTTCCTTATTTACTAATACCATTACTTGTATAATTTAATGATATTTTTCAAGGAGCAAGACTTAGCTTATAAGACATGTGTCTGTTTGGTTTAAATGCATACTAATACTAAGCAATAAGAAAAACAAGAGGGCCATGATGGCCCTGGATCGCTCACCTGAGTACCATTGCTACAACTGATTACAAGGTTTTTAAACAGACAAGAATTCTGATATAACTCAATCTTAAACATTTTAGCCCTGACAATACTACACACCAAATATATAAGCATTGGGCCTTATGGTTTCAGAGGAGAAGACTTAGTGCGGGATCATTTATCTCCAAAGGGCCACCATTTTGAAAATCTTGATAATGAACCATTAGATGATGCTACATTCCAAATATCTAAGCTCTAGGCCTAATGGATTCATAGAAGAAGATTTTTAAAGATTTTCCTATATAACTCTATGTTAAACAAGTCACCCCTGGTGCGGGGGCATTTATCACCATAGGGTCATGATTTGTACAATCTTGGTAATAAACCATAAGATGATGCTTCATACCAAATATCTAATCTCTAGGCCTTATGGATTCATAGAAGAAGATTTTTAAAGATTTTCCTATATAACTCTATGTAAAACAAGTGACCCCTGGTGCGGGGTCATTTATCACCATAGGGCTATGATTTGTACAATCTTGGTAATGAACCATAAGATGATGCTACATACCAAATATCTAAGCTCTAGGCCTAATGGATTCATAGAAGAAGATTTTTAAAGATTTTCCTATATAACTCTATGTAAAACAAGTGACCCCTGGTGCGGGGTCATTTATCATCGTAGGGCTATGATTTGTACAATCTTGGTAATGGCCCATAAGATGATGCTACATACCAAATATCTAAGCTCTAGGCCTAATGGATTCATAGAAGAAGATTTTTAAAGTTTTTTCTATATAACTCTATGTAAAACAAGTGACCCATGGTGCGGGGTCATTTATCACCATAGGGTCATGATTTGTACAATCTTGGTAATGAACCATAAGATGATGCTTCATACCAAATATCTAATCTCTAGGCCTTATGGATTCATAGAAGAAGATTTTTAAACATTTTCCTATATAACTCTATGTAAAACAAGTGACCCCTGGTGCGGGGTCATTTATCATCGTAGGGCTATGATTTGTACAATCTTGGTAATGGCCCATAAGATGATGCTACATACCAAATATCTAAGCTCTAGGCCTTGCAGTTTTGCAGAAGAAGATTTTCAAAGTTTGCATTTTTAAAATCTATTTTTAGCTCCTGTGACCTACTTTTTTAACCAATCTGAATAATTTGTACAACTTTGATAGAGGGCATCATAAGGATGATTCCTGTGAAGTTTGGTCAAAATCCCTTCAGCGGTTCATGAGGAGATGTTGTTTAAAGCAAATTGTTGACGACGGACGGACGCACGCACGCACGCACGCACGCACGCACGGACGACGGACGACGGACAAAAGGCGATCACAATAGCTCACCATGAGCACGTTGTGCTCAGGTGAGCTAAAAAATGCAAATATTATCCAAGACGCGAGACATTGTTATTTGAATCTCCACCAATACACAGTGTCTGGAAAATTTACCTTCTACGTCAAAAAATATTTTAAAAAACACAACAAAAAAAAAAACAGAATTTTATTATTACTTTCAAAATAATAATCGATAAAAAATGATAAAAAATCACAAGCATTTCTGGCTGTTCCTCCCATCTCTTTCAAGTTTACTTTTCTAATTATTTTCGATAAAAGACAAGTAAAACGCCCTGTGTGTCTGCTTAAATTCAAAATTCCGAACAAAGGAACACATGTAAAGATTTTTATCTGCATATACACGCAGGTGTGTTAATGATAAATATGGACACGGTATGGCCGTGCAGCTCGCCTATCATTATTAAACATCTCCATAACCTTCCAGATCCGATGCTAGCGACTGGGAAATTCCAGCCCAGCAGAAAACTTGACAATAAATGATGAGGTATTTCAGGCAAGATAAAGGCAGATGCCGCCTGTTAGGCTTATCAGGAATAGAGGCAATAAACATTATTTATTACCATGCTATCTAAATCCCACTAATTAATCGGATTATTGACCACGTTATCTCTTGTCTACATCACCAGAAAGCTTGTGAAGGACGAATGACTTTCAAGCGTTGAAATAGCTCGTCATGTTCGAACAACGAGACCTTATCCGATAGGGCTACTCAATTAAGGGTTGTCATTCACCACCCCGGGAGGAGATATGCCGGGTATTTTTATCCCGAACCCCTGCTGTATAGAGAGATATGACCTCTAATCATCATTACACGACCATGCAACAAAGACAAAATAGGATGTTGTAATATTTTAAGACTTATAAAGGGCTGAAGGCCAACTTCAATCGTTAGAGGAAGGGTGGAGTTTCGAAGT
>CM037782.1:51303034-51353034 GCA_021229015.1 Solen grandis | reverse complement strand
ACGTAATTAATTCATTGGGGTTGACGTAATGTATTGCACGTCCTACCACTAACTCACTGGGACGTCATGCAGTTAACTTACGGAGGTTGACGCACGGCAGTGTACGTCAAGCAATTAACTTACTCAAGTTGACGCAATGTAGTGTACGTCATGCCATCAACTCCATTCGTTTGGCACAATGCAATGTACGTCATGCTATAAACTCCATGCGTTTGGCGCAATGTAAGGTACATCATGTCATCAACTCCATGCGTTTGGCGCATTGCAATCTACGCCATGCAATTACCTCACTGCGATTTGATATATACAACTGACATCATACATTTGGAATTCTATAGATGCCAAACACTTGCACAAGGATGTTTTCCATTTCTCTCCTTGATCCTTGACTTGTCTCGCCTAATACCGTATAAAGTATCGCTTTAAATGACGTCGTTTGTATTTGTCAAACGTAAACTTAATTATGGCATCCGTAAGCATTTATTCTGATGTTGCCTTTATTTGTATAAAAATATGAATTTCCTTTTTCGTAGGAGAAATATATTTCTCAATGAAAAGTTTATTGTTTACATCTAAATAAGGAAATTGATAAGTTTAAAGCAGCACGTTCACAGATGACCAATGGCGAAGAATTCGATTTTTACCTCTCTGTGTGTATCACGTCTATCAATACCCATATACAGACAGGAATTTCCTGTGAACGAGCTGCTTTAAAATGATAAAGAACTAACGAAACACCATTTAGACATGGTTTATTATGCAACAATTCATTCCCTTAAATCTACACATCCAAAAGACGTTTCTTTTTGAATATATCATTCTTCGTGTGTTTCTTGTCATTCACGCACATTAGTATCGAGCTTTTGTATGTATATACGGCCAGTAGCAGCATATTGTTTGATTTGATACACAATTTCTCATGTGATGAGGAATTTACTTAATACGTGTACCCGCATATGTATAGAATACGTCATGAACGCCAATGAAATTTGGCATGGTGTTAACCTATTAAAACCTCCTTTTTATTAAATTTTCATGAAGTAACACTGTAATAGATAGATATATTGGATTTAATTAAATATATAATGTATAATGTATGTTTTATTTTTTAGAAGCCTATTGATAATTAATTTACTTAAATGACAAAGACTCAAATATTTTATTATATTAAGAGTTATTTTTAAGAAAAATATTTAATGAAGCAAATAAATATATTTGTATACATGTTTATTACAAAATCCATATTTATATAGCTTTACTGGAAATGTGTGCTTAATTCGAGCAAAGAGCAACACATATATTGAGAGCAAGTGTTTACAGGCAGTGTCGACCTGCTGTGTATGTTCTTTTAGAATGGAAGTTAACTTGAGTAAATGAAACAAATGAAGAGCCATACTTTGTATTACGCAATATTATCATCTTCCCACATCTGATACAAGTGGTAGCGTCTGTAGCCTTCTTGTACTATTCTTATTGAAACGTATTATTTTCATGCTAATAAATGATTTGAATACTTTGTCTACTTTTTTCATTTCTATTTCATCCCAATTTGACTTAAAAAAAGTTCAGTTATTTTGCTAATTTTACCTTATAAATGAAACAAGTACAATGTAGAATATTTAAAGTTGTGCTTTTGAGGACATTAAAAGCTGGAATAAACATAACTAAATGAACAAACGTATATGTATATATGCATATAGATAAACATATGTTTAGTCCTGTTTAATGGATTTATCTGCGGCGGCTGGGCGGCATCTACTCAGGTTGTCCGCTCTTCAATTCTAACAAACGTACACCAATCATTACCAAACTTGGTCACAATGTGTATGGGCACTGGGCACAATACCTCGGGAAAGTTCGATAACCATTCAAAATGTTTTGGACACACCAGAGCTACTGCCTTTGAATTGGTGAAAAAATACAAACTATCTATTACTGACTCAACTGATCTTTACCAACTTTGTCAAAATGTGTATTGGAATAATATTTCAACTAAATTCAGTAATCAGTCATTAATCTCAAGATACTTCCGAGTTACAGCCCTTGAATAAATGAAGAATTTCAAAACTAAAGGTTGTCCTTATCCTACTGAGATTTTATAATAACTTCTTTGACATGTATTATCAGATTTTAAGCTCCTGTGTATTTTACTGTACTCTTATCCCCAACAACTATTGTATTTTTATATATGTAATACGTATCCCATACAATGCGTATACAAGACGGGCGTATTTTGCGATAATTAAAGAACACTTTTTTTGCCCGCGTTTTCCTTCGCTACGAAAGTATTTACAATATATTGAATATTTATTATTCATTATCATAAAAATAAGCGCGTTACCATTACGTTATCCAGGTACCCTATTATTATGACGATTGAGTGAGAACATGCTCCTGGTTTATTTGCTAAATGCAAATAGATATGACTCTGCATGGTTACAGTTCATTTTATAACAGCACGCATTATGGATAGACCTGTATTTGACAGGAACGGTCGGCGACCAATTAGTTTAAACTCGAAAAATGAACATAAATTGACTTTTAAAATCAATATCGAAATGTTTATTGGCACACGTTCGAAAACTTAACAAAGGATCCCAGTCACTATAAAGTTATGGCCCTTGAATTGATAAACCTGCACATTTGTTAGTGACCGCTCTGTAACTCCAGAAAATTTAAACACCAATCACCAAACTTTGTAACATAAATATCGTTCATGTTTGTTAATAGCCGAGTAAAGGTTCTTATATTTCTTGAAAAATAAATGAAACATCCAAGGAATCTGTCCTTTGCATCTTGATAATTGCTATCAAGAAAAATAAGTTCTGGTTAAAATATTTATAGGAAAAATATCTTAGGTAAGATTGATAGCTAGTCAAATTATTCGTCACTCCAGAGTTATGGCCCTTGCATTATATGTTTATCATTATTTCCAAACGTGGTAAAATATTGATAAGCATAATATCTAGGTCAAGTTTTATTGTTGTTGTTGTTGATGTTGTTGTTGTTGTATTGGGGTTTACCGTCACTGCGATAGTATTTCAATCACAATCACATAACGACGTCCAGCTAATTACAGGTGGATGAAGACCCCGAGTACACAGAGGTACCACTGACCTACCGCAAGCCAGCTGGAGGGCTTCCTCACATGGAAAATCCGAAGTCCCTACCGGGAAGGTCAAGTTTTATACCGAGTTAAAAGTTGCCAGTCATTTCAGGGTAACGACCCTTGCATCAGTAATTTAAACTGACTTGTCCGCCTTCTGATTCCATAAAACCTTATGTTGACAAATATAAATTGGCAGAATGTCTTAATAAGATTTGATAACCTGCTAAAGTCCCGCTCAGAGTATCGGACCTTGTCCAGATAAAATTGCAGCACTAGCTTTCTTGTTAAGAGAAACATATAGAAGGGTTATTTTTTCTAAATATAACGAATAATATGAACAGATATATGTGTTTAATCAGAAATATTATACATCTGAGTTCATTAAAACATATCTAAAAATGACTTTAATATATTCCATTGTTTATGTTGATTGCACATGGGTCATCCTATCATGTGACAATCTTGAACTTTATCAAGTCAGTCGTACAAGACCTTTCACCTGGTGTTTAAGGGTACAACACGCGCAGAATTTGATACGAGACCGGAAATGTTGATATATGAGTTACTAGTATTGCACCTGTGTGGATTATTTGTCATTTACTCATTTACTCACCTGTCAAATTAGTACTAGTTTTCGAGACAGACAAAATATGGAGAGGAATTTGGGAAGATTGCTTTTAAAACACGGATTCTATTTACAGTTTGTTTTATTTTCTGTTGTCTTTGCAGGTAAAATAACACTTATTCATCTTATGAATTACACACATATATATATTATTTTTCTTTGTTTTATCTGCAACATAATCATGGAAATATATGCTCAGTTTCAAAAGAAAGTTTTGTTTTAAATATTTCAGTATTCAGCGAGCATACCATTTTCACACTTTCTTTTGGATTCGAGTGCATTTGTTACTATCGTAAACATACGTCCTTGAAAATACTGAAACTAATTGCAGTAATACTTCAAAAGGTATCAGTATCAATTCGGACGAAGTTTTTTTTTAAATGTATATGGAAATAACGTATATAACACATTTTGAAATTTACAAAATAATAAAAGCCTTTTTTAAGATATAAGAATTAATTAAATAATCTTTAATCTAAAATATATATTAATTATGTCGTCATCAATATCTCTATTTAAAACTTAATACTTTAAAATAATCGAGTAAGAAACAATGCTGAATACATCCCAGTCTCATAGTCTTAATAGGGCCAGCACGCTACGTTTTGGAAAAGTTCGAGGAGAATTCACACTCATTTGCAATGACTACCTACATATCTTCTATTGTGTCATGGCGCCCCTATTGTAATTGCAATGTTTTTCTTTATCTAAAAGGTCTACACCATCGAGACCTCAATGCATTTTCCATATCATGCTCCTTCATTGCGGATCCGAACCCTGTTGACGTCATAAAGGTTCTTCCCAACCCCAGCAACATTACCATACAACTGCAGGGTTATAGCACAGCTTACATTCGGATTACCTCCACTTGCTGTGACGACATCGAGTTTGAAAATTGGCGCTGTCAAGACAAATGCAGCACAAATCAAACCAGACTCTGTTTCCACGAGACGTCACTGTCACTGAATGTAAGTGTCAGTGACGAATGTAAAAATGATACGAGTATACAACTGGCATGTGCGAAAACCACACACTGTAGTCTTGAAAATGGGAATTTCTATGAAATTGGCAGCGAAACGTCTTGCTCAAAGGATGGGTCAAAGAGGTTGTGTTTACCATCCGGGGAATGGATCTCTGAGCCCTGTTCTGATGGTAAGGAGCCTTTATTTTTATTTTCAATTACGAATTGGAAAGCATGTTTCTATAGTATGCCTAATTATAAACATTGATTAGAGGAAAAATGAAAAAAAATATTTTACCCAGTGACATGCATTGATGTTGCTAATGACGACGTTTTACAGATTTAACGATTCAGACGACACCTGGACCTTTTGACCTGTCATTAACTACCGACAAAGGCATGGCAGCACATCATGACAATGACAGCGATTCGACAAGTATACAAACTACCATTCTCACTGTTCCATCACAACAGCGTACTTCACAACAACCGGCAGCTACAAGAAATAACTTGTCAGGAAATCTGCCAACGACTACGATGTTCCCGCAGACGACAGAAAACACGACCATGCTGAATGGTAGCGTTGAATACATAACAAACTACTATTTCAAAGGAAATAATTAAATGCTCATATACAAAACTAAACGGAAAAAAGTGCTACCGCAGCAATGATTTGTCTTTTTAAACCTCTATTTTCGAACGTTGATTTGGGGAAAATGTTTTTTTTTACAGCTAAATATTAATCCTATTCGACGCGCCAACTGGTCAGACCAGTACATTGCGCCTGGGAGGGTCATGAAAGAGTCTTGACCCAAATGATTTTCGAACCCAGAACTTCCTGATTCGCGGTCAGTCACGCTTACCTCGGTGCCCTCGATTATTTTTTGTTTGTTTGTTTATAGTATCAAATTCAAGCAGAGTTCTGACTAGGTATTTTGTTGTTGTTTTCGATTCCAATTCATTTTTATTTTAACAGACCCTTCTTATTTTGCCAAAAATACAAGCAACTATAAGATAGCGATTCAGGCAGAACATGAAGTATCGTATTAATAACTTTTTTTTCTCCCTCTAGACACGACGACGACAAAGCCATTCATCACGGAAGAAGCAATGAAAGGTTCGTTTAAGTCTAAAATATACTTTTATGAAATATGTTATAAAGCATTTGTAATAACATTCAACTCCGTAACTTCATATAAAACTTGATGTATTTAGAATAAAACTGCAGCTATTAAATAATGTGTATGTAGGCAGGGTTCTTAGCTTGTATTAATAATGCCCTCTTACCGTCGCTGCGATAGTATTTCAATCATATAGCGACGTCCAGCTAATTACAGGGTACACAGAGGTACCCGCGTAGAACCACCGACCTACCGCAAGCCAGCTGGAAGGCTTCCTCACATGAAAAATCCGAAGTCCCTACCGGGATTCGAACCCACAGCGGTGAGGGGCTGAGAGATTTGAAGTCCACGACTGTAACCGCTCGGCCACGGCGGCCCTCAATGCCCTCTTAACACATAACGATAAACGTGTGTAAATCATTACATCGGTTGTGTATTTTATACAGGATTAACGTCATTGCTTATATTTTATACTTTTTTGAAGAGGTTTGGAAACTATATAAATTTAACAACTGATGACGTTGTTGGGTTAAAAGTGTATCTAATTCATGGACACTGTCTAAAAGTGCCTTAAACTCAACAGCTCAGCCAACTCATATGAAATTATGTCCGTATTCATATGTTATTCAAATAAGAATTATGTGAATAATATCTGATGTCTTAAACATCCAATGTACGTACTTGTATATGTAGACATTATTTCTAACTGCAATTAAGCCTAACATTAAGCAATAGAATTGGGTATCAGTCTAGTGACAGTTCAAAGCCTTCCAGTTGGCTCGCTGTAGGTCATTGTCTCTTGAGTACGTCTCTTGTACATCTGAACATTTAATATTGTCACAACGATACTGTCAGAGGCGTAGCTTGGCTTAACTGAATGTGTAGGTACGATTTCCTACCGCTTGGGACCTATCGGAGAATTTGGATGTTTGCAAGGTTGCTGGAACAATCGGGTTGGTTTTGATGCTTCCTTTTTAATGAAAATATACCCTTTTTGTGTGGATTTTCGGAAAATATAGGCCAAACCTAGTTTACTACTGACTGAACATCATACATACTTAATATATACCCATAAACAGCCTTTACACTAATATTGAAATCATTCTCTCTCTCTACTTACGTTCAGAGAACGACCTTACTTCAAAATCTCTTAATGATATGTTTTTGTATTAATGTATCATGTGTGTTTGAAATACACGCGGGTCTGACATTAACGTTTTATATTTTTAAAGGGAAATTGTTATCAGCTTAACGATAGGGCAATATTATACGCTTAACAGGACAATTAATTATTGATTGTTGTTTATTTCATAATTGCACCAGACACCAAGCCCTCGATCGAAATCACTTTAACTTTCTTCATCGAAAATGGCTAAAAGTAATATACATGTATGTATTATTAAAACAATGAAGCGACTCCCTATGGACGAATTTCCTATATAAAAAAGGTAGATTTTAAAACTAAACAAAAAAACTTGGATGTATGTGCATTAGAGAAACTGAAGCCTTAAAGGCAATGTACAATTCGCTTCTCTCGTCTGTTGATAAAATATTTATCCCTATCTGCTCTCGCACCCGTAAGAAAAAAAGTATTTATGTTTTTTGCCTCTGTCATAAAATTAAAATACCGTAAAACAGAACGATTATTACTAAAATAATCTTAAGGCGTGTCTTTAAAAGGAATGGTGTAGCAATAATTCATGTACGTTAAGCGGCACCTTAAAAGATAACTATAATTTTTTTTGGTAATACTTTACGAATGTATGAATATTGCGTATGTGTGAATTACTTCTGCAATAAATGTTACTTCATTTTTGTAGCAATATAGTCGGTGGTCTTGCCAATTCACTGAACTGGAAGACCAATTTTAACTATTTTTCAATAAAATTGTATTAGGATTGAAAAGTTCAACAAAACCCTTTTTTTTCAACTTACACTTTATTGAGCAACGTTTCGACTGTATTCCTCCGTCAGTTAATAATGTGTTAAAAAATGCCACATGGCGTTACGTTAAAATTATAATGCAGCTAAACATAATATTTATTATTCATAATAACTCGAATACACTTTGATACCATAACACAGTTGCTAATTCGATCACTATTTCGCTTCGTCTTAAGTCGCAAATGTCTGCCATAAAACCTGCTTAGAAATTTCCAAGTTGACAACTTATCCACCTGGCAAAAACTGACAGTAATCTAGAGCGTCCGTCTCAGGAGCGAGCGCTGGACTTTATTGTTGGCATCTACACTTATAAATAGCTAACGTCGACCACCATTTCTGATGGCCGTGATTGTTTTGTTTTCATTCTCTACATATGCAGATATATAAATAAAACATTACAGGAACACATTCAAGAGAATGATTCACAATGCATAAAATCAAAAATTAATAAAACTGAAAGAACATTTCCAGCTTTAATAAAGCATGTATAGATATATCTCAAAGTAGTGTATATTTCAATTGATTTAAGAATGATTGGTACTCCCGGAAGTACTCCGGTGATGGCGTGTCAGACCTACAGTATTTTAGAAATAAATAACTATTAATTTAGTGAAAATGTTAAACTTGACATGCATGTTTCGTCCATGTCCCGCCGTTTCGTTTGTCTTAACCCCAGTTCCAAGAAATATTGTCTTGATCAGCCAATTTGTGTGTTTTACATCTTTAAGTGCAAGCGACAAAAAAAAAACAAAAAAAAAAACAAAAAAAAAAAACATTAGCTTGATATCCAGCGCTTAAAGAATTTTTTTTATTATTATTATACATCATACATAAACTATGGAAGAGTGTCTAAGTTTGTACTGTTGGTGCTTTCGGTACACGCAGGCATTATTCGACACAATTTTGTAAAATGTGAAAATATAAGATATCTGGTGTTCAAGCTTACAACTCGCTGCATTTCATTCTTTTATATTTATTTCGATTTTAGCATGTTAACATTTTTCACCTTTTTATCTCAGAGAAAATAGTGGAAGCACGTGCCTATTGTACCTGTAGGAAGCTACGTTAGTGACTGTCTTTACTGCGACGACGAGCTTGTATGACGTCCTGTTTGTCTTGTTTCTAGATCTTTACACGTTCCTGATAGTCCTTGGGGGAGTCCTCGTGCTGGTGTTCGTTTTAGTGTGTGGCTTCTTCATCAAGTAGGTAATCATGTGTCTCACGTGCTGCTTTAACATTATCTTTGATACTGTTGTATATTTCAAAATAAAAGCGGTTGATATAAAGTCATTTTAAATATAACAATTGGCAACGAGTCCATGATATTATACATCTTAAATTCTTGTCAGGAAAAAATAAGAAGTCATTATATATTTTTGTAAACTCTGTACTTTTAAATGTACGCACACCTAAGCATATTTATACAGAAATGAATCATTCACTACATTACTGTATCCTAAAAATTATGTTATTATTTGACTTAAAGTGTGTGTGTGTTGTACACTTTTTTGTATTGTATGTTATCAATTGTTTGTATCTTTGGAGGAAATAAATGTCTATAAATTATTACGTATGTATTAACGAGGAGTCCGTCCTAAAAATACTGTAATTGGTTTCTATTGCAATATCAAACATCATTATTGGATTAATTATATAGCATCATAAACTATATACGTATGTGACTGATTTCTTACAATTTTCTGTTCTTAACTTTAGGAAACACAAGGAGAAGAAATCGCTCACAGACTATCCTCTGGAGTATTGGCATGATCGAGAGTACGTTGACAGCGTGGTTGGACGAGATTACCGCTCTAAAACGTCATTCACAGTCAATCCTGCATATCTTCATGACAATGAGACGAGCTTCAAGCAACATTACAAGAAAAAGGAGTCCTCCATGGAGCGGAAGGTGCAGAGCAACCAAAGACGCCATAGTGACAGAGGGACTACGCGCAGTGAGGCCGGAAGTAAGAAACCTGACATGCGCTCTAACAGTTCAATTGCGAACAGACACCGGGTTGATGTTCCAAAAGGAATAGAACAGGAAGACAGAGGCAAGTACATAACGACAGCTGCAGGCAGCAATTTCTACAGCTATGAAAGGTCCAGGTTTGAACCAACAACCAATCTGGACGAATCTGTAGATGCTGATCTTTCACCGGGCCCTCAGAGACGGGAAAAGACATATCCGAATAACTCTTCTTTCAAACCCCCACGGATTGGAAGGAAACATCGTTATCAGAGGGAAAGGACAGCTTCCGATAAAGATGGCGACCAATATGGCGATGATGATTATGCTGTTAGTTACCGAAGGAAGTTGCGCAACAGCTTGAATGACTGGTCAGCGGAAGAATCCGATGTTTAGATGAAAGACAGCTGTCTTGCTTTAATGTGTGTATGCTCGCGCTTGCATGTGAGAGTGATATAACCTTCCTTTACATATAATTAAAGATAAGCTGAATGTATACACCATTTGAACATTTATTTCATATGCATTATTATGAACATTTTTATTAAGGCACGTTTTATATGAATCTCTCGAAATAAAATATTGTTAATGTGCTAAGAACACGAAAAGAGACAAGGAATACATTCAAATTAATGTATCCCGCTCAAAATTTGGAGATATATTTTTATTTCCCGGCGACAGCAATCTTGTCATGATTAATTTTATGAGTGTCATTATTGATAAAGAATATCATATATAAAATTTTCCCAAAAGGGGTTTTTGGCGATGTAATGTCATGTTCTGCTTGAAATGACCAAAGGTTGATTAATAATAATAATAAGCAATGTCGTTCATGAAAATATCATCTTTAAAATGTGTGAAGCTTGATTTTGAAGAACCGTAAGGAATCCACATACACACGAACAGGCACACAAATTAAATCCACGTCGAGCTACATCATAAGTGAGAAATCAGTGCATTAATCACTGCGATGCATAGACATCCAAGTATAGTATACCAAAATAGTTTAATCGTTTGTAAACCGAATATTTTTATAGTATTCATATTCTTACAGTGTCAATACACATTTCATGGGCGCATTAAAAAGTGCATTACAGTGATGGCATCAACGTAGCTCTGTTATACCAATAAATTTGAGCAACTTGTAAAGAAAATATGTAAATCTCTGTTTATTTTCTACATTATATTAGGATTTTCTGTCTCCTTATTAGCCTAATAATCTGAATTATGGCTGTATAGTAAACTATACACTTCAAGAATTTATTTCCTAAAACTCGTCCCTATCAATTATAAATTTGGGATATAATACTATTTGTGTATTTGTTTGTGTATACCGAGTACAAGGAATGTCCACCTCCCTTTGTTTGATATCATCGTGTCCAGCATTACATTTATCTGCCAGTCCTTATCAAGTCCACCTGCCCCTGGCCGATTGTATAGACAGACCGGTGATCACATATCGGGCAAGTATCTTGAACCCGTGACTCGGCTCCGGCCAGTTTTATCGCCCAACAATCGGAATATCTCGACAATGACGGTTACGCCACACCAATTTGATCATTTTTAGATGGAATTACCCAAAGAAGTTCGTTGATCGCGCGGATAGCCGCAATTCTTCTGTCTAGCCATAATCACGTGATCACATTTGTTTTTACCAAAACGATTCAAAGTGAAGCTTATACAAATTAGGAAATTAGAGATATCGAGCATTTTCACTTTCGTACATGTTATGGCGATATCCGCAAAATTAAGTCAATTAATGACAGTGATATGTCTCTCAGGATCAGTTATATGCGGTGAGTGCACTTCAATATTTTGATTTTAAACGTAATATATTGATGTATAATTATTTAATACATAAAACCTTTTATCATCAAACGCTGCTTAATTTATTGTTTAAAATGCATATTTATTGTTATTTTCAGCAGTAAACGGTTGGTACACTAAATACATCTATAGCATATGCACCAATCTTAGGTTAGAATATGTAAACTTTTACTTAAACACGCAATGATTTGAATATAAATACATATATGTTTTCCATTATTTCAGACTTTATTTGCCCAGCCAAACTGAACATCGAATACATCATTGGTAAAGAGCAAATTATTCTAGAAGTAGATGCTGATGACGTATCAATGCTTCGCAACAAATGCTGTGTACAATCCAGTTCAGAAATGCCTTTTTTCTACAAATGAATGTGAAGGAGGCAAATTTTAGCGGTAATCTCGGTTACCAATACACACATTTTGGAATACAGAAAACATACATGCATGATAAAGCTTTCATATACGGTGGAAAATGTGGTGCTTGCGAGCTGAATAACAACTGGGGCCCAGTTTTCACAGGGTTGGTTCGTCGTCTGAAGACTGACATGATATGCTTACTGTTCCAGCCTGCGAATGAATATCAGCACCTTGGTTCTCATGTAAGGGGAGACAAACTAGTTATATCCAGTACAGTCAGATTTGCATACTGTGAAGCTGACCAAGTCCCTGGAGCTAGTAACCCTCCTTGCAGACCGCTGTGTTCAACTGATGGCGTTGTGAACAGCTGTAACGATGAATCAACGGCAGGTAAATAATCCATTCCTATAATTATCATCATATTAGTCTTAAATAGTTATATTGCCTCTAATTTTAATGTAAAATACGAAAATCAAATTTATGACAATCAAAAAAGGTAAAGTAATTAGCATCTCGTGATAACTAGGCCAGCTAGGTTTGTATTTGCTGATCGTCAATCTCTATCGGTACTATGTTATACGAGAGTAAATGGGCCTCCTACCCCTAAGGCGCATGGTCAATTTGGACATGGGTACTGGCTAAGTTCGAGGAAACAAAAAAAAAAGAGTAAATGTGGAATTTTGTAGTAGAATGCATGTAAGTAAAGTTATGCATGTATTTCAGTTAAACCGGGACCATCCACCCATCCCCAGCCACAATCCTTATCACCAACTCTTACAAGCACCTACCTCCTTAGGTTAACAAGTACATCGACGCAACCTTCACAAACACCCATGGCTCAAACAATGTCTACTCACACGCCGAAACTGACAGAAACAGCGACAGTGCCGGTCCCTCTTGGATCATCTAAAACAGCTAAGACAACTTCGGATCCTCTCAGAACAAACGAAGTCTTTTCAAGCAAACCGATTAGACAGTCATTATCGGTTAGACCAGTTACAAATCCCTGGATTTCGTCTGATTCAAATGTACACCAGCTTCCTGAATCAATCACCAAATCCTCTCAGGTTGATGGAACAACAGCTAAATATAAGACTGATTTAACACCATCGGAACTATTGTTAATAACTACAGTGCATCATACATCATCTGACCCATTCTCAAGACCCTTCTCAAATACTGCAAGATTGGCATCTACCATGTTGGCGACTAAAACAGCTTCAATTTATACCGTCAAGGAGGAAACAATGTCAACGGAAAATAGTTCAAATTCCCTAGATTCAAGGAGTGTTTTTGGTAAAACTGTTAACTCATTAATATTTATGAGACATTGATTTCTTTAAGAGTGTTATATTAACTCTAATGAAATTCGTCAATTTTAGAGATCTTGAATTTTCAAGAAAATCTTTGTATCTACGAAATTCCCTTTTGTATTATATAATCAACGAAAATAATGATTTTACAGAAATTTTATATCTTTAAAACTTGTGCAAATCAATTGTATTTTTAAATTTAACATACATGCTTTATGAGTAATATTTATTTAAATAACATTGTATTGTAACGTGTTAAACTTGCAGGTTTAGTGGAGGGATTAGTGGCTTCTGGTGTATTTCTGATCATCAGTGTCCTCATGGCTGTCTGTATTATGTGAGTATTCGTTTTGATTTCCAACAAAAATATACACCTATCCACAACCAACAAGTATAATATAACATATATACAATATTTTATTTTAGTTAGTTGCAAAAAAAGTTATCTTTTTATAAATATATTTTTGTAGTTTAAGAAATTTTATGAATTTTGTCTGTCAGTTTTTATTGCAGTGTCAACATTTTGACATTTTGCTTGATCATGGTGTACATACACGTACTTCTTTTCGTATCAGTCGCCATAAACGACATGTCAAAGGAATCGATATCTGCAAAAGAGTTTCCAGCAGCAACGTCGATTCCATGAATGAAGACGGTCAGAGCTGGAGAAAGAACTGGTTGGTGCGGTACCATAGTAGAGGTTCTCGTGATGAAGTTCTGAGTCAAGAAGGAAGCGAATATAGTCATATCCACGGAGATTTCGTGTACCAGTCAAATCCTGAACTTCATCATATCCATGCTGACACAAAACTATCAGACTTCATGAATCGTGGAAATATTGACAATAACAGTTCACCGTGGCCGTTGATCAGACTTGATTCAAATTTTGTAAGAAACGCAAAGAGTATTGAGAGAAGCAATAACCTCGAGGCAAGTCCTACTACGATTGTAGAAACAAATGATTTTGATGATGAACGTGATCCTTTAGAGATGCCAGAAAATCGATATTATGAATGCAGTGATATTAATGGTGAAAAAAGTGTTGAAAAAGACATGTTCATAGCTGCTGACGCTGAAAAGACTCATTACATAAAAAGTAATGACCGATCTAGCTATAATGGCCAATGTGGTTATGCCCGGATCATTCGAAGGACTAGTTCAAAGTCAAATCCAAGTAATCACGTCACAAAATGCAATTCGGAAAACACTTCAATGCATATTACATCACCAGAAATAGACACTTGTTACACAAAGGAGGGCAATTACTCCTTGCAGTCTATCTTGGATGGTTCTGCGGGTTTGCCGGAATTAAAACGTCAACGACAGAGGCATTCAACAAGTAACTACAGTGATGATAGTGTTAACTTTGAGATAATTATCAACGATGATGTTCAGAAAATTGAAGATGTTCTCGACGTTGACAAAACAATTACTTTCGAAGACATCGAACTAAATGCAGATGTTGATGAAAAGATGAACAAAAAAGACGGGAAAGTTAGAACCCTGTATGCTGTCGTTTCTACAAAGAACGGGGATCAACTGTCATGCGCACATCCAAAATACAGAGGTGGAGCAGCCGGAACAATGCAGTTCCCAAAATGAACTGATATTCCTTTATGGTCACACAAAATAAGTTTTCAACGTTATAAGCGGTTTATTTTTAAGACGTGAATATAATTACTCAACAGTGTCCTTCACAGTACAGATCTATTTACTTTTCAAATACGTGTTCCTCTATTGTATTTTATTGTCATTTCAAATAAATGTACATTGCATCTGAAATATGTTCCTTTCTTCTATGGAATGACACTAAATTAAATATGTCTAATCTATTGTAGCTTGTTATAAAAATACTGAAAAATGAAACCTCATGTTTATGACATCGGGGCATTTCTAACTGGTGTATAACGATGCCAAAAATGGTAACACATTAAACCAAACGATTTATTTAGAAATGCTTGAATAAACATCTAGAAGGTAGAAAACATGAGACAAATAATACAATACTTGAACATAATGGAATTATTTACACCTTCGAATTTATACCCTGCAAAATTGTATATGTTAGTAAGCAAGTATGATTCTAAGACTATCACAATCATAACACTTTATCTGAAGCAAATAACAGAATCTCTATGTATCGTATATATCAAGTATGAAAGACATTTGTATACGCTATTGTATGATGACATAAATCTAAAACGTAAATCAATTCTAAAGGATATTTTCTGAGTTGATTACGAAGAAGCTGATCAAATGATTATGATCCCATGCATATTAAAGCAATGATAGAATAATTATCTATATACATACGACTTGACTTGACTTGACTATTTGAGTTTACCGTCGCTTCGACAGTATTTCAGTCATATAGCGACGTCCAGCTTATTACAGGTGGAGGAAGTCCCCGAATGCACGGAGGCGTCCGGGTAGACTATATACAAACGAAGTGGAGAGCTTGTCGATTCTTGATTTAATTATTAGCACATTTATAATCTTGTGGATTTCAAAGGTGTTTTGGAATGGTTTTCAGTTATGTGTAAATATAATCTTCAAATGTTTTAGATAGATATTGAGAAATAATAATTCTTGACAGCAAATAGGAAATTAAATTGTATAGACTAACGATCATTAATAAAGGAAAGATCATTATCAAACTTACTTACACATTTTTAGATTTATGCTACTCATCGAAGAAGTACATGTAAAAATAAAAAATAAATGTATGAGTATTTTACAACAACAAAACCGAAGTTTTACTTACATCACAAAAAAACGCTGAAATAAAATGTATACACATCCCAGTAATATCATAACATGAGACAAATAGACAAACAGTCTGAAACGAGAGCAATACTCTTTAGTTGAATCCGTAATTTTGGAAACGGTTATCCAAATATTTTTTGTGTCGGTCATCTGGGTAACCTCTGTGTCGCTGAATGCGGGGAGACTCGTCAGCGGAGTGGTAACCACTAGGTTGAAAGTTTGTATGAAACGCAGTGGGTAGTTTAGCATTTTCTTCGCCATGATATCTGTGACCTTTTGCACCTTCATTTACGTGATGTTGATTTTGTTGTTTATTTTTTTGTTTCCTCCTGCTTTCCCTGTCGTTCATTTTAATTCCTCGGTTCACACCATAGTCAATGAGTTCCATAAACAGCTGTAACAGTTCACATAGACTCAGGACAGACAAGCCGATCCATAGTCCAACTGCGCCGCCGACATCAGATAGAAACTGTGCTTCCTGCAACAAAAACGTATACTTAAAGGCAATAGAAAAGCTTCTTTTCTCAGTTGATATAGATATTAAAAAACGCATTTGTTTCTACCTAAACTTAGAGGGATTGTTTCCGTTAATGTTTTCGGGAATCTTGTTATTTTACACAATCTAGTATATACCAATGAGTTATTGCCTCTTTCCCCAAAACAACATAATGTATTACTATCTTATAATTCCTACAATGACATACAATTTGTACTAGCTACCTAATTTGTTCATCCTGTGTTCATTTGAAGTCCACATTTTGTGTCAGACTTTATGCACCAAAAGTCCGACAATTTAAGTGCGAATGTCGTTAAGTCTATTCCAACATTTAGACACTTATGGGTATAGATATATTGTAGCATTTAAACACTAATGAATTATGGGTGTGTTACAGGGATTTTGGGTATACAGCATTTAGACACTAGGATTTGGGGTATACAGCATTTAGACACTGATGGATTTGGGTGTACTACAGCATTTAGACACTGATGGATATTGGGTGTATTACAGCATTTAGACACTGATGGATATTGGGTGTATTACAGCATTTAGACACTTATGGATTTTGGGTGTATTACAGCATTTAGACACTGATGGATATTGGGTGTATTACAGCATTTAGACACTGATGGATATTGGGTGTATTACAGCATTTAGACACTGATGGATTTGGGTGTACTACAGCATTTAGACACTGATGGATATTGGGTGTATTACAGCATTTAGACACTGATGGATATTGGGTGTATTACAGCATTTAGACACTGATGGATATTGGGGGTAATACAGCATTTAGACACTTATGGATATTGGGTGTATTACAGCATTTAGACACTGATGGATATTGGGTGTATTACAGCATTTAGACACTTATGGATATTGGGTGTATTACAGCATTTAGACACTTATGGATATTGGGTGTATTACAGCATTTAGACACTTATGGATATGGCTATTCGTATGGTAACATTTACACCATAATAGACATGCGTCTGTTACAACATTTAGAATCTGATGGATATGTGTGTGTTGCAACAATTAGACACTAATGGCTATACGTCTGTTGCAACATTTATTTTGCTTACCTCAATTTCAGCAGTTTCGGTGATATCTTCGTAGTTCAAATCTTCATAGTAGATGTTAAGTTTTTATAAATAGAAAGTAATATGAAGATACTAGACACAGGCAAGTTTTTATCAACATCCTGAAGCTACAATAAGAAGAGAAATTGTTAATGACGTTTTACTGCAATACATTATTTAACTATTTAACATTCAAGCACCTGTTCGCAAACCTTTTTTTTTCTTGAACGTCCCCTTTCTTCGAAATTATCAATATAACAGAACATAATTAGAATGGGTAATAAAACGTGGTATTGTGTGAAAACATTTGACTTGTATGGCCAACTGTTTAATGGGCAGAGACTTACTTCATGGCTCTCTTTTCCCCCAAATCCCGGATAGCCTTACACACGGCTTTCTTTGTATCACACACCCCTTGTAACAACACCAACTGGAATAGTGAACATGTTCTTACTAAGGACACAATTTTGAGGGTAATCATATGTGTCAAACGTAATCTAACCTACCCGGTATTAGATATTACAGTTGCAAATGCAAATCCAGTTGAACTCAGTCTTAAATATAATTTATCATAAAACTAAAAATATGCAATTGCTAATTCATTTTAGCTAGAAATATAACAGAAAATGTTAAGGATGAATAAGTTCAAATACAGAGGCAAAGGCAACAGTTAATTTACAATAACATCTCCAAGGTAAAAGCTTCTTTTAGCCCATATTTTACGCCATCGATTTCATAAAAAGTACAATTAAAACATAGTTGCAATTATAAGTTGTAAGTTTACTAATTACTCGGTATTTTACAAACTATATTTAAATAAATTGAATTATTAATTCAAAATGTAGAAAATATCTTGGGTGGATATAGACTGATTAATTGTATGTAAATTAATATAATACTTTTCCTGATAGCGTCTTTTCTCATACCGTTTTATCTATATCTCCCTTTTCTAATATTCTCCTATAAAAAAAATAGTCTTTAATTTAAATTTACCGATGATCAACATGCGTAATGATAACCTTAACATAACCATTTTTCTGTTATCCAAAGAAAGATAAGAGGAAAGTTTGATAAGCCTTTAGGCTTTCCATTTCATCCTCGTCCATGCTGCATGTGCGTTAATTGCCTTGTTTACATTTTGATACATAAATTATTAACACTTACTCCATATTCGTCCGTAGGCCACTGTCTTTGACTGAAGGACTTAGTATAGTGAATTTCACTGGAAAAGAAAATTAGGCAAACTTTTAATTAATAATAAGCCTGAAAGTTGTAATTATGTATATTTTCTATAAAATAAGAAAATACTTAAAAATATGAAGTAATATACTGAACTCAGTTAAGAAATAAACCTTGCAGTGTTGAAATGAAAAAGAAGTCAAAAATGATGGCGTAAATAGAAAATTTGAGATTTAATTGCTGTTGATTGTCGCAGCGACAGTATTTCAGTCATACAGAGACATCTGTACTGCGACAGTATTCCAGTCATACAGGGACATCTATATTCAGCGACAGTATTTCAGTCATACAGAGACATCTGTACAGCGACAGTAATCCAGTCATACAGTGACATCTATATATCGACAGTATTTCAGTCATACAGGACATCTATATATCGACAGTATTTCAGTCATACAGCAGCGTCCAGATAATGGATAGTTCCCTGACCCGAACTTTTATTTGAATAACAATAGGTTTGGCCACAAACAATGACATGTGCTCTATTGTTAAGATATGCTAATAGGTGGGTCATGGAACTATGCATTGCCGGTAGAGGAAAACCCATAGTGTACCGAAACATCCAGTATGGCCACCGGTGTACTACGAGCAAGCTGGAACCAGCCCAATACTGGCCTCTATTCTATTTATTTATTCATTTTTAAATTTTACACAATGAATATAGATAAAAGCATAACTTCAAAGAACAGTACTGAAAATAACATACCATAACATAGCAAGTGATACCTTCGATGTAAAACCTACGCGATTTCTTTTACAAAACCAAAGCATACAACCATATGGTACAAATACTCCTTTAACCTAGATTAAATGATATTTCTTCATAACAAGTCGCCAAAACATCGAATTTTCCTTAGGCTTTTTTCCAGTGGAAAATGCATAAAGAATGAAACAGGGTTCAAAGTCGGAATAGGTCTCCTTGTGGTGATGAAAGTTAGAAATTCAAGTTTAAGGGTCAGTTCAATCTGTCATATGCAAATATTGTAAACTGTACCTGATAGATAAACGCAAATTATCTTACCTACACGGGTTATCACATGTACACGAACGTTCTTTCCTTAGAAACTCATGTCTTACCCTTGCTGCGCATATAGATTCTGAAATACAATGTGTGCTTGTAAGCTTGGAGTAAAACGCCTAATGGCAATGATGGCAATAATTCCGAATATGAAACATACAGAAAACCTGTGAAAAAAGACCGCTCAAACTAGCCTCAACTTGAGGTGGCGTCATTTTGATGTTAATCATTATAAATCAGTGCTGAGAATCCAGTATCTGATCTTTGTTCACAGGATGGCTGCTATGCAGAGGTGAAAGCTAAAATAGTTAAAAACTTATAATGCTGTCTCACTGAGGTATCACGCTGTGATACCAAACCCCGACAACGCTCCAGGAACTATAACTATACACTGAGCGTAAAGAAATGGAGACCTATATTGTACTATTTTAAAATTTTAACTAATAGGTTTTAATAGGAAGCAATACATCAGCCAGCAATGCAATACGATAACAGAGGAAGGCGATGTTCAAAATTGGATTATTTCATAAATGCTTCATAAGAAAATACAAAGACCTAAACCCTTGGGTTAAGGTCTTTGGAAAATATAACGGCTGTGGTAGTTGCACTTTAGTTTTTGGTCCGATTTCCTGTCAAGGACGTGAAGGTATAGCATCACACACAATACCACATCCACGCGTCGTCCGTGCTCTGGATATTTTGTTTATCCAAACGGTATGCTAAATAAAATGTTTTCATGGGTAAATATCTTAAGTCGAATTTTTTTTTTACTTTTAAAGCAACTCGTTCACAGATGATTGTAGATTTTTTTTTAAAGTTGTTTTTTCTCCTCTCCCTCGTAAATATTGAGGAAGGCTTTGTTTCCTGACAAATAAACACGGCAAGTGTATGTCACATTGCACGGGAAAACGTTTTTTTTTTCATACACGCCGCTTTGGGAAAATCGCTTAAATATAAAATTCGGTATCCCCGAAACATGTGCTTGCGGTGTCACAAGACACGAACCACCAGTTCCGAGTAGCAAGTTCAGCCTGTGAGGTGAGCGCATGTGCGAGGAGTGCATTTGACATTCATGTGACGGCAAATGAAAAAAAAAATCTAAATTAATGTTTTATGATTCTAAATATAGCTATCATACCGTCCATAACGCGTTTGGTTGTAATGG
Source organism: Solen grandis (assembly GCA_021229015.1). Lineage (NCBI taxonomy): Eukaryota > Metazoa > Mollusca > Bivalvia > Adapedonta > Solenidae > Solen > Solen grandis. Next base: position 51,332,037 of record CM037782.1, on the reverse strand, counting down.
GTAAACCACTCATTTCTTTACAATCATGGATGGTTGCATTAGGTAATTATGCGTCTGCAGATTGGTACTGATAGACGTAATACACACATATAGATAAAAAATCAATGACCATATGTGAATGAGCTGCTTTTATGTCAAAACAATATTATTACAGACATTGGCGACATAAACAGGTGGCATGATACCCAAGTCACATTATCCTGTCCAATCTGAATCTATCTTTTTGGTGCCAAACAAGAGAGCTATACCGGTGACATCTTTCACGACTTTTACGGCATTTCTTAACCGATTTTCGAGCTAACAGCCTCCGAAAAAACGGAATAAGCGCTCTAACCACTTCTCGGCCATTTAAACCAGTTGTAGCCAAATGAAATGAAAATGGAGCCACCATGTAACACAGTGTTATGTACCGTTTCTCTTGCGGCAGGCTTCAAGGCCTGAGTTCTGATCCAGCGCGATCTCCTCGGTTTCAGGGGAGTAGCAGCCACATTCCTTGATAGTGGACGTGATCTCACAAAATGACTGGCATGCCTGGAATAAAAAAATAATAATAATAACTAGATGCCCAATTTCTCATTGAGGCAAATCTTGCAGCCGAATTATTTGAGAATCCTTTGATCCTTCGAAAAGTTACAGTGATCAAGAAAATCCACTACCATGACATTTCACCTTTTAAATATGACCTTGACCTTGGAGCTAGGGACCTAACCATTGTGTGCGACAGACGACCTTTGAGAAAAACCTTACTGCCAAAATATTGGAGAATCCTTCGATTCATGTCTAAGTTTCAGCACGGATAGGCAAAGCCAGACGATGAGACGCACTAACACGGGCACGCACGTACATACCACAAACCGCCGTTGTGGCAAATGATATCGAGTTCCACAAGCGGGCTCGACATAATAATGATGATAATAATGATAATCCTGGTGGTCGTCGTCGTAAAATAATCACCATCGCTTAATCATCATCGCCATCGTAAAAAAAAGATTTTTTAATCGACATAACCTTACTTTCATTTTTATTTTAATCCTTTCTATTCACATGTATATTATAAATAAGATCTTAGAGGCATGGACGTTTTGCTAGTAACCCAAATTATACTTTATCATCTTGATTTTTATTTGATCGGATGCATGAGGTGGCTCACACACAAAAATAGGATGTAGATTACAAATCAATATACTTATAACTTCATATAATTGAAATTGTCTTGAGTATTTATACATATATATTTAAGTAAACGTGAAAAGTTACTTACCCGTCGAGTATACTTCAAGTTCAATAGTTTTGTAAAGTCTGTACCATCCGAACATTTGCCATATGGGTCACCCTTCCTTGTAATGGATTTCTGAAAGTATACATGGGTATTTGTAACTAAACCCGAAATATAAATGGTGGCTTACAGTACAAACACGAAGATTCTCATCGTCATATTGGAAATCTTCTTACAATTTAGTCTATTTTGTGTAAATAGTTCGGAGTAGGCTCCCTTACAAGCTATTTCAAATCTCGTACACGCTAGTTCTTGTTTTTCATGTAAATGTTTAGAAGTTGGTTCTACTGAAAGCACTTAAAATACGACTTTGATGATTATTAAAATAGTGCATATACATAGTTAAAATCGGGTTGTCTTGCAAACAGTTAAAGTATTATCTCTTGCAAGCTACGGGTAGTTCAAATACATCTTATTTCTTATTTAAAATAAACATGTTTAAGTGGGACCTCTTCTTGTAAGATAGTTCCAATGTTCAAAGTAAAAGGACAAAAGAGGACCCTTTTGCATGTTAGTAATGGTACTTATAACCTACCATCCTAAGCCCGATGTCGGTCTCCATGGAAGCAGGAATGAAGTAGCCCTCGTCCGCTGGGTAGGGGTATGTGTCACTCTCGTGCACCACGATCCTCATCCCGTAACCCGTGGTGATCGACTTCAGGTATTCGGTAGTCTCGAGGTAAAGTATGAGGGACAGCCCTAGAATACATAACTTTACATGTAAATTTATTTTAAATATTAATGTTTGCTACATGTACTTCAACATAAATATTAATGTTTGCTACATGTACTTCAACACCGTTTGCTCTCAAGGAACGCCTCTGGCAGATGCCATAGACGGGGTGTGGTTAAAAAATTCAACTGTATTTGACCAGGTGACTTTCCCATGTCAATATGCATATACACATCACGGGAAATTCATAATATTACCATTTGATAACATCAATGTAAAATACATAAACTGTCTAAGAATAGAATCTAGATTGCTTAGACCTTCATAGAAGTAAACTTATTATCAATGGCCATCATTCGGTGATTTGTGATTATTTTTCCCCGATAGCATTTTATATCTATATGGTGTTCTGTTTGACATTACACAAAGGTGAAATATATAACTTTCTTTATCGTATGCCAAACTTAGTTTCTTCTCATATCAACACAAGACCTATGTCCAAAGTTACCTCCCGAAGGTCCCGACTGTTGGGTTATAAAATTCTCTTCGTCTATGGTCCAACAGTTGCCATACTCCGCGGTCTGGTGCAATTTGAACATGCTGTAACACACATATCGAACATATAGGAGCATTTGTTTGTATTTGGACCAGTGGCAAGTCTCTGTAATGGTTCCGCTACATTTCGGATCTCATGGCCTTTCACGGAGATAACCAAAGTTTCCTAATATTTCATCAGGGAACCTTGGTTATCTTGGTAGAGGTTAAGTGGTCCAAGGCGTTGCGGAACCATTACAGGGATGTTACCTTAAGGATTAAAGTTCGATCCAGTGCCTATTTTGTCGTACCATGAAATTGCCGGTGATAGATGTGAGGTCCTTTTTCTATCGTCTTAAAAAGGTAGTTAAAGAACTGGACATGATGATAATTGATACGCCACTTCGATGTGAATAAATTGTTAAAATGCCCAACAGGTACTTCTTTTTTACAGAAATGGACAAAACCCCGTGGAAGTTTTGGAAAGGGGAGAGAAAAATAACTTCCTTTTCAAACATTTTTAATTTTTTAAAGAAAATCCTTCAATAGATTGCTTTCATTTTCCTTGCAAATATTCTTTAATGGTAGCTTGATCAAAACAATGGAAAAAAGTATAGGTCACCATTTTCATTTTCGAGCTACTGACCTGTCTAATGCATAACAAGAAAACAAAGTTTAAAATATATTAATCATGCTTAATTCATTTCAATAAGCTTTTTGAGTATGAAAAATAGAATACAAACAAATGTCCCTTTACTGGATAAACAACCATTTTATCGTAGTTGTGCTGACATTGTGACAGTTTATATCCAAACATGGAGTATCTGAAATATGTCCGAAACATTGCGATGGTAAACTGTAATAAAAATCTTGATTTAGTAAATCACGTGAATTTCCTTGAAAAGATAAAAAGACTGCTGATAAAGCCTTATTAAAAAAAAATTCCTGTTTCGCTCTGATACAGTAGTATAATACAATCTGAAACTTACTCGGCACTACACATCCTCCCGTTGAAGCTGCAGCTCAGAAGCATGTCGGAAATGTTATGGCCAAGCCGGGCCCTGGCTTCTCTGCGAATTATTGACGGAAACATTTTAAGTCGTACAATAATCAAATCTTTATCTATGACGTGGTAGCATCCCTTAAAAGCTACAAAGGGGACTCAGTCAGAAAAACGGTGCAAATTTGATAAGAAATTAAACAGAGATATAAAAAAAAGAAAATATGAAGACAATTTGACTCCTTTTTGTTTTTCTAAGCTTGATTTTCATACATAACTTAAGGATAAACACTTGATTTAAAAAAATGCACATTGTGAGTTTGATTACACCTAACACCAAAACATTCTTAGCATATCCAAATAGTCCTATATTAGACAATCAAACCTGGCTTTAGAGATTTGTAAATTGAACCAAAGAAAACGGCCCATTAGAGCAGGTGGGTTCTATATGGTGGTCAGATGTGTGTCACTTTTTAAAGACCAGCTGATTAACCCTTTCCCTCATAGAGGACACCATGAAAAGACCTATTCTAACAGCATAAAACCAGATCAGCCTACGAGTAACTCGCAGGCTGATCAGGTTTCATGCTGCTCGCTGCTCCTCAGTAATCTGGAAATGAGGATTTTGTAATTAAATTTGGTAAGGTTTAACTGTGGTTTTCTGCAGATCAGGCTTTATGTGGTACCTATTGAGTGCGTCAAAATGAGTCTATATGAGGGAAAGGGTTAAATGAGCCTATATGAGGGAAAGGGTTAAATGAGTCTATATGAGGGAAAGGGTTAAATGAGTCTATATGAGGGGAAAGGTTAAATGAGTCTATATGAGGGAAAGGGTTAAAACAGGTGGTCACTAAAACAGGTTCGACTTGACATACTTATTGATGTCCATGTAAAGACTGGTGAAGACATCCTGGATGATTGCTTGCGTAGTCCTGTTCCCTTTGTAAACGTTTTTATTCGAACCATAGCTGTCGTCCGGCTCCATATGCAGGGGGTCGTACATTTCCGGGTCAAACTTTTCTAAGTTCTCTACGAACCGTTTCTTACGGCGCTTACCCTGCAGAGTTTAGGTTCAGTGTCAAAATTAGGTCAATGTCATTTAAGTGATTTAGGAAAAAAAACTGTTTGTGACTTTAATGAATTTCCAGGAAGCAATATAATTATAATTTTATGAAATTTCTGTTGGGCCAGTATAAAGGTAATCCATTCATCACTGAATTCTAGTCATGGTCCTTCGAATGCTTAGAACAACTTCAGTGCAGATGCAAGCATCCATTGACTTGGAGTTATAGGCTCCTTTGCTCAAAGTCTTTAAAGACTTACATTTACTATAGAATTCCAATGATCACTTGATGGACCATGAACAAATATGAAAAGATCATGGAAAATGATGAAAGGATCACCTGGCCTTGGGTCCAGAGTTTTAACGACGAACTGCTATTGCTTATACCTCTTATTTAATCGTCTCTCGGCATGTGTTTGATGTTTATTGTAAAACCATTAATTTTCGTTGAACTTAATTTCATTAATTCTGTACTTAATGGGATCCTATGGGTATATTTATTCATGGATTCATGATCTAGAAAACGTTAGATGTATGAAATGAGCGGTTCTCGCTGGTGTCAGCACTGGTGATTAAAGACCGCTACGAAATCAACTAGAATTTGTGTCCTCGAAAGTTAATGATTTCAAAGTAAGACTCTTATTATAATTTTGCAATTTCTTAACTTGGTGTTGTTCTAAAATTTATTCTGCTGTTCTAAATCACAATTAATAAAATATTTGCAGACCTTTGATTAAGGGGTCGTAGACAGCATAAACAAGTTTGGTTTCTCTATCTCTCTCAAATATCATCGAAATCCTAATAATGCTCAGATCGACAAGTTGTTCAGTATCAAAAACTGTGGAATGTTTTGCTGTTGTTGCTGTTTTCAGTCACGGTCATAAATTTAGGAGATTTGTAAAATATGGATGCTGTACAAATATGGACGCATTTGCATTCGTATTTGCATTCGTATTTGCATTTCTATTTATAATGTATGTTTTAATTAACGTTACATCAAATCATATGTATGTTTTGTCCATAGAATAAAAAGCCTAATGGAATTTTAACAATAAAATTTTTTAAACTTTAGAGAGAGAGAGAGAGAGAGAGAGAGGGGGGGGGGTCGTTCAAATAACTATATTCCAACCCCGTATATATATGCAGAGCTGAAGGTAAATAAATGTAGTTACGCATGAATGGAGAAGTATACAGTACATGTTTTCATATTTCTTTATCCTACTTGCTACGTATATTTTATAGCCTTGAGCAATCTGTACAAAACACCATTTGAAGCCAGAAAAGAAAAGAAAATTTGTATGTATACTGATACATGTTGAAAGGCTTACAAACGTGATAGTATTCGAAACCAATTATTATCCGAACTGTTTGAAGTCATAATAAAACATTCTTTTGTGACTGAAACTGAGATCAAAAGATAAATGAATGGAAAAATTAGATGGTGTGAATGGTGAAAAAAAAATAACTTAAAGAATGATAAACATACCCTGTTTTACTTAAGTTACACAAACGTCTCAGAAGCAGCTTGCCAAAGTAGAGGCGGGTGATTTTTAACATATATTAATTTTAACCTGACCTTTATTGATCGAGGTTAGACTGTACTGAATCACCAGCCGTCTGTTTATGGTATACGGATATAAGAGAACGTTGAGTTAATCCCATGAGAAAAAATGAAACTTAGGAGAGGCCGGGGTGTCACGTTAGTTCAGATGCATACAAAAGGTATGTGTCTATATTTAGATTTTAAACCGAATACCAAAGTAAAGTGATTCATATTCAGACATTAAAATAAAAACTTACTGGTTTAAATCGAATACCATCTCGTGTTGACACGTTAAAATCATGGCAGATTAGATTTTACATCACAGTTAGCTCTTTTGTAAAAAGACAGCGTTTTATATACGGTTTGATTTTTGTTTTGTTTTTAGCAATCCTTGTTTAATGCAGAACATTATACATATTACTGTACACAATCCGTTTTGTATGTTTGTTACAATCTATATCCAATGTTTACATCAAAGACCTATTAAACAGGTCTTTGTTTACATCTACAGCATATTGTATAATGTTGTATATTTCATTTGAATTATTTAATGTTTAGAAGGAGAGTGAAACTTAAATTATATATCAAATAATTCAGAATGAGAGACAGAAAGGGAGAAAAGAATCTTACCGCCCCGGATGAAGGAGGTTGAGGGGCGGCAGTACCACCGCCAGTAGGTTGTGTATTCCCGCCAGTGGGTGGATTATTCCCGCCAGTAGGTTGTGTATACCCGTCTGTAGGTTGAGTTCCTCCACCTGAAGACTGATTATTGTTCGGCGGGGGATTGTTATTGTTCTCGGCTAGAGGATCGTAGTTTGCATCAAACTGATCTGGTGCTATATTCTCTGGTTTCAGAGCTTCTAAAAGTTCCTTAAGTTCCTCGGCACCTTGATATCTGTCAAGCCTCACTTTGAGCATATGATTTGTGTTACAAACTGTCAATTTTGGAAATCGCAGATTTTCAAATCCAAGATCTATCTTAGTAAGAATGGGACGCGTGTAATATTGGTCAAACAGGTACCACAAGTGCATTCCCATCGCTGCCAGAGCGGCCACAAGCAACACGCTCCATATCACCTTGGCCCACCACAATTTGGCGTTGTTTATGTACGGCACTCCCTGCATGGAAGTCTTCTCCGCAAATCGTTTGACAAGGCGGCGAAAACTTTTCCTTTTACCAGTCGAGTCGAACGACGCCAGACTGGAATCATCTCGTCCATTTTTATGACCATCTTCGTTCCGTCCGTTCATCTGTTATAAAAAAAAGTATAGCACAAAGTAAGTTATATATCTGTCAATGAATAATACTACGTGGTACGCGTGCTTTTGATGTTGTTCATCGCACACATTGAGCTAAGATACGAAAACACAACTCCTGCCCCTTGAGGGCAAATAAACAAAGAAAGTGAATAAGTCACACTTACTTGTTCAACTTTTACCCATAAAAGTACAGAGCAACAAACCGCATCATGGAGTATACTAATATGTTCCAGGTCATTTAAGAAAATAGCTAATAGTCAAAAAAAAAAAACTTCTCGCAAAAGTGGTTATACAAAATCGTTTTATTCTTCGTTCATTTTTGTGACATTTGTAAATCTAGAACTGAATAACTGTGGGAGAGTACGCATTTTGATTTTATCATATATTTGTCTCATAACCTTCCATTTCAGCTTTACATTATTTCTTATGTATTATTAAGGGGAAAAGAGTTAATGTCAGTCTTGAGGTATGTAGTTGACGATATTTGAATTATATCTATATTTGTGGAGCGGTATATGACGACAAAATAAATGCTTTAAGATAAATAATCCCTTTAAAATGAGGTGGGGGTGGGCATATATGGTCAGGACGACAACAACAATGTCAGGTTGTAAAATCTTGAATCTTGCTACTGGGATTGCTGATCAATTATTGGGTTTGGAAGAGGCGCTGGCCGAGTCTCCCCTATGGTCATTATTAACCACCTGTATTTCCGTGTTGGGTCAGAACCGCACCCAATAATTGATTGTTTCATCGACCACTTTTCCTGGTCCTGTATTTGTTTTGTTTGTTTTTTTTTTGGGTTTTTTTTTTCATCTTAAAGATGCATTAAGCTCTACTGAACCTATGTATATTTCTAGTGACCATACATAGAAATATATATGGTTAATACGTGGTCACGATTCAACAAATGAAAACGCACGAAACGTGTGGGATGTGAAACAAATTACATCATGTTTCTTTTTTTCCTACAGTAGATCTATGTAAATTGTAAGATATTATGCTCTACCGTATCGATGTATTTGTAGATCAGCCGCGTTTTAATATATATTATATGAGGCTTCCGTGGCCGAGAGGGAAAAGTCGCTGACTTTAACACTCACTCAGTCCCTCACCGCGTGGGTTCGAATCCCGGCAGGGTCATTTGGATTTTCATGTGAGGAAGCATTCCAGGTGGCTTGCGGTAGGTCGGTGGTTCTACCCGGATGTATCCGTGCATTCGGAGTTTTCCTCCACCTGTAATTAGCTGGACGTCGCTATATGACTGAAAATACTGTCGAAGCGACGGTAAACTGAAATAGACAAGTCAAGTCAAGTCAAGTCAAGTCAATATATTATATGTGATAAAGGATAATGAACTCACATTAAAAAACAACATGTTTTCGTTGAAAAAAAGGTGACATTTTGATGAAATAGTTAATCGTAATTACTGAAGCTGAACCGATTTTCGGTTCATTTTCACAAGGTCGACGTTGACGACAGCAACAAAACAGTTAATGACGTCAGTTGTGTGATAAATCACAAATAAAAGATGTTGTCGTATTTACTGTCCATAAAAATGATTACACCTGATGTTTGAAACGCTACGTGGTTCAAGGGAGACACGACACATATAATACAAATAATACCACTGTTAAATAACTATTCATCTCGAAACACTAAACTCAGCTATATCTAAGAGGGTGCCTCGCGTCTGCAGGTTGTGAGTTCAGACCCCATTCGGAGCAAGGATTTTTCATGGTCTCACTAGGCGCAAAGTACTGTTCCAAGCTAGAAACAGTCGCGAGGGACTAGTTTAAAGTGTAAAAACTTGTTTTCCAATTGACGTAAGATAAATACGTTTAACCCTTTCCCTCATAGAGGAAACCATGAAAAGACCTATGCGAACAACATAAAACCAGATCAGCCTGCGATGACTCGCAGGCTGATCAGGTTTTATGCTGTTCGCTGCTCCTCAGTGGTCTGGAAATGAGGACTTTATAATTAAATTTGGTAAGGTTTAACTGTGGTTTTCTGCAGATCAGGCTTTATGTGGTACCTATTGAGTGCGTCAAAATGAGTCTATATGAGGGAAAGGGTTAAGCTAACTAATAAACACACACAAAAAAATCTGTAGGACTTGCGGGAAACATTCATTCAGATAATCACGAAGCTCGAGATATCTAGACCATCTTTACAATTAACAGCTTTTTACCTTATAAAAATTTCATTCCACATCGAGATAAAAAAATAAATCTCGAACTAGATGTAGTGCTCTGGAGATCGCTTCTAGGAATATCGAACTATTCATTGTAGATAACAATTTCAGATATCATGAATGTTGATCATTATGTAAGCTGAGGTCACCAGCAACATGTTTATTTTCTGTGACTTTATACGATCTGTCTTTGTAATAAAGAAATATAAAATAATATAAAAAATATTTGTTCAGTTTTATCTCTCCTAATATTCTTCTTTCAAACAAACACATTTGACTGTCAAAACCCCTAGAGGGTCCTCTGCCCAAACAAGTCATTACAAGTGCGAAAAGCAGTTTCATTAATTTGCTGTACATAAACTGTATGACTCAGTTTTTGAAAAAAAGAAAATAAATCTAAATTAATGTCATGAAAACATTCCATTACGTGAACTTTTTAATAAACACATATATCAATTTCAGTTTCACTTTGATCCTTTAATTTTTACCGTCAAGGTGAAAAAGTTATCTTTCCTTTAATCTTTAAAAGCCAAATGAATATGGTATTCAACTCTACGGGCCTTCTCTATATGACCAGACGCATTAAGTTCAATATAGTTATTTTCACCAGTGTTCATTGGAACGTAAGTTAGAAAAAGTAACACCTCATCACGATCGGTCTATCTGTATACATCTAGTGTTTACAAATCTACGATATCAGGTTACAGAAAGTATTCACGCAATCTATTCAGTAATCGTGTATGAATTCTACTTGCAATTGGGTTTAATTTCATCTGTGTATTGCATATATCACTTTTGCTTAAGTACATGTATATTTGATATGGATCGGTAAAAATGACGATGGTGCTGAATAAACAGGATCAAAATAAAATCAATAACAAGCCTATTATGACATTGTATACATATTTAAATATAGCACAGAATCGTGCTTAAGATATATCACATGAAACCATAGGTTATGTCAAGAAATTTTTTTTATTATGTTCATTGAAAAATAACTTATGCATGCGCCAAGTACTGATTTGTTGTTGTATTGGGGTTTACCGTCGCTGCGATAGCATTTCAATCATATAGCGACGTCCAGCTAATTACAGGTGGAGGAAGACCCCGAGTACACAGAGGTACCCGGGTTGAACCACCGACCTACCGCAAGCCAGCTGGAAGGCTTCCTCACATGAAAAATCCGAAGTCCCTACCGGGATTCGAACCCACAGCGGTCCACGACTGTAACCGCTCGGCCACGGTTATCTTCATAACACTCCCCAACACAATCAAGAGACCTTTACTTTTAATCTCTTGTGACAACAGCTGGCTGAATAATCATATATGTTCTTTTTTGTTCACCTGACTCAGAGTCTTTTAACCCTTTCCCTCATAAAGGAAACCATGAAAAGACCTATGCGAACAGCATAAAACCAGATCAGCCTGCGAGTAACTCGCATGCTGATCAGGTTTTATGCTGTTCGCTGCTCCTCAGTGGTCTGGAAATGAGGATTTTGTAATTAAATTTGGTAAGGTTTAACTGTGGTTTTCTGCAGATCAGGCTTTATGTGGTACCTATTGAGTGTGTCAAAATGAGTCTATATGAGGGAAAGGGTTAATACAATATATAAAGACCCTGCCTGAACAACATATATATACATATATATATATATATCTGTCTTAGGATGGTGTGCTAGTCCTCAATACGTTAAATTTCTTTATTACACGCGCCAATTAAGAGGCTTTGTTATATTGGGTACGTCCTATTGAGGGTATTTCACTTATTTGGAGACCATGCCTAACTGACACGTTTATAGAACCACACCTAGTCACAGTATTCTAATACAGAGCTAACCAGTCCTGTAACTACCCTTAAATGCTGAGCGCCAATCAAGGTAGCTAACAGTACCAATTTTAATGACTTAATGGTATATTGCGGTCGGGGTTCGAACCCACAACCTCCCGTTCCCGAGACGGATACTATAAACTACTAAACTACCGGGAAGACTAACCATGGAGAGTACATGTATAAGTCATAGATGAAAATAAACATTTACACTGACAAATAGATCAAGATTGTCAACATGGTATACAATGGAAAATCAAATCAAATTAACTTGAAAGAGAATTTAAGGCGGGACGAAAAGACGGACGGACAGATATCTTAACCCTTTCCCTCATATAGACTCATTTTGACGCACTCAATAGGTACCACATAAAGCCTGATCTGCAGAAAACCACAGTTAAACCTTACTAAATTTAATTACAAAATCCTCATTTCCAGACCACTGAGGAGCAGCGAACAGCATAAAACCTGATCAGCCTGCGAGTTATTCGCAGGCTGATCTGGTTTTATGCTGTTCGCATAGATCTTTTCATGGTGTCCTCTATGAGGGAAAGGGTTAAATGAATATATTACGAGAAAGTCTCACCATTTGTCCTTTTCCATGGCTAATTTCTGAATGTTCGAATGCTATGTCATCTATGTCTCTCTCTGTTTCTGACATGGTCAGTATAATTATCTAAATGTGTCTAGACAGATTCTAACAAATCTTTGCTGCAATCATCTCAGTTGTAACATAATAATGCAGAATTTCGCAACATCTTAATTAAGTTCAAAGAATCAGTTAAAGCATACGTGCGTCCGTTGTTTGAATATCCTCTTCTCTGTGTTTTTAAATTAGATTATGATGAGTTCAGGTCTGAACAAATATCTGTTTACATCCAAAGTTGTCGAAACAATGTTATTTTCGCTCGCAGAGAAATTATGTTCGACATCAATGTCAATTATTCTCTATAAACACGTTTTGAATGACACACATTGATTTAGAAAATGAGTTAATACACAGGTTCACAGCGACCTAGTTCTACACATAAAAACGCTGTCACGACCGTACAAGAAAAGCTTTGTCAATTTAAACTATTTATTGTATAAATATCACGAGTTCACGTTTCCCCATAAATTATGAGTCAGCGGCAGAAATTTAAGGCTATTATGTGTATTTATTACAATAACTACAAATACCCATATTGGATTAGACAAATCTATTCCCTGAGACACAGGGGTATCAAATATTTCCCCAATATAAACAAAACATCCATTAGATTTTCAAACGGACAATTACCGCTAATTGACTTAGACAATTAAAACGTTAGGTCCTGTTTGCAATGATTAAACGTAGTTTAAATAAAACGACATAAAGAAAACCAAGGTGTCATTGCGTGCATGGTATTTAATACAATGATGTCGCATTTATTCTGTATTTAATAAACGAGACAATGCCAATAAACCAATTTATAAATCCTTTGAAATTGTATTTCAATTATACGGGCTTAGGATCCCAAATATCATGATCGACAAACGCATAAACAGAAAATGTTCATGCAAAATACATGAACAGAACATTACTAACACGTGACACATGGGAAGACGACCATATAACATATGTGATAAACAGTAATAATTCTTATAAATACGATTGTAAAACAATTGCTTTCAATCATTATCAAACCGTTTTACGTTAATAAATTAGGAATGGGTCAATGATGAACAAATATATCAGGTGAAGCATATTTTGAATCTGACAGAATCATAATATATATACATGTCTATTCTAATTAATATTTTCAAATATTTCATTATTTTATCAACCATTATAGAATGATTTTTTCACATAAGAGCAACTCAACAAATTTAGGAACATTTGGATTTGTATAGAAATATTTTTTCATATATTTTTCTAATATCACCAAAAAGTGGACATGTCAAAATATAGTGGTATTCGTCTCCTATATCATTACATCCAAAAACACATTTTCTATATAGGGATATTTTTCCATCGACCGGTTTCTACAGGAAGTCTGTGATTTCTAGTTACGAAGGCTATTAGGCGTTTACAGTAATAACTAGGTAATGATCCGATTTTAATTTAGTTAATATTGTCGTAACAATAAAAGATAAACACAAAATCTGTTTAAATGAACTGCTTTAGGGCCTGTCACACACTGGCGAGTAATTAACAACGGCGTGAAAATCGGCGGACCTCCGTCGATATAGCATTTGAAATACCACGTAGCAATACCGAGCCCGACGTAAGAGCCGGTATGCTACCGAATACAACAATTCTGTCAATACGGTAGTACTACGGTGATAGTACGGTAGTGTTCTCAAAAGAAAATTAATAAAGAAGAAATCTGATGTGTTTTCCTCCAAAGACTGGAGTCCAACAGGGAGAGAACCTCCCCCGATATTATTTTTCCTGTACTTAAATGATTTGCACAACTATATTGACAATAAAATAAATATAAATGGTGTGTCTGTATCCAATAAAGCCAACTCAGTATTAAAGGATGCAGACTGTACAGAGACCCTTGCTGATTATGCTGAAGATCAACAACATTTGTTAAAAGCTTACTATGAATACCGGAAACCAACCATGAACGGAAGTAGAAGTAGTTGTCTTTTTCCCTTAATCATCTGTTTCACTTAAATTACAAGATACCAGACACTGTCACGGAATACAAATATTTGGGAGTTATTTTCAGCAGGGTAGTTTCAATCAACAAAAGCACGATATCTCATATTATGCACCCAACAACACGCCCTATTTTTAGTCTCTAAAGAAATTCAAATAGGCTTAAACTACGTGTTGATATAACTATACCTTTTCTAACAAAACAATGAAATCACGTGTATTACATGGAAAGTATTTAAACGGTGGAATTCATTTTTTAAAAATTATTATGAAATCATAATTCTCTAATTTTATATTTTAGATTAATGTTTTATGAAACAGAAGATATGGTTTGGGTATAAATACAGACTGATTTTATATTTTGACATCAACAAGTAAATTGATGATTTATGAATTTAAAATAGTTACATCTTTGATCAAATACCCAGATGATTGTTTTAAATACTAGATGAAACGAATACGCTTTTGTTGTAAATCTATGTGTATGCAAGCACATGCATTGTATGTGTGCACGCATATGTAATTTATGTATAAGTATTTGTGACTCTCCCTCCATTTCAGGAGTAATGCGTATGCATGTCTTTCAGGAAAAAACATGATGTATCTACATAGGGATTAAGATAAACACATAAATCTATAGATGATTCAAAGTTAAACACCTACTTATTATAACTAGAAATATCGCTGTGGGTGATTAATGCCCCCCCCCCCCCCCCCCCCCCCCCCCTCGACACACACACACAGGTAGCGCTTTGCCAGCGTCCAGTTTCAATAGGTAAGTTGTGGTTTCGCGTAAGTTTATTGATATATGGACTTCGGCAAAAATACATTTTGATGTATTTGTATAGTTTGGTGTCCGATGTTTGGCTCATTTCAGAATGCCATTGTTGTATAAACATATTTTTAAGTTTTTAGTAAGAGGACAGAATGAGCCACTTAATATTGGAAAAATTTTGGCTATTCCAAATACCGGAAAATCCTAATGAGCATATGTTATTTTTTACTATCTAGCCAAGCTGATTTTAGTTTTAATTTTGTGAATATAGCTGGTATATTGTTAAATAAACTTTTGCAGATAATTTTGTTGTTTCATTACTTTTGATATTTTCAATTATGTGTGTCCAATATGCTATTGTTCTGTTTTTTTTATATGACAATTAATGGTGCAATGCCGGTTTCGCCATATACCATATATGAGGGTGTGAATGTCTTTAGATTAATATATATATTTGTAAATTTTAATTGTATTTTTTTTTTTAAGAAAGTGAAGCCTTTTCGATCGGACAAGGTATTGTTTGGCAATTTCAAAGTCGAAAAAGGGCCCTGTTCGAATAACGGAGATCCGTCTGTATGTTACTTGAGCCGGATGTACTTTGATTATAAAGGAAGGTATAAATCTTTAATTGTCACTATGATAAATGATTTCTTTTTTCAAATTCATATTTCGTTTCTGTAAATATGATTTAATTATGTATTATATATTTTGACATTTAGGAGCACGTGCTGTATACACGGAATAGTGCGGGGGAGGCAGCTCGCCGGTAAACGTCGTCACAGAAATAGTATTCAGATTATGATGTAAATGTATTAAAACTATCCTTGCTACTGTTATACGATACTAACGTTCGGACAATGTTTGCTACAGTCCCCATATCTTCAGTCTACCGAAAACTGATGTACGTTTTTGAGGATCTGAACTTCGAAAACAGAGGCAATTATTGAACACATGGGCACGACGTTACATTGGCCTCAGCATGCTTTAAGCTTGGTTGGAGGTCTTTCTCTTTTTTTCGAAGTAAAAATTGTCAAACCTTCTGCACCCACGTACTATGCAATAATGCACAAAACTCATTACATTAAAGGTTGCACTTAAGCTTGCTAAAGTTAAAAAAAAGTAAAATCTTCAACCACTAAAATTTAATAAGATATGAGGAAAACAGCATAGCACATTTGAACTTTATTTGTTATAATAATTCATATTCTGTATCCTTTAAGGCTTTATGGAAGAGTCGGATCTTCGAGATTCACCTGTGCATCAAATATGCTAGGGCCAAAGAACCACCACTTCCGCTCTGTTCTATTTCCAGGTGTATCTTTCTTCAAACTTATATCATTCCCCATTCAACAAAAGCTTTTGTGATAGTCTTGACCTCGTACACTTTACGGGGCAACAATATAAAAACAGTATGACGCTATGAATTCGCTTACATTGCCAACAAATTAGCCCCCCCCCCCCCCCCCCCCCCTTCGTACCAAACCCCTTTGGTTGAATGGATCAAATCACATAGTATATAATGGTAAAATTAGGAAAAAAAGTCAAGAGAAGTCATTGTTTTTGGCTATTCTTTTGATATAGCCTTTCCGTGCAAATTTCGCTCAGCAATGTGTTCATTTATGATTTGAAATGAAATAATTAAAGAATTTAGACGGTTACTTTTATAAATGATGAAAAATGTGTTTTTATTGTTCCAATCGAGCTTGACAACAGTTTGGACAATCTACTTCCTGTTTGCTGTCTATGAAAGATTCAGGTGTCAATAGTCAATACATTCAAATTGAATTTTGTAACTGAAGCGAAAAATTCAAAACCTGGATAAAAATGACAGATACACCAATATGACTGATATCCAGTGTCGTGGTCAATATTTCCTTGAACCACTTGTAAAAGTTTGACCTTAAGTGTTCCTATGGTTTTTTACACATTGTTTCCCAGACAACTCCTTAATTGTGTCTACTTTCCTGGCGTCGTGCACGGACGTCCAGATTTTGGGCGGTCGGTAACATTGTGCATAAGATCGTTCTTGAAAGCGATGAACTACCCATATATGTTGATCTTCTTCGTTTAACCTTTGCCTTAAGTGCCCATGATCATGGGAAGCGTCTCTGATTTTGTTTTACACATTAATATACAAAACTTTATGTGATAGCACTGTTTTAGTGCCTTATTTACGTTTTTTTTGCAAAACGAATGATCTCTACTTCCGGTGTAAAGGAAAATTAGGTCAGATTTCTACCCATGACATTACGTAAGTCTTGAGAAAAGGTCTTTGAAGCTGTTCGTATATTTTAGGCAGATTTTGACGTTGGGAATATGTCTAAATGTGATCGTTAAAGACAAGTAAACATGTCAAGATTTGCAACATTTGCCTCGCTCAACGTTACCCGACGTTGCCATAGTGACTGATTTTGCAGGAGTGCAATTTGTATGCTTTCTCTTTTGGGTTAAGCTCAAATTATATTAAAGTGTCACTTTTGAAAATCTTATTCTAATAACTGTACATGTATTAATAAATATTTTCTGGTACTTTTCTGGATACTTTTCGAACACCTTCTTAACGTTTATATTTTAAAAATTTTATTACAATGTCATAGTTTGGTGGCATATTTCTCCAGCCACTTTTAAATTTTTAAAAATTGTCACATATTAGATATATCTGGAAGTAGCAAATTTTCAAGTTATCTGCTTATGTATCATAACAGGACTAAACTGTCTGTTAGTGCCCACTACTGCCAATCACATATTCACTTATTTTAACTGGATATCATGCCTTTTTCCAGATAATTATGTGAAAAAATGCTTGTTATCCACATAATTTAACTGACTAACTTGAAAAAAGGCGAGATATCCAGTAACTTAAGTGAATATATTGCTGGCAGTAGTGGGCACTAACAGGCAGTTCAGTTAAGATACCTAAGAGGATAACACGAAAGTTTTCTACTTGCCAGATACTAACTGACTATGTGACAATTTTTTAGAAAAGTTTCGACATAGCTAAGTGAATAAGTGGCTGGCAGAAATATGCCACCATACATAGTTGTGTTTAAACGCGACTTCCCACGCTTGGTCTCAAAATAGTGCCCTTCATTTCTTTTTAATGTTACTCTTATATACCCTATGATTCGCCCCATTCAACTGCGAGCCCCTGTGCATGACGTCAGTTAAATCATTGTATTTCTACTATTTCTACATTATTGTAACACATATGCACATATATTACTTCTGCACTTCCTAATTTTAACGGCGTGCTCTGGGTAACCCAACCTAACGGAATAAAAATTTTATTGTCTGTATTTCGTTATAGTTGTCTAGTTCGCATGATCCGGCAAAAAAATTTATGTTTATTGAAAGTTTGAACTCAGGGCGTTACTTTTTTTATATCAACCTTTCTGAATGATTTCCGAACAAGCCCCGTACTGTCGGTGGGACGTATACCCAAGAAAAAAGCAAACTGTATGCATGGGCATCTATTTAAACTGGATTCATACTAAGATTATTTACTAATTGTTTAATGGAGTTGAAAAGCTGTATGCGGAAACTGGTAGATTACCAAGTCAGTTGTGCCGAAAGTTAATAGGATTTAACATTTGAAACTTTAATGTGCCATTCATACATATACGTTTGAACCTGGATGTTGTCATGGTCAAATATAAGATGATAAAAGTTCTTCACGTGAGAATTGTCCCACTATGTTCGAATTCAGCATTTCCTTCCTATTAATTCAGTTAATGAAGAAAGTGTGTTCTCTGGAACACGTGTGTCACCCGCTGAAGTGTGACGGGAAAAGTGTGACAGACAGACAGACGGACAGACAGACGACGGAAAATTGATACCTATGTGTCACATTTTGAGTTGTTGTTGTTGTTGTCGTTGTTGTTGTCGTTGTTGTTGTTGTTGTTGTTTGTGTTGATGTTTTTGTTTGCTTTTGTTATTTTTGTTTAGGAGGAAGGACGTTTTTTCTTGCTGTTTTCTGTTCGCTATTTTGTCATTATTACTCATTAACTAAACTCGTAGAAAAGCAACTCGTAAAAATAAAAGCAATCATTTGACGATTAGTCTGTCAAATATAGTATGTATTTCATTATGCTGTGATATTGTGTAATGAATTGCTAAGTGCCAATTGATGAAACATTACATTTTCAGGATTTTTGTTAACTGAATTTTCATCAGTAAAATCACTGTTTTATTTCTTTGTAAACTATGTTATATGTTTTATATCATTAATATTTGTATTAAATTGCATTGTAATGTTTCTGTCGGTCTGATAATGAATTTATCATAAGCAAAGTGTTTACTGAATAACAAAAATCTTGCATTGATCTAATGTCATTATGGCGTCAGGTGCGCGAATTCTCATGACACTACCAACAGTAATTGTTTTTTGTTTTTTTAATGTTTTGCATCGATTACTTTTCACACCGTACCTCGTTTTCTCTCATGAATGTTACAATCTTGGGTGCAATTCTATGTCTTCATCCATTAATCAAAGACGAATTACTCAGATGATAAGATGCAAAGTTATAAACTTACTTTACTTTTATGGTCTATGCAACGATTTTTATGGAGACAGTGTTTTCAAGATGGCGTCTAAGGTAGACAACATCTATTTCCCATTCAAACAAATATCATTCTGCAATATTAAGCAGATGATCCGTACATTTATCTGGCACATGAATACTTTTTTAACTCCAAAAATAAACGGCAAACAAAAAATGCTGTTTTACCCCTATCTAATGAGCAATTTATATATCGAATTCATCCGGAAATAAAAAGCCTCCTGGGCCATGTTTGTTTACCATCTTACTGCGCGAGGCATCTTTGAAAAGAACTTTCTTCTTCAGTAACCTCAAAATTTATTTTGCAACATTCGGTTTCAAAGACTTCTACTTAAAATTATACCGTAATTTATTAAAAATGTTTGTCTGAGCAACGGCTAAAAATATCCCCAATTTGTGTTTATCATTGATGCAAACCATGTATTTAATCATATCAGACAATATATTTGTGACTTAGTTTCACTTCACGAAGTCACTAGTCATTTTATCATTTTATTCTCTATTTATTTCAACTGTTTTCGAACATTTCTTTAATAGTTTTAATCTACTCTCAGTTGCCTTCAGCTGACCTGGATGTTTAAAAAAGGGATTTACAACAATCTTGATTTTATATATAAAAAAATCACAAAAATGTTATTAATATTACATAGCACATTGACAATTCACAAACTATTGTGCGTATTATCAGATTTTGGTATCTTCAATACGTTGACAATAACAGCGTTCCTCAATATTTGAAAACAAATAAAGATATTGATATCGTGTTCCTGGAACTTCCAAACTTTCTGAGATTTGTTGAAATTGTAGTGAGACCATGATTTTTTCGGCGTAGCTGTATAAAATTGATTTTGACAATCTTCTTAAACCAATCAAGGGTTGGTATGCAAATGAGAGTAAATACAATGCTGTCGTTGACTTGTATAATTCATTTTTTTATATTTCAACTAAAAATGGGTGTTTCAGGTTGTATATATCTGTCTCCTTGACATAGGAGGTTTCTTTTTTCAGTTTAAACATGAAAGGTAACACATTAATGAAAAGTTAACACTTTATTATCAATTTAGGAATGCTGTTTTGGCAATTTGAATTAAAACAACTAAATAAGAAGCAGACGTATGTTTTTTTAGACTACAATATCCCCTGATCTTTAAAAATGGACTCGGCCTTCAGGGACTACTGGTGTCACACCACTATCAAAGTACTTCCGGGTCGTAGGGTGCTGAAGTAGTACCTAATGAAAAATGAAAGGGTGGACATCAAAGTCATATTTTCCCCAGAAAACACTGAATAACTGCAACACATTTAGCCTGTGTGGTGAGATACATGTATTTTTGACCATTAACTTGCATTTAATAGTTGTATTAAGGGATTACTTTCCTACAGGATGTTGGGAGAGCTGCAGAGGTAATGCGGCTCAGAGGTCATGTTTGTTTTGGAAATTTTGACAGGTAGCCGGGAAATGTGAAATTTGTGAAACGCCAATTCCTTAATGATATATTTTTTTGTGCCTAAATCTGTTGATTTATGAATGGTCTACATGAAACTAGACCAGAAATATTCCAACGAACATTTGGAAAGTAGGAACAGGCCTCGAAAGTCGGCCAAGTTACTATAGATTATATAGGGACAAAAAGTAGTGGTGTGACACCTACTACGGAGGAGTTGTGTAGTTTATTGTGCGGATCTGGAAACAATAATCGGTTATACGCGATGATTTTTCGGTTTCGCTTGGTTACATAAGAATTGTCTTTACTTTTAAAAAATCAGCATGTGCATAATATTTAGATTAGCTTTTTTTCTACTTTTTTTTTTTTTTTTAGTTGTAAACTAAATCCGTTTTGTTGTTTTATAGTCTTCCAGGCCCGGATCCAGCGGGGGGGGGGGGGGGGAGGGGGCCTTGGTCCCCCAGCTTCCCTGGTCATACATTTTTTAGGCTATAAAACCCTTGATTACATCATAGTAGTGTTATCTACAGGAAATCCCCATCGTGGGCCCCAATACTAAACCACCCGCATAACCACCTGACCAGCCAGACTTCTTTTGTCTTATGGCCCCCTGCTGTTAATGTGTAGGTAATCCGAATCGGCAGTCGTCCATGACTGTGTGATAAGCAGATGTTTAGGGTACTGCGGACACGTTCACTGATTGAGAGAAATTTACATGTCGTCTGCCGAGCGATCTCACAAATGGGAAAAATAGGCAAGTACCAAAAGTTTGTATCTGTTACAGCTATAAAATATTCTAGACAAATGCAGTTTAAGAAATAGCATAAAATAGTTAAGCATAAAATTAGCCGCTAAAAACAACAACTAAGCCGGACATAAAATGTAATTAGCATCGAAACAATTTCACTAGAGCCCAAAGGAATTAATGGGGAAAAAAACTGCTTTGACTAAATCTACTCAACGAAATTTTTAATTAACTTTTCTCTTCATGTATAAAGTTTTAAATTTTGCATTAAAAGCGGGCTAATTAGCTGCCGGCAGGTTGATGAACTTTCAGAAATGAAAATATGCCGATTTCGTTTTTGAAAAAGTTAAAAAGGTTATGGGTTTTTTTTGTTGTTGTTGTTTTTGCTGCAGCAAAAAAAAAAAAATCTTAGTTGTGTTTCTTAATGTCATCAGCTTTACTATTTTTACATAACCTTTTAAGTATTATTTTTATGAAACTAACTCCTCTAAATATTTTTCCTGAAAGGAATGAATACAAACAGTAGGCTGATACATCACCATGTTCACTTTTTTAATATTTACGAATATAATAATCTACATGTATGTGTATTCATGGTCTCTTAATATAGACACACTGGTGTATTTTAAATTTATATAAAAAAAACGAATAAGAATTGTAAGAATTTGAAAATTTCAATCTGCCATAGTTTGGGACAATCCATATTTTGGGGCAATGTATATGTAGATTATGCATGATCAGTAATTCAAATCAAATCCAGGTAATCAGTCATTGAAGAATGTTACTGATAAGTCCATGAATACGAAATACTAATGAACAGAAAACACAATTTATGTGCGAAATTAAACGGATATTAAAGATTTTATATTAAGTATCAACATCTTTTATTACTGAACATTGTTTGTTTTGTCACTGATTTAAAATGTACAAAAAGTCGACACGCAGAAGGGGCCCAAACCTTCTGCAACCGTCCGACCCTTAAACGTGCACCTGATTTTTTTTTTATCTGGGAAGTTTGTGTGTGAAGGCTGCTTCCATATCGACAATTAGACAGTCAAGAGTACCAAGTTCGAACCTAATACAGCATATAGCCGGTATTCCCTTCCACATATTTAACAAAATATGTTTAAAGTGATTTTTTTCCTCAGACTTAAACAAAAATGTCTTTTACACTATTGAGTCTAAAACTGATGATTATTCAAAGCCTTTACTAATTGATAGTGTACACAAGTCACTTTGTGTGTGTGTTATTATTATTTTTTTTTATGCCAGTTTCCGGTTGAAAATGCACGATACACCTAGTAGTTTTTTTAATAACATGGCTTTGCGAATGTAAAATATAAAATTATATCGCTCAAGGCTCAGTCCCAATTGACATTTTTTTGCCTCAGAGATGTACTCCCGAAATTGATGAGCCTCGGGAGGTGTCGGGAACAGATTCCCCTGTGTCCCGCGGAAGCTTCGAAAGCGTCGCAAGCCGTGTGGAGTCATCGGGAGACCTCGGGAGAACTTCATTGCTTGCATTTATGTTTTCAAAGTTTTATCGGGGAAAACAGGCCGGGGAAACATACGCGTAGCTTCCCGGAAGCTCCTGGTAAACATTCAAGGAGCTTCCGCGAACTTTTTTTTTTTGCTCCAAGGAATCCCCTAGGCTTTCTGTGACACATTCCAGATCATGTGATAGAATCTCAGAATTTTAAAAAAAATTCGGCAAGCGCACTCTAAAGTTTATTGCTTTTTTGGTCAACCTTCGACTTAGACGGTCAAAAAGACCATGGGACATTGCTGGGGGCATCCTCATAATCCCCCAAAAGTCTACCCTTGATTTTGTCTCTTAATTTCATCACCAAATTCTCATAATCTCCATAATCTTCCCCGAGGGACCTAGGATGGTTCGATACAACGATACATCCCCTAATCTACGGGGATATTCCCCCGATGATGTTTCAAATTCAGTGTAGCTCCGGGGCACCTTCCCCGATCATCGGAGAAATGTCCTGAGCATCGGGAGCCATCCCCGATAATACAAGGTCATTGTACCATAGCCGAAACATTAGTGAAAGTTTCAACGGACCAATCCCGAAGCTTCTCATGGGACTGCTCCGTCTTTTTGGCTCAAACATCTGATGCCATCGGGAGAAAATTTTTGTATATCCACATTCTCCAGTGGGACCTAGACATAAGATCCATGGTCTTCCATGGTCTTCAAGTTTAAAAAAAAACAACAAAAAAATCTTTCACTTGTATCCCCAGATACCCTTCAGAATGCATCTCCGTCACACTAAAAACATTTCTCCGGGGGGAGCATACCCCGACCCCTCTAGCACTCACATCACATTCAAATTTTACCCCCCCCCCCCCACCGGATCTGGATCCGGGCCTGTCTTCACTATATCTCCCATAATCTTGGTATTTATAAACATGTTTGCTAACAACATTTTCGACTTTATAATAGTTTTAATCTGTTTTACATGTAACAAGTGACAATTATTTAGCTACGCCGAATATCTTTTTTAAAGATATTTCTTGTTTTTCCTATGTTTATACTGTATACAATGTACTGGTTTATTGTTATTCAATATATGCACTAATAAACACGTGCTAAACATGACCAAAAAAAGAAATTTTCTTACACATTCAGTAATGAATTGGTGTAATGCCAGAAACCCATAAATGGCTATGTATTTAAAGATACACTAAATATTATCCACTTTCATACTCCAATAATGATTACATGCGTGCCAATATGTATCAGGTAAAAAATTACGCAATTACGTGGTTCGGTCATCCATGACTAGTTTACTCAGGTCGGTATATGGAATGTTGATTAAAAAAAAATGTATTTTCCTCAAGATAATTTGTATGCAGTGTCGTACCTTTTTTTTTTTTTTTTTTTTGCTAGAGTGTTTAGAGCAGAACGTATACATTTTCTTTGATAAACTTTTGAAGTGGAGAATGACTTGTGTTATTTAAAGTACATTTGGAATAAAAAACAAACAAACATGTTTTTACTTAGATAAATTGTCTGGTATTTGTCACAATAAAACTATACCAGTACTTCTAAGGGATTGACCGATACTAACGTTATAAGAACTTGTGGTCCGACCTGCTTGTCTTGAAAATCTTTTCAATGTTGTAACTTGTAAACCTATTACACAAACGGCAATTTAAATATTTTAAACTATACCAATTTACCCCAAAATATATACAGAAATTGAGGTGTGTGTGTGTGTAAATGTTCATAAACAAAATGAGTCCACAAATTTGCGTCGATTATGATAAAATATTTTCACTCATACTAATCTTAAGCGATGGAAACTGTCTGTAAAGTTTGGGCAAACACACCATGTGTATTTTCTATAATAGTTAAAATTGTAAAAATGCATGTGTTGCTACTTCTATTCAACTGGGTTTCAAACAGAAAGTTACGTATACGTTCGAATAAATATGGTTCGATATTGAATTCATGTTTCGAAATATTGCCTTGTTAAGATTTGCGTCGATAAATGTGGATAAACGGGGAATACGGAAATATGTTTATTCTCATAATCCTATGTGCTATTATTAGATTAAGATTATCAATTAAAATGTATTAGCTGCAGTCCCGGCGCGGTCCTCACATATCTGATTTTTGTTTTGCCCGTCAGTCTCCCGAAAATCTTATCGAGCCATTCACGTCCTAGTAATATGTCCCAAATAAATCAAAACCTCTGCACTCACCTTCCCGTGCCTGTCCGATAGGCGGTCCGAATTGTGCGGGTGATGATGGTGGTGGTTGGGTTTGGAATTTGGGTCACTCTCTGGGTACCAGTCTGTCCGGCTATCACCTCGTCTGCCCCGATCTGAGACGTCATCTAATATTTCCGCGTCCAGAAATTGTTTACCTCGATTGTTGCGTTCCATTTCGGTAACAGGGAAACCTTGTTCAGATATAATGTGATTATTTACACAAATAACATGTAATTCACACGTAATATTATATAATGTTATTAATTAAGCCCCTCCAAGTTGCGGTTTCGGGTTTTGGTCAGGTCACTTTAATTAGGTCGGTGGTTCTATACGGTTCTATGCGAATTTTAAAGTTGTGGTTTCGAACCTTGTTAGGGATTGACTGACCTTCCAATGCGCAAAGTACTGGTCCAACCATGGACCCATCGAAAGGGATCATTTTGTGTTGAAAGATTGACGTTAACTTAAATAAGAAAAAGAAAAAACGTCATCTAGACGTGTCTCCGTGCATTCGGGGTCTTTCTCCACCTGTAATTAGCTGGGCGTCGCTATATGACTGAAATACTGTCGAAGCGACGGTAAACTCAAATAGTCAAGTCAAGTCAAGGCATTTAGACGTCGCTACTTAATTGAAATTATGTGACGGCGAATAAGAACTGGTTGCTCTTCTCATTCATATATATATAAAGCGCTCGAACTCACTTTAGAGTTTTTCTACATAAAGTATGCACATTGTTTTATTGCCTCATATTATATATTAAATTGCAACACAGGGTCAGACTCAAGATTTTTCCTATTAAAGGGAGCCTATTTTTTTTCTGTCTTTTTTTAACCTCAGATACCTCTTAACCGACAAAGAAGTTTAAAACAATACGAAACTCAACCATGCTATTGAACACCACGAATGCCTTCAGCGGGGAAATCATATTTTAACAATAAGTCATCAATAATAAATTCAATCATGTTTAACAACCCTTTCGATTAGAATCGATAGGTGGACAAATACATTTAGCAAAGACAGTGCTCCAAGAAAATTAAAATGACAGACAAGCCCAGGGCAAGTAGATTGAAAAAATCAACTTGCCCTGATTGAAAACTTACTTGCCCTGATAAAGCGCGTTATTCTGTTAAGCGCTGTCAAGATTATGTTTGTAATTCATTGAAACTATACTATAGGGAGGGGGCCTTATAAGACTAGCAATTTAAGAAATAATACAAGTCTTTCAATTTGTTTAATGTATTTTATTTATTTTTCATATAATTTTTTAATAGTTTTATTTTTTGTAACAAAGATAATTTTCAAGGTTAACTTATCTTAATATTTATTAACAACATGGTATTTTTAATTATTTTTGTATTGTATAACAGTAGATTTTTTTTAAGGTTTTTTTTTCTGAATTTATTTATTATAATAACTTTAACTACATAAACAACGTTTGTGTTTCTTGGGTCGATCCTGTACCGATCAGTTCCTAACACAAACACATTATTTCCAGCCAAAGAAGGGAACTTTTCACAATGAACACAGAACATTTTATCAAGATCACTGTCATAGCGTAGCCACTCATGACTCTCTAACCATTTGGATTGAAACACGCGTTTACGTTTACTACTCTCGTAGATTTTGTCGGGGTTTTTTACTTTCGTTTTCGCCTTTATCGCGAGGCTTAAGCAAGAACTTCAACATCTTTTCCGTTGACAGTAAACTTACATACTGAATCAACTTAGGTTTTTTGTATTTTTTAATTCCCAGTATTTTACTCATTTTATTTATTCTTTGTTAAAAAGCATTCTTGTGATAATCAATTAGCGATTAATACAATAAGTTGGACAATTGGTCAATCGCGAGTAGTGGATCTTTAATTGTTTGCTTACCTGTTAACGATAAGATGGTTTGACAGTTTGGTCGACTCACAGACAGTAGCTAATCACACCATTAGTTAATTAATAACGAGTCCTTTATCGGTGCCTTACTTAATCCGTTAAAACAGGGTCTTTCAAATAGACCCTTGTTAAAACAACAATTTCTCTTCAAACGCAGAGTAGAAAAGTACAGTAGATACCCGAATGATGTATAAATTAATTAATATTCATAAGTCTATTTTTATCGCGACCAATCACGTTCGGCAATTGCTTCTGTTTCTATTTTCGGATAAAAGAGACCGACACCGCATGACGTAGTTATTGTGTAGCTTGTATCCATAGCGGTTATCGATTGGTTGAACCAGAATGTAAACTACCCCTATGACAAGGTCACGTTCGGTGATATTTATTGTGATTAGCGCGTTTTGCCTCGAGCAAGGTTTATAAATGATGATAATGAAATGGATTACTTATAGAGGGTCCGGGCAAGATTAAAAATTTGTTCAATGCGCCCGGCCTTTTTAGAGGCGCCCGGCCGGGCAAGATATTTTAAAATGGTGACCGGCCCGGATTGAAAATAGAGGAGCCCCGGGCGCCGGGCTATCCTGCTCTTGGAGCACTGAAAGAACCTTTCCCTTGGGTCAAATGTCGTTAATTGATGTGTCATTATCCTAGACACGTGCATTACATCAAAATACGTAGTAATCTAATCAATGGTCTCAAATAAATAATTCTGACAGAAATGGGAAAAGCATGTAAAATAAAGACTAAATTATTTCTACAGTATAAACAGTGGATGAACGTAAAGAAAATGGGAAACCATTGGCCTGAATACACAAACTCCTGATATTGCAATGACATGACACACTATATAACACTCAGAACGAAAATAAAAAATATCAGAATATTCAGGAAATAAACGTACTTACAAATTAAGAAAAATACATTTGACACTGGTTAACCATAATCTATCAACTATATCATTAGAAAAATGCTTTGTTCTTGATTTTCTTTCTTTTTTTGTTGTTGTTGTTTTCTTATATTCCCTTATGGTTGTATTTTTTTGTGGATTCTTGAGGTTTCGCGGTCTATTAACTGAACAATTTTCATTTGGTTATATAATTGTAGATCAATATTTCCATGAAGTCAACGAAAATTAGTGTCCCATAAAAAACCTATTATCTAACAGTACGTTGCAATATGAGAAAGTAAACCTACTTTCGTTTATCCCTTGCCTTACGATTACCTGAGAGTTTCATTTGTAGTAGAGGTATAAAATGGAACTTGTACTATTTTGCCATAGAGGTAGCTTTTGTGGCCACGTGGCAGAGTGTCCGATTTGCATACCGAAAGTCCCGAGTTCGATTCCAGCTCGAGGTAGTAGGATTTTAGTCGGTTATACTTGGTTATTGATCACATTTGTCCTCGGAATATTTTAAGTTTAGTGTATATCGTCCTATTTAATTCTACCATCAGTAATTCTTTTGTGAAATGTCTGATCATGTCCGGTCTCCTCTCTTTTGTTTAATTTTTTTACGTTGTACGTCCCCACTTACATAACTATAAAAGTTCCTATTTTGGTGTGAATTCATTTTTGTTTGTCTGTTGAGTTTAACGTCCCACCGACAGGATTTCAGTCATTTGGAGACGATGTCTACTTGAGACAGATATAGTGCTGCCACAATGCAGTATCACGCCGTAAACATATGACATGATACCACACCCAGTCACATTACCCTGACACCGGGCCAACTAGTCCTGCAACTACCCTTATATGCTGAACGCCAAGCAAGGGAGCTACAACAGTACCATTTTTACGACTTTGGTATTTCGTAGCCGGGAATCAAACTCACGATCTTTAAATGAAACTAACTTGTAGTTAGT
>CM037782.1:51252934-51302934 GCA_021229015.1 Solen grandis | reverse complement strand
TTAATTTTGCCAACTCTTCCCGAACTACCTAGTTACACCGGAGAAGCGCCCTCCAATGTCATCTTGCTAGGTGCACATTTTGACATTTGTCATTCTGCTTGCGTGCATGTGTTATTTTGCTTAGCTACATGTGTCATTCATAAATTCGTTAAACCGAATCCAAACTAGACTATCTAGCTATACACAGTGCTATACGGTGATAACTTGGAAATAAAAGCAGATGTAGTTTCAGGAATTTATTGTTGTGATATGTACGAATAATTAATGTTTAATGTAAAAAATAATATAAAAAAACACAGACGAAAACAAACGAGTACGCCGTATTGTTCTAGGCAACAGATGCTTGTCACTCAGACAAATGAAGCAAAAAACTTGTCAGAAGGCTAGAAGTATTTTTTGCCCTAATTCTGTTCCATAAAAACTAGTTAAATGATATTTTTACGATTAAATACATTCCTTGTTTCTATTAAAATAGCATCGCGTTGTTGATGCCAGAGTAATAGAGAATATTGTATAAAATAAAATACGACAGAAATTTATTTAAAAATGTCACAGACAAAGATTTCATTGTAACACGGCCTAGGTAGTTTTCTGTAGAAAAGTACCCATGTTTAAACTGGATACCGCACAAAATTTAGTGGGCGGAGTTTCCACGCTCATGCATTAACTGATGAAAAACCATGCAGTTATCCAGATAACCGCACAGTAATGGCGGACACTCGGTATATCAAATATCTACACAGTATTGTGACCACTCAAAATAATTGTATTCCCGATACGATTCCTGTAGGTGGTCCTCAGTATTCATCCTTATATGTAGTGTGCAAATCATTTTTCCCCTCAACTGTCCATTAGATCTACATATTTTCTATATTTAGTCATAAAATATTAAAATGAAATACACGTTAGCAGTGTGACCATACTACGTGGTATGTTACGCCATTTTAAGCTGTTACAAGCAGCAAATTTTGCATCGACTCGGACAAGAAAATTCTTATGCTCATTTTTTTCCCCACTTTTTTTAATAGGATATGGCGCATTCGAAGCAAAAAAAAATGACCGTGCACAGGGCCCTAATGATTTTTTGTTTGATATAAAGGATTTCTAAACACTCTAGAAACCCTTCAAAGCACATCACTAATAATGTTCTCCAAATATTAGAAACTGACCGATTTGGTTTCACTGAATTATTTCAGATCCAGGGTCAAACGTGAAACTAATTCATTACATCCTTCTCATTTCAATGCGAAACTGTACAGAAGGAGCCGAAATGTGAGGGTTTGTTTGGAAATAGTTATTTGACTGGTAAAGAGAAATTTTCCTTGCACTGAATGGTCATTTTCACGGGTTTACTCTTTGATAGCCAGGGCGCTCTATATTTGGGATCATCTGCATAAAAAAGTCACGAGACCATAGTACCACTTCCTTCCTATATTTGGCCATTTTACTGGACATATATTGCACTGGAGTCACTCGTGATCTTGATTAACCCGCCCACATACAGTGTACAATGTGCAGGTTAATCAAGCTCAACTAGTGAAAACCATGCAATATATATTACATAACTTAAAATCATTCATGGCAGACTATAATATTTTGTTTACTTCCAAATAAAACCAGAAATTCATTTTGATGTCACCATTTTCTTTGTTATTTTTAATCTTAAACGCATTAAACTTTGGATTTCGACACTATTATTTATGAACTGATAAAATGCGATGTTTACACATGTGTCAAGACCTTTCCTTCAACCCACAAACGCCCCAACCCAACCCCAAAACACACACACACACATTCACACATACACACCCACAACTTCTTTTACAATAGTCTGTACGCGAGCGCGTGCGTGTGTGTGTGTGTGTGTAAAAGAAGTCGAAAGGCAGGTTTTCAGTCTCTCTTTCCGTCCGGTATTATTTTTGAATTCATTTAAAAAGTATACATACCCACAAGTGGTCACCATAGTTTGCGCAGTTTCATATGCAGATATGGTTCCTTTTATGATATCTTCCACCGATCTTACAACAGGAATGTTGGTTAACTGGATATCATGCTTTTTTCCAGATAATTATGTGAAAATATGCTTGTTATCCACATAATTTAACTGACTAACTTGAAAAAAGGCGAGATATCCAGTTATCTTAAGTGAATATATGGCTGGCAGTAGTGGGCACTAACAGGCAGTTTGTCTTGTTAAGATGCCTAAATGGATAACACGAACGTTTTCTACTTGCCAGATACTAAGTGAATATGTGACAATTTTTCAGAAAAGTTTCGACATAACTAAGTTGATAAGTTATTGGCAGAAATATGCCACCATAAATATGTGATTGGCAGTAGTGGGCACTAACAGACAGTTAAGTCCTGTTAAGATACCTAAGTAGATAACTTGAAAATTTGCTACTTGCCAGATACTAACTGAATATGTGACAATTTTCAGAAAAGTTTCAACATAGCTAAGTGGATAGGTGGCTGGCAGAAATATGCCATCATATTAACTGGATATCATGCCCTTTTCCAGATAATTATGTGTAAAAATGCTTGTTATCCACATAATTTAACTAACTTGAAAAAAGGCGAGATATCCAGTTATCTTAAGTGTATATATGGCTGGCAGTAGTGGGCACTAACAGGCAGTTTTATTCTGTTAAGATACCTAAGAGGATAACACGAAAGTTTTCTACTTGCAAGATACTAAATGACTATGTGACAATTTTTCAGTAAAGTTTCGACATAGCTAAGTGGATAAGTGGCTGGCAGAAATATGCCACCATAAAGCGGAGACAAAAGTTGGCAGTTTTGTCTTGGTTTTGATGCATTAATGACGTTCTGGTCACATGGTATTGCTACACCGTAAGTTAAGCATTTTGGAAAATAAAAAATACCCTACTTTCACTTTTACATAATTTTAAACATTTTCGGAAAATGTAATTGGCAATGGCCCAGAACAGTGAAAATTTTATGGCAAATATTTCAGACCATGTCTTTTGAATGCAAAATTTTTCACATTCATAGCACATCATATGACATCATAGACGCTAGATTTCACGTCAGTTAAAACGTTTATACGCACTCTGCAGAATTTTTTTTTGAATGGATTTTCTAGTGAATTCACAGAAGGTATAAGTTAGACTTTTGTTGTGAATCCTTACTTTCGTTTTCAAAATATTGAAAAGACCGAGGTTCTGTGGTGAAACCAAGTTAAAAAAAATATGACCTCGAAATTAAATTTAGTACAATCTGACTAAAGTACTCGATCTTCTTACAATCTTATGTAGCGTAGGAGATGACTTTAGTCAGATTGAGTTCTCCATTTGAGATAAAAAGGTGAAATTCACACATATTGTAATTTTAAAGGTTCAGATTTTCATAGGCCGGATGTCATTTGACATCATGGGGTTATTATATGTTTTCATTTCTCGTGCAATAAATTCAGTGTGATCCCAATGGTCCAGAATTACAAAACAATTATGACATATATTGAATATGCTGAATTTTCATATGCAATTATATTCACATCCATATGACATGAGAAAAGACGTTGGATCAAAAAGATTGTAAGCGATCTGCAAACATTATAAACTGATGAATTTTTCGAAAATTTTCAAAGAATGTAAAGGTTACAATCTAGATACCTAATATTTTCTGCATATTCCGTATTAATAATTTTCAGTTTGATTGAGTTTTAAACGGTTTGCAGAAAGTCCTATCGTTTGCCGTGCAAATGAAATATAGTTATTATTATTTTATTTTATTTTTTCATTACATAAATTTTAGTCAGTTTCCACATAAAAGGAAATCAATACCTAAATGACGGACAAATTAGAAAATGTCAATAATATCTCTTCCGATCTAATATATCAACTTTTGATTCTAACCGCCTAGAAATTCAGAAAAAAAAACAACAGTTCTACTGTCTGGCTCCGTCTGTTATGATGTCGATCTGTTCTAGTTAGTAAAATAATATTGCCAACCTATTGATACAATAAAAAGTGGCAAACTATCATCTTTTGCTAATTTTAGTCAAGCATTTAATTTACTAGTTCGAAATATCTGAACGGTGAACAGGCGAGGATCCAGGATTTTTGGTGGGGGGGGGGGGGGGGGGGGGGGGCGTAAATCAAGCAACTACCGCTACTTACATTATATTAATAATATATAGCATGTTTAATGCCATATATATAAACACACACGTATACTGATTTAACTGAGAAAACAGTTATTCTATCGGCATAATATTTTTTTTTTGTTGCATGGCTATTAAGATATTTTTACAACATTTAACTAGAAATTACTAAATCATTAAATAGTTCCACACAAAACAATCAGTAAATATTGGTTTAATTCAACTCAACTCAAATAGATTATTTTCTAAGTCGACAGCGCAGTTGTCTTTGGCAAATGCATCAATAATTACAATGAATTGATAATGCACGAACAATAAAATCACAAGATTATATGTGTACAATTTATGGCGCGTGTGTATATTAATTCAAAATCTTTAATTCATAAGAAATTATGCAACTGAATCTGTCTTTCAAACAGAGCACTATACTTTAAATATCATTTTATTTTCACGTATACTTATCGAAAGTATTTTTAAGTATTCGAGTCTTTAAGTTACATATCTATATTTTGGACACACAAGCAAGAAATGATATCCAGATTCAATCATAGATGAGTTACAAGCACATAATCCATTTTTCTATCTGTTCCATCGTATCTCCCTACTTAATATTTAGTTCATGGCTAGATAAACGAAATGCACTCACAATCTTTGGTATAATCACTTTTTTATTATTTCAAAACAACTCCCAACACCTCTGAACAATATGTTAGAATAGGTGTAATCATTCTGTCAAATAACTAATTTTGTTGATACATGTATATCAAAATTTAAACGTTGAAAGATATATAACAATTCCGACATCCCTCTCATTGCTTGTTCAGACAATGATTTAATTGCATAGGACATAGTGTCAACATATAACATTACTACCCAGGTAACAGAACATATCCAAAACTTCAATAAGCTGTTCATCTATATTCCACTGACATTTATTTATCCTTTTTCTTTTTTTTTCTTTTTATTATCAAAAATGCATATTTTTGCCTTTCTTGCATTTATTCACTTTATAAACACTTTCGCTGCATAAAAACGAAAATCGACGGCACCAATGATGTGTAAAAACTCATTTATCCGATTTATAATGGGCACGCATGATAATCAGGTAATTTTATAGTGCTACATCTGAGAATATATTTTAAAGCAAAAGCATCATTTTCTTTTCTTTCGCACTTGTCGAAAAATAAACATCTTAAATCTGTCTAAGACAGGTATAACTGAATGGATCCAGCCTTTTCCGCTTCGATGGACCGGGCAATTTTCAATGTATCGACTGCTACTGCTTGTTTAGATGGCGGAAAGGTGCCAAACCAGCGAAAATGAAACTGATACGAGAAAACTTAAGTAATAACGAATTGAAAATGACATTTCGATTTTGATCAAATTGACTGACTCTAATTGTCACATACAATTTTTTTAAAATTGTGGATAAACGCATATAAAACCCACCTTGGTTGATTTTAGAGGGGGGGGGGGGGGGGGGGGGCGTACGCCGCTTCCGCCCCCTCTGAGGTTAGGTTATATGGTCAAAGCAGAAAAGAGGAAGAGAGGCGGACAGTATGCTCATTAATCCTTTCTTGTTATACACTTAGTGTAGGGTAGAGTATATTAATTAAGACATTTCTACATTAATTATAGTAAATCTCTGGCAAAACTCTAATAATTAGAGCAAAAAAAAACTTACAAAGCCTAAACTATTTGTTCTCAGATTGATCTAGATCTATGTCTGTTGTTTCATGGCCACATTCTAATGTATGCAGGTGTGTGTTGAAGATTTATGATTTGAACTAGGAACGTCTACGATTTTGCATGCATTATGGGAAATAACTGCTAAAAGATTGATGATACGGTGTAGGGAGTTAACGTTCTTTACGTTGTCAAGGAATCCTTCACTTCCGCTGTCAATGTAATCAAAGATGGCGGCTACAGGTGTATCAGGAATTCCTGATTATTACGAAAGAAAAGGTTCCCTTTTCTTGCGATCTGACCATATGAATTATGGTCGTGCAACATTAAACTCAAATTGGTAAGCTTCTTAATGCTGAAATTTTAAATGAACACATTGCGTAAACGAAGAAACAAGGTGAATTGCAGATATTTCATAGAGCCCTGTCTCTATCTCTGCCTAGGATTTAAATGTCTTTGGATCGTTAGTAACTAGTTCAGTTTTATTAAGTTAAGTTTATTCAAACTTATAACTTCACAAATGAATGATAAGATTTTGTCATAAATGGATTAACATGTTCCAATTGTCAATTATGGCGAAATTTATATGATGTAGAAAATAAAATGCTGGGTTACATTGGTCACCTGTTTAAGAATTAAAATGATTGCTTCAAATGGGAAGTTTAAAAAGGTGATTGAGTACTGAGTTTTTTGAAATATAAATCAAGATTTGAACATTCAACAATTCTTTTTATTTCAAATATATGACTTTTAATAATTTGCATTAATTAATCCAATCGCGGCCAGGTCACCAATCATATATAAACAGGGTATTTGCCAAGGAATAGCTCAGAAATTTCTTAGAAATTACAGGCTATTACTGTACTAGCATGATGTTGCTGCTTCCCTTTCGCTGCCAACAGGACCAGTAGTCCCAACAATGAGCCGCTCAGCGCGACATGCTATTTTTGTACTGGTTTTCACGCCTCTGCGTCCCGTAGGGGATATCACAACTGTTGGCAACTGTGCTGTTTCATTGTTATGGGCTCTTCTGTCCTGTAGGCAACAAAAGGGTTAATTAGTTTCAACTAAGTTTAACTTAATTTGAAAATTAGCACACTCTGGGCTGTCTGTAGAAATGAAAAATATATATCTATAATGATCATAGTGGTTGAATACAGGTTGGGAAATTTGCAGCATAGTAATTAGAATGTTTGTTTGTATGTTGAGTTAAACATTCAACAGTATTTCAGTCATTTGATATTATTTCTACTTAAAAAAGATAAAGTGCTACATACACACTGCATTATCATGCCATAGACATGTGGCATGATACCATACCCAATCACATTATCCTGACATGGGGCCAGCCAATCCTGGAACTATCCTTGTATGTTGATTAAGCCACAAGCAATGGAGCTATACCAGTACCATTTTTTATGACTTTGGTATGCTGCGGCCAGGGATCTTACCCATGACCTCTCACTCCTAAGGTGGACACTCTAACCACTCGGCCACAGGGAACAGTGATATAGATTGTATATGCACTGATAATGGAAGAAAACTTACAGACTAGAATAAAATGGGCAGTTTTGTCACATATTTCTCCATATTAAGATTGTTGAATTTAATTGATAATTTTAATTTTTTTCATTTGCAGAACTAGACCAAATATCTCTTAAGCAGTTGAAAAAAGGTAGCAATGTGATATTAACAGAAATATTATGACAGGAATTATTTGAATTTAGAGATTACC
Source organism: Solen grandis (assembly GCA_021229015.1). Classification (NCBI taxonomy): domain Eukaryota; kingdom Metazoa; phylum Mollusca; class Bivalvia; order Adapedonta; family Solenidae; genus Solen; species Solen grandis. Next base: position 51,295,387 of record CM037782.1, on the reverse strand, counting down.
ACATACTACTAAGTTAATTTCATTTTCCCCAGATATTAAATACTGCATTTCATATAGTACTTATTTTTAATACATATATATAAAATCTTTTTAAATTTGGTGTTTTATACTAGCTATTTCACAAATATTTCAGGCACCAAGCAAGAGAAGCAGAACCCAAGGATTATGACCTCAGTAACAATGAAGAAAGAGATCTTGGTAAAGCTACATACAAACGAATTGGTGATGTGACAGATGGGGTGAGTCATCCACTTAATTAAATCTTAAAATGAATATAAAGTCAGTCATGTATGTTTTGTATTGTTGTATTTTGTTGTTGTTTTGTTTGGGTGGTAGACATTGTGAACAATGGACAATGTGAACCTGTTACCCATACAGTATGAACTGTTTTTGGAAACGTATAAACCCTACAAATTAATTACAATATAATATTACATGATTATACATATATGTGTTAAACATATAATCTGAATTTAATACATTGTAGATCCCAATACAGGGTTTTATACAACAGAAATACATATATTTGTATTTTGCTTTTGTTTTTCTTGAGTTCATATGAAATATCAAATAAAAAGTGTATGGTTGGTTTCTGTAAATTAAAAATGATTTATTGAGAATAAAAATAGTAAGTGGTAAGAGATAGTAAAGATATTTTATTGAAAAAATAATACCATTAGTATTTAAATCAGTTAATTGTTTGTTTGTTGGGTTTAATTTCCCACCAAAAGTACTGCAGTCATTTGAGGACAGATATAGTGCTGCACACTGCAGTAAGTATCATGCCAATAGACATATGCATGGTATGTACTACACCCATACGGGCTCACATCTTCGAATGAAATGGTTCACATCCATCATCATAAACAACAGTTCACATTTCCATATTATATTATGCATAATTAGCGGTTCACATTGGTTGTGGTTCACATATTGTCTGTAATTTGATCGTTTCTTTTATTTATTTTTTTCCAGCCAGCCCTTGCTGACATCAGAATCTTTAAAATTACACAACGTTGCCTTCTAATCATATAACTAGATTTTTTTTTTTTTTTTTTTTTGGATGAACATGACTTTGAGAAAGATAAATAAAGTAAGGACCATATGCATTCTAGAGATTAAGTTTAAGCTTACTGTTGTCGGGTTATAATTTTGTTTGTTTGATTTTTTTTTCAAGGTGGGGACTCCCAGCTAGGACTCTTTAATATATGGTTGGCAATTTAGAGATCTGGTCTGAGAGATTTGGGAGCCACTAGCCAATATAGAGTTTGGCTGCAAAATTAGTTTAATATGTTTGAGAATCAAAATCTAATAATCACAAAGTTGTAAAATAATATATTTAGTTTTGTAATGATCAAGCATTTAATTATGGATAGAATTCTTGCAATATGTGCATATTAATTCAATTTTCTATACCTAGATCAAAACACCCAGGTGATTGTTCAGTGTAAAACATTTTGAGAGGTTTTGAGTGCATTGCATGCATGGCCAGAATTTTATAGGTCTCAGGGAATTGCAGTGAGTTGCAATATTTAATTTACTTCTGTGTCTAGGACACATAAAACCTGTGTCTCAGAAATCCCTGCTGTTCTGTATTGGTTCCTGTGCAAATTTTACGATTAACAATAAAACAGATATATATCAGTATATTTCTTCATGCTATTTAAAATGAAAGCTTTTGGTTACTTTATTTTCAGTCTTTGAATCAAACAACATACCAAGTTTTCGCTGATCAGTCAAATTTGAAAAAGCAGTTTACAGAGCAAGTTGTCAGAAAACCAATGGTCAACTTGGATACCTTGGATGATGTGGACATAGAAAGGTAAACACTTTAAAATACTTGAAATACTTAACCCTTTCCCTCATATATACTCATTTTAACGCCCTCAATAGGTATCACATAAAGCCTGATCTGCAGAAAACCACAGTTAAACCTTACCAAATTTATTTTACAAAATCCTCATTTCCAGACCACTGAGGAGCAGCGAACAGCATAAAACCTGATCAGCCTGCGAGTTACTCGCAGGCTGATCTGGTTATATTCTGTTCGCATAGGTCTTTTCATGGTGTCCTCTATGAGGGAAAGGGTTAAGATACAGTAAAATCTATGAAATCGTTGATAGGAAACTGAAAACTGGCTGTTTTTTTGTTGTTGTTTTTTTTCAAATTAATTTGAAATAAGTTCAATGTTTGGATCCTCTCACCAGTCCTTTTCAAAGGTAACCTGTTCAGAGCTGAACACTTACCATGGTCCAGGTTTGACTTTATAAATGTATTACAGTAACATACATTTGGAAAATAATAAAATATATATTTTTTTAAATATTTTAACATATATTTGTTACAATAATGCTGTTATTTTAGAATTCTGTTGAGGCTGGGCTGAGTAATTATAATGTTTATTGTTAATATCATATTTCTATACTATGTCATATAGAGGATTCATTATTGATCATTTTTGTTGACAGGGAAATTGGAGCACCTAAACATGGCTATGGTTCTGTCTTACCCCGCCATAACCCAGATTACAACAAGCATTATCTGCAGAGCACTCATAGAGCAGACTTCACCCCACCAAACCCTGACTATGTACCAGTCCCGGTAAGCTTAGTTTCATGCCCATATATATATATATATACATTCTGATATCAATTACGTTTGACTCGGTTTTATTATATTAAATCCCACTATCCCCTTGTAGAGAGTGGGGACTATATAGGAGTCACTTTGTCCATCGGTTCGTTCCTCTGTCCCAAAATGTGGCTGGGATCTAGCCTGACAAAATATCTGTGGATTTTCAAATTATTTGACACAAATGTTTGCCTTATCAAGACTAATGACCAGTTGCAAGAACCAGATTGGTAGCTCAAAGGTCAAGGTTAGACCGGGTGGTCAAAATTAATACAAAAAATGATTGCCAATTTGCTTGTCTAGACTCATTCAAATAACTTGGCACAGGTGTTTTTTAATGAGACAGAGTGTGACATCAAAGAACCAGATTGCTAGCTCAAAGGTCAAGGTCATACTTAGAGGTCAAAGGTAATAAATAAATGCTGGGCACCTTGGTCCGGAGGTACCATACCTGCAGTGGGATCTGAAGGTTGTTGTTTCAGTTATTGGGGGCAAAGATTTAATTATCATGATCGTCTGAGTTGCAAAATTCTGGTTAAACCTAAGCAACATGCATCAACGGGGAATAAATATAAGTTATAAGAACTTGTTTCACAATCAACATAAAATGAATTTTCAAACTAGATAAGTGCCAGTAGGCCTCTTTTAACTAAAAATGAATTTTTCCATTGACTGCAGAATCTTCAAATTCACTTTACTAAATAATGGTATATATATCAGCTTTTAGATATTGTTTATCATAGACAAAAAAAGGGTTGTTGTTTTCCTTTATAGTGGTATAATAGAACATACAGTATAAATGTTATGTGATATGTACACTGGGAAAGACTTTGAACAAAACATGGTTCTAACTCACAACCATCTGAGATGAAGTCCGTGGTTTCTACAGGACTTATAATAGAACACAATTATTGAAAATTGATTGAAACTAAGTGTGCATTATCATAACTGTTGTAATGATCAAAGAAAGTAATTTTTGAGTGAATGAGTAATGTCTGTTTGACCTCTTTTCTCAAATAATAAATTGGAAAACACATTTTTTGAAATTTTAAATTTAAAGGGGGGATAGAACCCATTTTTAAAGGGGGGGGGATAAATAAAAGACGGGTCTGTTTTTTTCGGCTGCCCAATTTTGGATCATGAGTGTTCAGATTGATATTCAAAGATCATGCATATATAGCTTGTTCTCTATAGATTCATCAGAAATTTGATAATAAATTTTAATTTGACAAGGGATATTGTCATGATAAAAATTCATCATATGTAAAAGGGGAAAATAATATTTAAGCATGTATAACTCGGGTAGTAGAGCATTAATGCCCTATTAGCAAAAGCTCTAGGTTCAAGTCTCGATCAGGTTGCATAATTATATTTTTCACCCTATGACATACAGTGATCAGAATATCAGTACCTAGCATCATAGAAAAATGTTCTTTAAGTGTAATATATACTTTGTACATGTACTTCTCTCTCCTTGTCTTTTTCTTCTTACTGTTTTTGTAAAATCTGTAAATAAAATGAGCTGTATATATTCATATATTTGTATATCTCAGGAAACAAAATCAGAGGTATGGTGGTGAATACAATTCAATTTCTGTTTTGCAAAGCTTTGTAGATTAGTGTATATTTTAATATGTATAATATGTAGAAATTCACAAAGGAATGCTCACAATATAGCCATCACAGTTGCCTAGTATACATAAATCACATATCATATTAATAAATATATTCCTTGCATTATTAATGACATAAATCACTGTAAGTAAAACAATTAAATTTTGCATTAATTGTTTAAACATTTTGTATGTTCCTCACAGATAGGGACCAGTTAATTTGCTTTTCAAAGCATTTTCAGTTTGCTTAGAATATTCTTGCTTCATAATTATATCTATCTATCTTATTATGTCACTTTTCTTGTTTTATGTATCTGCTTTGACTTTTTACATTGTGACTCACTCTGCAAACAAATTTAGTTTTGTTGAGTATATAGGAAGCAGCATGCCCATCCCTTTATCTGTCTCACTTTTGTGTCCACTATTGGCTGTTACTGTGTAAATCCATATATGCTCTTACTTGACACAAGGGTGAATGTGTCATGACCTTCACCCAAGATCATTAGCTCAAGGTCAAGAACACAGCATGTGTAAGATCTAAATTTGTACCATAAGTTGGTAAACCCCTGTTATAAGAAGCACATAATTTGCACAGTCTGCTTAAGATGAGAGGTCATGTGAGGACCTCAACCCAAGATCATATACAAGGTCAAGGTCACATCCATTGCAACTACATATGTACTTGAATACTTTCTGGCCTTAAAATTGATGTTATTGAAATTAGAAGCTTGACTAAAATATATTATGTTTTTTTCAAGTAAATTTATAGTAATAAAATACAATATCATATTATCTTTAAGCTTAAATGAAGCTTTTATAATCTTAATACCATTACACTGTCATATTAAAAATGTCAAATTATGTATTTTGTCAAAAGATATTTTTACAATACTTGAGTGCTTCAAATATCACTTAAATGATTAAGATCAAACCTTCATATCAAGGAGAGATAGGGGCTGTAACTCTGCTTGAAAAATATGCTTCAAATTGCTGTTACAAAATGTGACCTGAGTTTACTCCCTTGCTATGTAAAATGAATGTTTGTGTTTCCTATGCTTGCTTCATTCAGATTTAGACAGTGTATTTGGATATATTACTTTTCAAAGTATTTGTCCATTTTGCTGTCTGTATTTAAATATGCTTATATGATTAAAATTGATGCCAGTTGATTAGTCAGTGTGTATTAAAAAAGCAGGAATAAAGGTTGCCTTCAGTTATTTAGATTACATTAACCCTTTACCTCTATAAAGAGGTGTTTTTTTTTTTTTTTTGCCTTTGGAAACAGAGCAGAGCCAGATCAGACAGCTCCTTGAAAAAGCTTTCTGATCTGGGTCATAACATTGTTACTTAGAATCTACACAGTCTGCATGGCAAAAGAAAAATCCATTATTTCATATCCCACTTGAGGTTCAGTAAATGAATATTCATCAGGTCACAAATTAATGCAATTAATATTCATGAGGTAAAGGTTAAAATGATTATTTTTTTGTGTGTGATTCTGTAGGTGGGGGTGTGAGGGGGGGGGACCCCAGTTAGTATTGAATAATTTTTCAAATTATTATAAGTTTTTAAGGACAATTTTCGTAATATATGCTATATATAAGTGTAACAAATAATGTATTTTATTTATTCTTTCACTAACCAGTCATGTTCATGCAAGGGTTAAAAATGTGATATTTCAAATGTATTTTACATTTTCAAGGAATGCCCACCAGACTTTGAAGACAAATCTGCTGCGTACAGGAAGTGTCACTCTCAGTTCACAGACACAGCTGATTATCGCAGACCTGGCCGAAACACCTGGCAGGATGAAAGCGGCATCTATACAAATTCACATTTCAAACAAGAAGTGTTCAAGCCAACTGATCCTATACCCCCTCAGATTTAATTCAGGCCATTTCATGTTAAGGATTATATGAATTTTTTATCAGTGTATATTATATGACATTTATATGAAATTTTGATACTTGTGAATATCTTTATGTATGTGATCTATATGTAAGTATTATTAAGCATCAGCATTATAAATTTATGCGCTTTTGTAATTGTGATATAATTGTTTTGAACTACACTAATTTTAATATATGAAAAAGTATACTAATAAAATGATATGACAATTTCATACTGAATTTTACTTTTTGAAAATACAAGTATATGTTGTAAAATTTCATTTTGGAATTCAAACGCCAAATGCCATGTTTAAATTTGAGTATAATGATAATCATAATATAAAAAAAATGTTTTCAACTAAATATATGATATAAGAGGTAAAAATATCTTATTACAGTCATGAGTTGTAGTCTACTTTCAACTGTTCAGAATAATTAAAAATACATGCCATTATAGTTAAGTTTACATTATCATAAATATATGTCTAAAAAAATAAAATTGAGATTCTGTTTTTAAAGAAAAGTTATTTAAAGGGTCATCTAAGATTTTTTTTTTCATACACTGACTTTAGGGTAAATAGATATGTAATCACAAAACTTATCTCTTTTGGATTTGTCTCCCTTCCTTTAATATATTGGACAGTCAGGTCACAGTTATTTGAGTAAATGTACAAAATATATAAATAATTTATAAAATGCAAATGCTATTTTTCTCTTAAATACCTTATTATTTAACCAACACTGGCTGTGTTTGAATTATTTAGTGAGAACAAGCCTTAGATGGATCTCTACTTACCATTTTTCATGTTACATTAAAGGGTAAAACTCTTTTGTATGATATACTTTTTTACATCCATGTTAACTGAGTTAAATTGACATGTTTCTTTTGTCCCTTATTTATTTAATATATTAAACCCATTTTCATTTACTACTTGACTATAGTGTTATGAAAGATGTTTTAACCCTTTACCTCATGAATATTCATGTGCAAATTTATGTCTTGATTAATATCAGTTGACTTAGTTTTAAATGGCATATGAAATTATGGATTTTTTTATTTGCCATCCAGACTGTGTAACATCTAATCTTCAGTATTGTATGTGAACAAACCTGGCATATTTGTCCTATAGGAGCTGTCTGATCTGGGTTTGCTCTGTCTGCCAAGTGCATCAAAACTAGTCTATATGAAGTAAAGGGTTAAAAATATCCTAACATATTTCTCTTTAACCCATGCACACTGTTTATACTACTGTATATATAAAAGACCAATGTATGCCAAACCAGCATTTGAAATGTTGAATGAACATTTCTATGCATTTGTGCAGATCGACACACAGCGTCATATGAGTCACGACAGGGAACATATAAGTAAGATGTGAAAATCTATTACAACCTTTTCCAATTGGACACAACTTTTTTCTCTTGTTCAAGTGATGTGTAATCATAGTTGGTCAAAGTAGGTCTTATATAACTGATTAAATAGATAGTAAAACAGCATGAAATATTAATATCATTCCTCAGTATTTTTAACATATCCTGGCAAGTATTCAGATGGAATCAAAAATGGTATGCTAAGTCTTTATGATCTGTTTCACCCCTAAAATTTAGGTATGATGGAAAATAAAGGATTTCTTGCTACTGGACCAGTGATGTGAATATAATTACTTGAATGTAAACAGTGTAGTAAGTTCATGGTCAAATGTTTTAACTGGAAAGATTTGTGGTGTATACCGAGACATTTGATGATTTGTCTACTCCCACTTACAATGCGGTGGTATTTTGAAATAAGGTACACTCAATCATGATATTTGTAAAGGCATATTTGTTATATTCCTTACACAGTGTGGGCGAGGGTGTTTTCCGTAGGTGTATGCAAATTAAGTAAATATGATTTCTTGTAAATGGACAACTCCTGTTTAAATCTTCATGGATTGTGTAATCACTTTGCATACACATTCTTGTACAACTTTATTTTCATGTTATCATTGCATCACACTCATCATTTCATTAAACTTTATCAAAACATGTTTATTCATTCTTTTTTCTATTTTGTTCAATTGGTTAAAATTAAATCGATATCGCAATATGCTCTTCAGAATTCTTGATAATATTAGAAGCGTTCATAATTATGCTTTAATGACTCAGAGCAGTGCACGTCAAGCCTGTGTCCACGCTCAGTACCGATGTACCTTAGCTCTTAGTATTACTTGAGTATTTAAACATGTTACATCATCTGTTTCTCAAGGTAAAGTGCTTAATCTGCTGTTGGTAATAACCTAACATATACTGTTACTGTCTACGACGGAATAAAATATTTAGATATTTTTGTTAAGACGTTTTGATAAAATGCTACTGTGTGATACCCGCGGGGATCGCAGGTTCGGTCCTTACCTACCTTAATTGTCTTTGAAGCTAACGATATATCGAGCGGAAACCGTTAGTAATGGTTGTAGAGTTTACTGTTTGCGCGCGCGAGAGAGAGAGAGAGAGAGAGATTTACTTGGATTTGTGATAGACTGAAACACCCTGTACCTTTAAGTCAAAGTACGCAGTCGCGTTCAAGGTAAACCAATTATATGTATACACATGTGGGTTCGATCCCCGGTCGCAACATTCCTAAATTGTAAAACAGGTACTAATATAGCCCCCCTTGCTTTGCGCTCAGCAGACAATGGTAGTGGCAGGCCTGGTTGGCCCGGTGTCAGGATAATGTCAGGATAATATGACAAGGTGCGGCGTGATACAACAGTGTGGCAGTACTACACATTTAGTAGACATGATCTCCAAATGACCGAAATTCTGTCGGTGGGACGTTAAATCCAGTGAACAATCATTATTAACTGAGTCTCTCTCTCTCTTCCCACCCCAATCTCTTTCTTCCCCCCCCCTCTCTCTCTCTCTCTCTCTCTCTGTTACACATATATGTAACAAAAATATCATCCATAACAACTGGGATAGTAATTCATATTGGCATATAGTGATATCAAATATCTTTCTGGTCTTCATATAGCAGTGGAGGCACAATTAGTTATCCCTTCCCTGCGGCTTCAAATGTCGCTAGTTTATTCATGACGCTGTGTGAATACTGTGGATCTAATATAATTACGCACCCGGGATAATTATTGCGCATAATTTCACAATGATCAGCAAAAACCCATTTGAGATCGATAGTGGAAATCTGGTTACCACATATGATGTGGTGTTACATAGGTCTTGTGTTAGTCTGTAATTATATGGCCTCTCTACCGATTCCCACCCACCCATGGGCAACAATATATAAACTCCAAGGACACATCATTTTGGTGTGTAAAAACTGTATGGTACTATGCTTTGGACTATTATAGTACGACATAAAATAAATAATGTGACAATTATTTTAATTGCCATAGATATAGATAAAACCAAACCCCAGTCGCATTTATTAATTATCCGGACTCTCTGGCGAAAGCAGGATCATTTTTAATGACTATGGCACGCCATTGTAAGGGACAGAACCATTGACTTTCTGCCACGACATTTGGGACCAGTTTTATGTGTTTTTGTTTGTTGGGTTTGTCGTCCCACCGACACTATTTCAGTCATTTGGAGACGATGTCTACTTGAGACAGAAATAGTGCTGCCACACTGCAGTATCACGCCGTAGACATGTGGCATGAAACCACACCCAATCACATTATCCTGACACCGGGCAAACCAATCCTGGAACTACCCTTTATGCTGAGCGCCAAACAAGGGAGCTATGCCAGTACCATTTTTTTACGACTTTGGTATGTCGTAGCCGGGGATCGAACCCACGACCTCCCGCTCCCGAGGCGGATCCTATAACCACTCATGAATATGTTAATAATAGTATATGCGTACTTGCTGAATATAAAACAAACATCATTGATGCATGAACAACTTATATTGTATACAGGTTGGAACGAAACAAATCAATATATCAAACATGTCTAATAAACTCGGCTGAAAAAGAATATGTAAAATCATGTCTTGCCCTCCTCCTTACAGCCATCTCGTTTTTAATATGAAAACAAATCTTTAAAATATCAATATTTTTTTTCGAAATAACAGGTCAATGATATGAAATTTAAAAAAAATCGATACCAAACATAATTCTGACACTGGCGATAGAACTTCGCTCTTCCCAACCCCTATCCCCTATGTAAGATATATTAAATATTTATGTTATATACCGTATAGGGGAAAGGGGGGATGCGAATCTAGCGCCAGTAATTTCTTAGAGAAATTTACATTTAAATTTAAAAAAGGAGAGGGGACGCTGAATAGCCACGTTCTTTGGCAACAGACTATATGCGGCACATTATACTGAGAAACACATAGAAATACATAAGATATTTCAGCTAGTTTTTGAGAGGAATATATAAGTATCTACATCTTTCTATAGGCTACACAATTATATTGAAACTAACTTGTACCAGTAATAAACAAACATTTACACGCAAACACCTTTATATAAAATCATATGTTGATCTTTCAAAATATCAGACAACAGAAAAGCAAGTATATAAACAAATATACAATCAAAAATAAAAATGTAGCGAAACATGTTTAATTGCGGTACATGATTGCGTACCCTAGAATGATAATAATTAATTAACTTAAACTTTGCTAGCATTTCCAAGTAGTAAATAAAACAAACAACACATTACATTTAAACATCAAAAAGTATAGCTGACTAATCTAAACATGGGATATATCAAGCATGAATAATTATTCTTTTGAATAATATTTCATATGAGCGATCTTTATTTCTAAATTGAGTGAAAAGTAATGAGACAGAAAAAAAACAACATTGAGCCAGTAAAGTGTTTGTTCTTGATCATTTTCATGACCACAAATCAGGTAAAACCAATGTTTTGACTGACTGACTGACTGACTGACTATTTGAGTTTAACGTCGCTTCGACAGTGTTTCAGTCATATAGCGACGCCCAGCTAATTACAGGTGGAGGAAGACCCCAAATGCACGGAGGCATCCGGGTAGAACCACCGACCTACCGCAAGCCAGCTGGAAGGCCAATGTTTTGAAAGCCGGACTCAAAACTAGATTACAATAGTTTGGATTCGTTTAAAACACTGGTTCCCATTCGAAGCAGCCATACATAATTTCAGTTATTGTACATTCAACTAGTGACAATCATAAAGAAAATCAATCTACGTATATGCTTATAAATAAATAATGTTTCTATGGTAACAGCTGTTGAAGCATATGACAGGTTGATATGTTCGCAACCAGGGTGATTTACAATGATCTTCAAATTTGCTGGAGATAATCTTTGCCATTAAAAGAATACGGTAGAAAAATACAAATATGGGGAAATGAAAGAAACAATTTTGGAAAACAAAACAAAACAAAAAAACATGAACGCATATAACGTTTAGTTGCTAAATACATTCAGGCTGAGTATAAAATAAGAGAGACCATGTCGTGAGTTGTGAGCCAGGAATAATGTTTGAATTTTGAAAAAGATCAATAGCATATGCAAACAATACTGTTCAATTACTATTGTGGTAGGGAGAAATCCAATCGAATATCTAGGCCATGTAGTCCAACTTGTTGTCACTCTGCTTAAAGATTTACCGTTGCAATTAGAAGTTAGAAGACCTCTTTGTCTGCAATATTAAAAATGTGTACATATACCTGCCCTGTGTAGACAGTTTAAACTACAACGTAGATTCGAATGTTAGCACAAGAAAAGAAATAACTGAATAGTATGTACCTTTCGGAAAAGAAGCCAAAATAAACGAGTACATGTACACTCTTAGAAAACGTTTAGTAAAGTATATAACACTGTCTCAAATATCAAGGGAACAGGAATCAAAGAATAAACGAGTGTATCCACGAATTAGTCTTAGAAAAAGACACCTCGAAATTAATGTCAACGAAATATCATGAACTACACGTACAGTACATGGCTGTATAGTCTATAAACAATCATAAAATACCATTTAAAGTCAGCGATTGAAGCTTACTTGATAAAATGATATATTTCAAAGGAGGAAGAAGTATGTAGAAACTCTCTCATATAGTGAAAATAGCTCGTAAATCTAAAGTAGTTTCTGGGGTAAAGTGCGTTTGATCGAGTGAAATCCAGTATAAAAAATGCATATAAAGCACATCCTGCTGTCGTTGAAATCAGGATGAGAATATAAATGTTGACAATCAATGAAATTTACATATTGTTTATTGTCGATGTTTTTTTTCCTTCTTTCTGTTTTTTCTGTATTTGTAAATATTCATATGCAGTGACAGTTGCTTTAGAGTTTACAGCCGCTGCGGCAGTATTTCAACCATATAGCGATGTCCCAACTTATTACAGATCTCGAGTGTACAATAAGCATCCTGGTAGTACCTAACGGCAAACTAACGTAGGTAGGCTGGAAGGCTTCCTCATATAACATGCCCAAATGACCTACCTGGGGACACATAAAACGCGTCGTACATTAAGAAATGGCTTATACCTATTTAAAGATATAATTAAATGTAACTAATGTTGAGCATTATCTTCTAGCTTATAATAAAATACGAAGGTAAATGCTTAATCATTTGCTTATCTTAATTCTTAAATTTCTTACAGCTATGAGTACTTCATTCTACTACAAGGCAAACTTATATATGCTAATGTTGAAAGTTACATTTTTCCGTATGACATAGAATATAATCATTAAACGATCTCTCATCTTTAGTTTGGTTTCACAATAATACTATACGATTAGCATAATAAATGGACCGCTCACCCTTGAATTACACAACGCACCCAGTTCTATACAACAAATCTTTCGGAGTTTGCACTTTCGCAAAGTCAGTTGATTGCTTACACCAGACAAGCATTATCAAAGGTTTCAACACATGCATTGTGCATTTAGCTTAAGCATATGCTTGCTGAATTTATGTACACGATTTAAACACCATTAACATTGCAGACTTTTCAAGACTGGGCACACAAATAATGAATGCTTTTATTACGGTACTGGATTCTTTCTCTTGATACTGTATTGTCCCGGTGATTTTCGTAACGATGTCTAGACATTTAAACGATTATTCAATGAAAGCACAACTCTTGGGGGCTGTGATTACATGTTCCTGTTGTAATGAATTCAAATGAAATCATAATTGCGCTTGAAAGATCTTACACTGCGTTGATAAGATAGGAACGTGTTAGAGTATACCTACCACAGCAAAACACTTTTATACATATAAATAAATATATCACATGGTACGGCATGCACCACAAAAATTTCGGTGAAGTTTCAAAGAAATCGCCAAGAGTATCCGAGTTTTGTCAAAAAGAACAGCTGTGTTTATACCCCTATCCGCATAAAAAAGAAAACATCGAAAATAGAGCTTACAAAGTACGTACCTGGGCGTAATAAACTTTCTTAAGGGAATACATATACGATGGAAATGTTATTTCTGCTATGCCAAAAACATTCAAAGGCTACCATATAACTTTGGTCGATAGTATAAACCCCATTCAAGCCCTAAAATAACAAAATCTATTATTATTATTATTATTATCATTATGCATATAACTTATATGAAAGACTATATATTTCATAACATAGTCAGTATTTAAAATTTGATGGAAGATCGTGCTATGCAGATGTTATAAAAGAAAAGAAATACAACTAAACATAAGACTGATAATTCAACTGCAAAACTGCAACAAAACTTAATCTATTTTCTTTTTTCAACACAAAACTAAGGGCCTACCAGGCAAAGAACATTTTCAAAGCTATGGAGACCACACAGCGTTTAAGTGAATATAAAACATTGTATATTCTACAGATTTTGCAATGCTTTCATTATCTTCCCGGTGCCCATCATTCACAACGCATCAATTATATGTCTACAGGAAAATAACCAAAGAATGATTGATAAAGGTATATATATATTCTATTTTCTTTAGTATGAGAATGGTTATATAAGACCCTACTGTGTGAACAAAAGACACCTATCCTATGAACTGATAATGACATGAAATATCTTGGCTGATATAATTGCGAAGCCATGATCGTTTTTATCTTCAAATCTACACCGACATATATCGGTTATCAAGTCAATGTGCCAATTATTTTAACACAACACCTATTAAAGCACGCTGCCAAAGAGGTATATGACACCGCGGATCATCATAAAAAAAAAAAAAAATAAAAAAAAAAAAAATATTTTCATCGTCATCATGGGCCCGCCGTTGAGTGCCCTGACTCTTGGTTATTGGTTGAGACAACTTTTGTTTTTAAATGTCGATGTGAGTCGCATTGAAGATATCACACAATGTACACTGTTTAGATATCATTATCACTGTGTTACAGATACTGACTGATTCAACCCCATTACAAATAAAGGTAGGTGGTTGAAACCCCGAACTTTGCGCTGTTTCTGGCACTGGGTGACTCTCCGGGGTCATCATTGTCCAGCGGAAGCTTCCGGGCTCCCATCTGGAGGAAACGCTGCGCAAATTTGAACTTGAACTTAAGGTCACGAGCAAAATTCTGCCCTGTGGTATCACACAGTTTCAATCCACTTCGAACAATGGGATGAGACTGCAATTCCGAGAAATTCAGGGCCAGATGGAATGTCAAGGGAGAACTGACAGGGAGTTCGATTAAAGTATATCCACTGTTGTCAAGGACACACCCGACTATAGTAGTCTCCTCATACGAGTCCAATAACGTAAACAGTCCCGTGAATGACGTCAGTCTCGGCTTGAATCTTCCGCGGACATACCGTACGATAATTGGGAATTTCTGCTTCTCAATCAGGTCCTCGCTTTGGACCGACATTCTACCATTTCCATTCAAATTATTCGGCAGTATTTCCACAAATTCTCCAGTAGTAGAGAAAGGAATCAATATCTGGTTGTCTTTCTCATCTCTGCACTTCAGATAATTTGTGGTTTGGGAGGAACTGTTCTTGTGTAGGAGAATTTTACCGTCGTGTTTTACTTTAGCCGTTCCAGAGTACACGTTATCGATGGCGAATACGTTACCAGCCCGATAGTCAATCCTGGGGAATTCGCTCGTGCCATTCTGTTGGTTGACGAGAGCGAAACCACTGAGTTTGGTGAGGTTGAGGAAAGCCTTGATGCCATTCTGGGCGAGGGACTCCATGTTCTTGTGCGTAGTGTGGTCCTTCGATGTGCGCGACCGGAGTCGTAGAAATGCCCCTGGAAATAAACGTAAACAATTTAAAAACTGAAACAAAACGGGCAATATATACTCGTATGTTGCTTTTATTGTTTTTGGATGTTAGTGTGGATATAACAGTTTTTAGGCCTAATAATGGCATTCAGCTGATAAAAGGTGGAGGAAAACCATGATGACCTTCTGCACGAGGATTTCTTACATAAGAAAGTATTCTTGACTTTTCGAAATGCTTGTTGGTAAATCAGAAATAAATTAGATTTATTTCTAGCCCTTTACATGCCAATAGTCAAAAAATTATTTACCTTGAAAGGCTGATACCCATGAACATGTCAGTGAAGCATAAAATCAATCCTATACTTAGCTACTGAGATATAAGCATGATAGTACCTTGCAAGCAAAACTTATATCAAAATTTCTAACTTGATAACAGATCATCATGTATAATAAATTCCACCAAGAGTTATCTACCTTGATAGTTTGATACCCCTGAATATTTTTTTTTTTTGAAATCTGAGATCAATCCCATGCACTGTTGCTGAGATATAAACATAATAACACTGTCCTATCAAAACTGTAAACAAATATCAAAGTCAGAAAAAGGTCATAATTTACATCAAATTTAGTCAAGAGTTATCTACCTTCGTTTTCTGATTTCATAAACTTTCAAGTCAATACCACGAATGGCTCCTGAGATATTAGTTGGCTAGTAGCTTGCATACAGAACATTACCCATTTATATTTCTATTGCATGCAAACATTTAACAAAAAAGGCTAAGTCAAAAAGTGGTCATGCTATGCATTAGAAAAGGAGACTTAAATCTCTTTGATTAAGAGAGTTTAAATAGACATGAATACTATTTTTTATCCATGAGTTAGCTGTACACAATGTAACTATTAAAGTGAGTACTGACAGATAGATTTCAAGAACTGGAGGTATCAGATTTCGAAGATCAATGAATGAGAACTATTTTCACTATCATGGAAGGCC
The DNA here is from genome assembly GCA_021229015.1 of Solen grandis. Lineage (NCBI taxonomy): Eukaryota > Metazoa > Mollusca > Bivalvia > Adapedonta > Solenidae > Solen > Solen grandis. The sequence continues at coordinate 51,279,096 of CM037782.1, read as the reverse complement.
TATACGAAAACCTACATGAGGTTCTCATCGATAGATCGGCTGAGTGAGCACGTACTGCTCGGTGTATACATAAATGTCTATAACGGACAAACTGGGTTGTTTTCATTTCATACAAATTTTATGAATAGAAATCAAGAATGTGAGATTTTCGACATTTAACTAACCTCGGCTGGGTTTACATTATTATTTTAGGAGCGTTCACTCTGTATAAAGTCTATGCTTCCTCTGTAGTAAAAAAAAGTACTTTTAACACAGTAATGGAAATGGTCTTTGGAATTAGGATTGTTTATGTACGGTCAATTGCAGGGAGCTATTACAAGTTCAAACAGGAATATACATTAAATACTTAAAAAAATATCACAATAATAATACAGTTATAATAATAAATTAATATAATATGTTTAAATGTAATGAAAATGTTCCTCCTAAATCCGATTTATATATACGCTTAAAGTTTAACTTTATAAAAATCAAAATGCACGTCATTATCTAGAATGCCTGAATTAAAAGTCATTTGATTGATTCGGTGTATTTCAGTCATTCGAGTTTTTAAAGGCGCAAAGTACTGGTCCAACAGAGTATCAGAGAGGGGCATGATTAAAAATGTTAAAAAATGTGTTTCCTGAATACATATGAGTAATTATATTAATTATTAAATCGACATTATCACATTAACAGGATTGGTTTCGTGGCTCTCTTGATTATATAAGAAGTCATTTAACAATAGTGGCTTGCACATCTCTGTTAACCGAATTTAATTAACCGTCTATCTCGAAAAGTATTTTTCGATAATATCAAACAAGATCAAAATGCAAATTAGTTTCTAATTCTTAATACTGTCCTGAGATAGCTACACACAATGTTTGACAAACAATACTTAGTTCTAAGTAATGCATACATTAGATAGAAACACATTCCATTATTATTAATTTACAAAATATTCGATCAAGTACATGACTAACTTAACAAATATTTACCTTTATAACATCACTTTCTATTAAAAAATGAACATTTTTTCATCAAAAAGAAGAATTATAGAATTCGCCCCAACGTATCTAAGCGCTAATTTCGTGCCTGGTCGCCCAGGTTTAGACACTTGCAGAATAATGACGAGTCTCCTGTAGTGCATGATGGGCCACTGACAAATATGGATGATAAAAATCTAAATTAAATACTCGTGTCTTATAGTGGAACATGGGACATTGCATTGCTGAAGGGTAGACTTCCAAAATGATTTTTTTTTTTTTTTTTTTTTTTTAATGATTAAACAGTAAGTTTTATCGAAGAAGAAAATATTCTCTTTGATGGTAACGTTCGCGCGTTTCTTCATTTGAAATAAATTCGTAGTATCTTGAGGAAACCCACGTGTACGAACGAGTGATAAAATACATTTCATATTCAACGCCGGAATGACACGGGATCGAACCAGGTTTTATTTGCACGACTGAAAAGGCTAGTGTAACCACTATGCTATTCCGGATACAGCACTTGATTTCACTTACAGATCAATGTTAACTGGCCTGAATATCGGCAATATGAGGACTGATGGAGAACAAATAAAATATTTACAAAATCACACTGCTCGGAAAACGAGAGACTTTTCCACAAGGGCTTATCATTACTGGGAACATACCTCGCACAATGCATGGTACACGGATAATGACTCTCCTTAATTGTACTTTACTTTCACTGTACGGAAATCAATTTGCTGAATTTTCAAATAACACAAACACACACGCAATCATGTTGTTCAAATTGGTGGTTAATGCTAATTGGGATCCGTCTCGCTCATTATCATTGTGTAAACATTTGGGATTTCCTGTAATTCGATAATTTATCTTATTTTATTATTTTTTATTATTATTATTATTTTTTTTTATTTATTTTTTTTTTTTTTTGGAGGGAGTGTCAAATTTCAAACTTACCTATGACAATTTTTCAGTAATATGGGATTTTAGACTGATTGTGTTGCACGCCGCAGAAAAGTGGCATGATACTACAAAAAGTCACACTATCCTGACACGGGGCCAACCAGTTCTGGAACTCCCCTTATGCGCCAAGCACAATGAGATATACCAATCCATGTTCATATGACCTTTAACCTCCCGGTTGCTGGGCGAACGCTCTACTACACGTTACCGCCGTGGTCCTGTGGTAAATAACTCGACTGCCGATCTGAAGGTTGTTGGTTTGAACCCGATATGAGTAAGAATTTTTTTAATGACGCGAAGTGCTCATCCAAGCTTGGAACTGTCGGGAAGGATCAGTATAAAGCGTAAGAGCTGGTTTCCAAACTGACGTGAAGTTAATACGTTCAAAATACTCCTCGGGAACAGGGACTAGCGGATGTGACGAATACGGGACTAACTGCAGCTATATTTAGATATACATGCTAGTTATGCTCAGATATGTTTTATAGTTATAAAAAAATAACTAGGGAAACTTGATTTTGTTATGACTGTTTTGGGTTTTCGCAATTTTGATCAAAACGTCGTAGCTTTGGAAAGATAGGATCTCAAGTCCATGAATAAATGTGTCAGGATTGCAGATTAACAGTTAACGGACAAGCAAGCAATCATGGATATCAGATCATTATCAATAAAACATCGCCCGACAGAGTTTAAAGTCTGATAAAAATAAGTGGCGTTTTATGCGGATTTTTATCTCTTCCGACATTGTCCAGATCTCTGTTTATCGGTTGTACTTGACACATTGTTGATTTTTTTATTCTGTTTTCTGATGTATACTGATGTAATCATTGGCAGATAGTGTTTGTCACACAAATGGTCTTTCAAGCATATGTCAAAGATTTCAGACACGATTCCGGGCCATAAAGCCATTGAAAACCGAGTAAATCAAACCTGATGGATCAATTAAGCATAGAAATGTGATGAAAAATAGGGCAGATATTAGTGAGTGTGCTCATTTCGAACTACCTAATGGCCAACATGACTTATGTGTTCATGTACCTGTTTATTATAAAGGTGAAGATGAAAAGAAAGATATAGATGCTCCAGAATAAATCTGACCTTCAGTAATGATTTCATTTTTTCTTTTTGACCATTTGAGAGAGAGAGAGAGAGATCAAAATCAATTGGGAAAGCTTATAAAAATCGCTAAAATAATCGTATTCCTCCGCTATAGAAGCGTCTGCTGCCTGAGAATAAAACAATATATACGTTTTTTTAAAGTTTCAGAAAGATATGCATAAATAAAGGAACGAATAAAAGAGATATAAAAAATCAACAAATACAAAATGGCCGGAGACATGGCAGTGACATTTTCTTTAAACTGTTAAATGGGCTGTCTGAACTCTGTAAACAATCCAGGGTATGTATACATCACGTGAGCCCATCTTCCAGCTGATTCAGACACTAACTGCTTTATTATAAATTTACACGAAGAACCGCGCAAGACCCTAATCTGCACCCTCTCGCCTCCTTAACCCACAATATTATTAACTGACTCAAACTGATCAACTCAAGTCAGCTCTTCTACATGACTACCAGATTGTACTTCAAAATTTAAAGTTCTTCAGCTAATAAAGAGGCCAAACGTTTGCGTATGCCAATATTTCCTTAACAATCCTTAACAATCACCACTTGCCGATCCTTTGTACTTCAAATATTTGAATAATTCCATCGAGGTCCATATTCGTCCCTAAAATAGCTACCAAGTATTTTCCCATGTCTGTTGGCTTCGGCATGCTTGCACTAATTCTTGGCAAGATAGATCAGGTTTATTCTTAATAATTAAATGAGCAAAAGAAATGTATGATATTAGACCCTGTCCCTGTGGCTGATTTGTACAGTAGTGAGTCCCGGGGCCACGAGCCGTGAGTTCGATCCCGGCAATGACATAACAAGTTTGTTAGATGCAACAATATTTGCTCCCTTTATTGGCGCTCAAAAGATCGGTCCGGTGTCAGGATAATGTAAATGTAGGGTGTGGTGGTGTCTTGCTTTTTGTCTTGTGATATCGTGAGGCAGCTTTATGTATATCTGTCTCAAGGAGTCAAAACACCCCCAAAATGGCTAGAATATAATATTCTAACAATAATTGTCGGCCGGGCAAAGAAATATGTGAGATACACATAATTTTTTTAATATACAATATATTTGGTACATTGTCGTGATTTACAACATGACAAATCTCCGTTTCATTAATACCATATGTTAAGTAATCAATTACAATAATGAATCTCTTTCTCTCTCTCCCCACCCCCATCTCTCTTTCTCTGGAAATTGCATGCATTATCATTATTTGAGGTAGGGTTTAGCAACAAGTAGTTCCATGAAGTACAATTAAGCAATTAGTTTCCCTAATTGATACTCATGAACAAATGACATGGTGAATAACAATTTACTTATGGAACTTGTTTTAGCTTTGCCACGCAGACTGTAGATATTGCATGAGTAAATAGAGAAGGTTGTAATAAGGAAGATGTCTGATCGGGGTTGGCGTCAGTACACGTATAAATGAGGTAAAAGAGCCAAACAATAAATAAGTAGGGATTTATAAGTCTTTTCTTTCATTTCGATATGCTCGTTCAACCTAGAATGGGGGCTTCCGTGGCCGATAGGGGCAAGTCGCTGACATTAACACTCACTCAACCCCTTACCGCGTGGGTTCGAATCCCGGCAAGGTCATTCGGATTTTCATGTGAGGAAGCCTTCCAGCTGGCTTGCGGTAGGTTGGTGGTTCTACCCGGATGCCTCCGTGCATTCGGGGTCTTCCTCCACCTGTAATTAGCTGGACGTCGCTATATGACTGAAATACTGTCGAAGCGACTGTAAACTCAAATAGTCAAGTCAAGTCAACCTAGAAATCTTTCTTCTCCATTGTTTACGATTCATCATTTACAGCGGTATACTGGGTTGTAAAACAATTAGTTTCACACAGGACTTGAACTAACGGCACGTATCTATACAATTTAAAGTTACTATTGATGTGACAACGATTTAATGATGGCTGCAGACGTTCTCTGATAATTATATAGACAGATCGATATCGATTCCCCGCCTCCCCCGCCCCCTATCTCTCTTTTTCAAATAAAACAGACACTTAATGTCATGTCAGTGGATATAGCATGTTTCACTGATACATGTATACATTTTCTTCTGGTATGTGCCGCATTATTGGTGTCCTACGAAAAAGAATACAATAATTATTCAGATTAGTTACTTCGGGAAATCTATTTATAGCATTAATTAATAACGTTAAAAATACATATACTATAACTTAACCGATAATCATGTGATAGGCATTTAATATTCGAGTCAAGTTAACGAGAGAGAGAGAGTTCTTTTCAGTCGAGGGGATTGTACAAACCTTGCAGTTTGTTTGAAATGATACGCGTAATTGAATAATTGCCATAATATTTTAATGAGAAAATTAATCTGGTGTTTAGTGGTGAATCAGAGATGCTGTCTCATGGATCGTTTATTAGTTGTTGTTTTTTCTTCTCTATATTCCTTTTTCAAATTAACACCATATGTATTAAAATTATCGAATTTGTGATGGTTACCTGTAAAATATGTGAAACTCACTTTCTTTCCTGACTTAACTCGTGTCAAATGTTTTCCTAATGAACCTTCCGTCCGCCTCGAGAGCGGGAGGTCGTGGGTTCGATACCCGGCCGCGACATACCAAAGTCGAAAAAATGGTACTGTTATAGCTCCCTTGCTTGGCGCTCAGCATATAAGGGTAGTTGCAGGACTGGTTGTCCCGGTTTCAGGATAATGTGACTGGGTGTGGTATCATGCTACATGTCTACGGTGTGATACTGCAGTGTGGCAGTACTTTATCTGTCTCAAGTAGACATTGTCTCCAAATGACTGAAATACTGTCGGTGGGGCGTTAAACGCAACAAACAAACATAAATGAGCCTTCTAAAAGCGTAATAAGTTGAATACACAAGCAATATCGTAATAATCCATGAAAATAAGTACAGTAGGTTGATATGAATATACACAAGGTTTTATTGATGGGAGGATTAAACTGGGCGGATCAGCTTTAGTGGGATTTTTAAATGATATCATTAAATTGCTTCTCACCACTGCGTCCTGGATTCGATTCCTGGTCACGTACGTTAGAGGACTTGACTTTTTGAGTTTACCGTCGCTTCGACGGTATTTCAGTCATATAGCGACGTCCAAGCTAATTACAGATGGAGGAAGACCCCGAATGCACGGAGGCATCCGGGTAGAACCACCGACCTACCGCAAGCAAGCTGAAAGGCTTCCTCACATGAAAATCCGAATGACCCTGCCGGGATTCGAACCCACGCGGTAAGGGGCTGAGTGAGTGCTTACCCTCTTTGGCCACGAAGGCCCCGTACGTTAGAAGGTTTTCTCCGGATTTTCCGGTTTCCTCCCACAATAATGACCACAAGCGCCGCCACTATTGATAGTGAACAATATAATTTGTGATAACTTGTTTTGTAATCGATGTAAAGTAAATAAAGTTTAAACTTTAAATTATATTATAGATAAGTTAATAAATGACAGTGTATTTTTTGATAAAGGCACACGGCAATGTGACAGAATCAACCTAAAGTAATAAATATCATGAGTTGTCGGACATTTGATGCCGGTGGTTTCCATTGTTTTATTAAATGAGCACTGTATTGATGATTACTGGCGCATGTGCGTCTAGCAAAACAAACAAACAAAAATACATTGAATTAATATAGATGAATCTGGTTTGATTTTAACACACTTTAACAAATTAGCATTACCATTTATGTTTGTTAACCTTGTTGGGTTTAATGTCCCACCGACAGTATTTCAGTCATTTTGAGACGATGTCTATTTGAGACAGATATAGTGCTGCCACACTGAAGTATCACGCTGCAGATGTGTGGCATGATACCACACCCAGTCACATTATCCTGACAACGAGCAAACCAGTCCTGCAGCTACCCTTATATGCTGAGTGCCAAGCAAGGGGGCTATAACAATACCATTTTTACGATTTTGGTATGTCGTGGCCGGGGATCGAACCCACGACCTCCCATTCCCGTTACCATCTATGACTATGTAGTATACAAATAGTATTTTTACATACATTATTTTAAATATTAGAGAACTTAGAGATACCCATGAATTTTATAAATCCGAGAGATGACCTTTAATCTGTGTGTGTGTGTGTGTGTGTGTGTGTGTGTGTGTGTGTCCTTATCCACAAACATTGCCAATTATTATGTCCTTGTTTGTTGTGAAATTATAATTGCAATTTGTTGTTTATCATGGAAATTCAAAAGGTCTTAGTTCTATCCATTACCTTTAATCTTGAATACCAGATTGTAGGTGGTATTTTTTCCAGTGAAATATCAACAGAAATACGATATCGATCTAGTTCAATTTCCCCTGTACCTGAAGTAATTGGGTACAGATATTGAATGAATTACTTCTATCGATCACGCCCCAATAGTGTTGATGTAGGTGCCAAAAGTCATATATATATATATGGACTATATAGGAAGGTAAAAGACGCCGTTTTTAAAATTGTCACACTTATATTTTATGTATATATAAATTGGTGTTTCCTTTGTTTTGGACCCCGATCTCATACTTCATAGTTCATATATTATCATTTTTACACAAGCAGTATTTCGGTCTTGTTGGAAACTTTTGAATATTCTGATATTACGCCGTATAGACAAATGTCATGATACCACACCCAGTGTCAGATTATATCCCAGTCCTGATAACGTGCTGACCTTTTGAACGACTTACATGCTTATCGCAAAGTATTAGGGAGTTATACCAATACAATTCTATTCATTTTTGTATATCGCGGCCGGGGATCGAACCCATGACTTCACGGCAACGAGGTAGACGCGTTATCCACTCGGATACCGGAACCACTGCACCTTTAATTTGTACTTTTTGATTCACCTTTGCATTGTAAAGTACATGTTTAAAAAGAATACATTACTATATTTGTATCTTAAATATCATGGTTTTAAGACATCACGATGTGCAAGTATAAAAAATTGTGTGTCTTTTATAAGATCGAGTTTTGATGAGCCACCGAAATAAGGGTAAACCGCAGAATATTCTTTTGCAATTTTGTTCAATGTTTAGCTCACCTGAGCAAAGCTCAGGGTGAGCTATTGGGATCCCGTGAGTGTCCGTCGTGCGTCGTGCGGCGTCAACAATTTTTAGTGTTTAGTGTTTACACTCTATCACCTTTATTTCTCAAGCAATCATCTTCAAACTTTAAGACAATGTTTATGACCATAATGTCTCGATTGAGTTCGATTATGGCTGAGATCGGTCGATTAGGTCAGGAGTTAAGCCCCTTCTAATATAAAAAAAATGCAAGATTTCACTTTGTTTACACTCTAGCATCTTCATCTTTTGAGCAATCATCTTCAACCTTAATGACAATGTTTATGACCATAATGTCTCGATTGAGTTTGATTATGGCTGAGATCGGTCAGTAAGGTCAGGAGTTAAGCTCCTTTCAATATTAAAAAAATGCCAGATTTCACTTTGTTTACACTCTAGCATCTTCATCTTTTGAGCAATCATCTTGAAATTTTAAGACAATGTTTATGCCCATAATCTCGCAATCGGGTTCAATTATAAATGATATTGACACGTTAATTTAGGAGTTATGCCCTTTTCACCATAAAAAAAGCCAGATTTCACTTTTACACTCTAGCATCTTTATTTCTTAAGCAATCATCTTTCTCAGGTGAGCGATCAAAGGCCATCTTGGCCCTCTTGTTAGGTCTTGTTTTATTGGAAAAATTAACAACACGAAACTGGCCAATTACCACGCAGACTTGAGATAACGCGTGTGAAAATGCGTGTAAAATTGTATGACGAAACATAAGTTTGATATAAAGTGGTGGAAAAATTAGTTGATCTAGTAGATAATAATGCAAATGATAATGTTGGTGGTGGTGAAAAAAACAGTAGGCATGAGAGTGTTGATGCTGATGCTGCATAAGTGTTGGTTTAACATTATAAAAGCAACAGCACCGGCGGTCCGCAGGAGAAATGATAATGATATTAATTATGAAGTTACGAAAGTATACGTGGTGACAACTCCAGGCAATATTATCATTTGCTGGTTTTCATTTCACATCGATTAGAAGACAAGTAATTACGTACGTAAGTCGATGTTTCCTGGGTTGGACTAGTACTCAGCGCCTGGGAATTCCATGAAAAGTTCTTGCCCCCCAATGGGAATCGAACTTACAACCTTCGATCCGCAGTGGTAAATGTTTACATTGGACTTAAGCGATTAACTATAATTATTTCTGCCCAGTATTTGCTACGACCCTTGATGAAGAATTAATAATAAGAAGTGAGGAGGTAAATGATGCTGATGGCGATGAAAGAGAGGGGTACCAATACAGACATAAGAAAATCGTTACCGTCATAGTCCCTTGGAATAACGACGGTGTCCTCGTTCTCTGTAAACTTGCCGGTTGTCGGGTCAACGACGACGTTTCTAGCCAGTAGTTTCCGCACGGTCCGGGAGTCGAACAGCAGTATTGGCTGTCCGAGGTTAACTGGCAGTGGGCTGTCCTTCTTGACCAGGATAGCCTGGGGGTTACACTTGACGATTTGTGGTAGGCTGAACTGTTGAAGTAGCTCCTCCACTGTATATGACTGTGTGCTCCATTGGGCACGCTTTTGGCCCGGCGGTCCCGACTCGGACGCCCGGCTGGCACTTCGTTTAGCCGACATTACCGTTACTAACCTCTAAACAATGATCAAAAATCGAAATATAACTTTCTCTTGCTTTTCAATAAAGTCTACTCAAGCTTTTCAGCCGTCACTCCCTTTGGGTATTTCGCAAACTACTTATATAGAACATATCCGAATCACGGAAAAGTCGCTTTCACAAGACACCAAACCGATTGTAATATCCCGTCAACTATGAACCATCTGACAGGACGCGTGTTATTATTATAAAACCCGATTACACGGCTCACTGGGCACAACCGAGCTTGGCCGGGTAGGTAAATAGATCGACCAAACCAAAGTGTTGAAAACAACCCCAACGTATTGAATATATTGAGGTATGCAATGAATGAATAACCTTTATATAAACACCAGTGTGTTTGACAGGCAGCTAGTGTCCTCGACAGGATTATTTCTTTATACGTTCAACATAACCACAGCCAGCATGACACAAGTAGCGTATGCTTTTTACAAAACTCTTTGGGGACACAATTGTCACGTTGAACATACAAGACGATTTTGGCATACTTACACGGTGTTGTAAGGCTGTATCAAAAACTTCATTGTTTGAGATATCTACCCGAGCATGGAAAACCACAGGGTGGAGGGTCTAATTGGTTGGATGGAATGAAAACACCCACACCCCCGCATTAAAACTACGACATGCATGCTTTGCACATTTCATTTGTGTATAAGTAAGTAAGTAAGTAAGTAAGTAGTTTATTTATTATAGTGACATGTGCATACAAATATACAACATACAAAATATACAATACAGATGGTAATAATAATGGCACCCGGCCCAATGGGCCTATATGTCACCTAAACAGACAGTGTCAAATTTTTAACAGAACTACCTATATAAATTAAAACATCATCAAATAAAGAATGTGAGTTTTAACTATTTAACATACATGTATACGACCCGGCCAGGGATCGAACTCGGTCCACCAGCAAGTCCATTGCTCTAAGCACTGAGACAAAGAGTCGACTCCCTGACGCAGTTGTCAGATTTTATATATTTGCATGCGTTATACTGGATGTTGAATTATTTGACCAGTGGCTAGAGCGAACGTTCCGTAACCTCAGTTCGAGCCCGACTGTGACATACCAAGGTCGTAAATTATGGCACTGGTTTACGCTGTTCGGCGCTTAGCACGTAAGTTCCAAGATTGGCCGACCCAGTGTCGGTATAATGTGATTGGGTTTGGTATCGTATCATATATCGAAATGAGGCAGGACAGCATAAGCCTTAAGGAGACTGAAGAGATCATACAAATCGACCAAAGACAAAAAGAAAATCACCGTATAACATGATTTTAAAGAAAAGAAAGCAATGGGAAACATCAAATTTAGATATTGTTTTTATTACAGATTCTTATTCTACTTTATTCACACCAATCATTGTTGGATGCAATTGTTTGTTTGTTTGTTTGTTTATTAGGTTAAGCGCCCAACCGACAGTATTTCAGTCATTTTGAGACTGTCTACTTGAGACACGTATAGTACTGCCACGTTGCAGTATCTCGCTGTAGACATGTGGAATGATACCACACCTAGTCCTGACACAGGGCCAACTAGTCCTGGAACTACCCTTATATGCTGAGCAAGGGAGCTATATCAGTACCATTTTTTACGAATTGGATATGTCGCGGCCAGGGATCGAACCCACGACCTCTTGATCACGACTATTCTGCCAACGGGGACGGAGGATCTAATTAGTGAAAGGCAGTTGATTCAAATACAAGATATATTACACATTCATACTTTAAACAACGGTAATATATGTAGATTTTGTATATGTATAATCATATGCTATGCATCTTCATATTCCCATGCCATGCGATTTAATATGAATAAAAAAAAAACACGCTTACAATAAGAAAATATATTAGAGTGGCAAGAGATAGATACCAGGAAATCGGAGGGTCTTGGGATCGATTCCGGACCGTAACATGCTGTGAAAAATAATCTAGTATATCTTCATTGTCTGACAAGTAAAAGCAAATACTTCAAAGACCCGGCATCAGAATATTGGAACTAGTTGTGGCATCATGTCACGTGCCTACGGCGTGATAAAACAGTCAGGCGGCACAATAACTACTACATGTAGATAAAAGTACCAAACTGAATGGAATCCTGTTGGTTTGACGTTGACTCCCACTCGAACAAACATTCTTTATTAAATGAGAAGCAAAATCCGACTGAAGTTTAACAGATTTGTCTCCCTTGTATTGCATTGTACTCCAGTCACGTATTAAATATCATTTAAATGTGATTTTCAGTTAATTAGAGTCGTGTCATGCGATCTCTTGCTTTTGAAGGAAAGTATTTATGTGTTGCCTTGAAACTTCAACATTCTAGTATTTCAACTTATTTCGTTTTAGGTTGACAGTAGTCCTTTATAATATGCCGTCGTTTTGTGTTATTTTGCCCCAACAAAAATATCACAAAGCGACGGAATATTCGTAGGAGAGGAGACAGTAATTACATATGTAATTACTGTCTCCTCTGCCAACCTAAGATTTGATTCCATTCAATTATTAAGAGTTTATGATTTCAAAATCCAATGATTTGCCTTGTACAAACTTATAAGCTAGGAGCTCCAAGACTATCGGTCCTTTGATTATCACCTGGCAACATCCTTGGCTTATACAAATGCCTTATATCCTTTAGGGCTGATATATATATCATTGGATTTTGAAACCATAAACTTTTAATAATTGAATGGAATCAAATCTTCCAGTCTATATATATATTAGAGCAGATACGATAATGCTCTGTTAAGATACTGTAATGATTAAGATTTTTTTCTGTATTTAAGGTGACTTGATATATAGGTCAACCGTTACGAACTTCTTTTCGAATGTTTATTTATAAAAAGACGCAAACACAAAGACATGTAAAATATCTTTAACATGTCAAAATTATCCTGATTGCAATACTTACCAGAGTAAAATGTCATAGAATCTGAAATATTTATCGATCATCTCTGAATTTTATAGAATGCGATGGAATTTATTGGCTATTGGGACTGAGCACGGTCCAAAAATGAACAGACTTGGATACGATAGTTAAAGTCGTTATTTTCAATACGTAAATGCACTGTATCTCATAAACACAAATGCAATGTCGACAATTTATGGTTGCGTCAATATTTTCGTTACAAAGTTTTAAGATACATATATGTTTGTTTAAATCATTCACGGGTCCGTACATATAGTCGTAGACTGTAATATTCATCTGTGAATATGAACTGAATGAAAAATCATTTTATCATACGTGATATGACTATAAAATATTGTTTACATACGACTTTAAAAAAAAACAATAATACAATTAACTCGCGATATTATATAGAAACAATTTGGCCTTTTTCGTAAGGAACATTTGTACTGAAATATGAGTTATTAGATTCCGGAGACTGACATTATAGCAATGAGACTGCATTCAGGGGTCTACGTGGCCGAGGGGGTAAAGTCGCTGACTTCATATTCACTTAGCCCCTCACCGCGTGGGTTCGAATCCCGGCATGGTCATTCGGATATTCATGTGAGGAAGCCTTCCAGCTGGCTTGCGGTAGGTCGGTGGTGCATTCGGGGCCTTCTTCCACCTGTAATTAGTTGGACGTCTCTATATGACTGAAATACTGTCGAAGCGACGGTAAACTCAAATAGTCAAGTCAAAGCTGCATTCAAAAATGGACAACATTGACGGATTAAACACGAACCTTTTGTTAACAGGACTGGGCTACCAGGCCGCTCATTCTCACTGGCATATGTTAATTATTGGCCGCTACATGTCCCACAAACGTCCCCGAATTACAGGGAACAAGACGGACCCCACTGCGATTTAACTGTACCGGGTCCCATGTTGAGTACGAAATGTAATCAGATGAAAGACCGGGACTCGAACCCGGGTCTTTTTGCTTATTGTCTAGATGTTCTCAACTCTCTCATTACTCATCGGCAGATGTTACATTTCTCTTCACGGTGAACATGTTACTTGTTTAATCTCAGTTATATTATTTAATCGGAATAAAAAAATGCATACTCTCAGTTCTCCAATATGCATTTTGATTATAACAATTTATTCGAACATTTTGATAGAAAATAGGAAAAATCGTTGATTTTAAAAATTTATTTATATATATACTTCATGAAGATTATGACAAAACAAGATAATGACAAATAAGAACATTTCTGTACAATATCATAAATATATGTACATGAATAACTTTGATTTCTTTTCGTAAATATAATAACAAAATATTATCAGTTTATATATGACAAAACATGAATTAGAATTTATTTAACGCACTTAATAAATTAGATTTTAATCCGATTTCCTGCCGGACTGTTAGATTTTATTTTTTAACGAGGAGATTGTGTATATGAAATGCAAATTTAACTCAGTTATTTACATATACATTTTTCTTCTTGTTAAGACTCTTTCTCTCTCTCTCTTTCACCCCACCCCCACCCACCTGTATAGTGATATTAATTCCCCTTGAATTTCATTAAGTCTATGACTTCACCTTGTGTTTCGTTTTGACAAGGGAGAGATAAAATGTTCGTCAGGAATATTTCTGAAACATATTGTCTCCTTAAGTATATAAGGTTGAAATGCGATTGGTTTGTACACATTCTTGATAAATTACAGGATAATCTTCTCTTGACTATGACGTACTTAAGACTATTACTTATTACCTATAACGTTTTGTATCAAGTTATAAAGTTAGACAGTATGATTTGAATATGTTAACTTTAATTCCGCTTGATGATAATTCGAATGCTTTTTAATTATTAATTGTTTATTGTATAAATTGTGTACTGCCACCATATATGTTTCTACATGTATCTAATGACCATGTTTGCCTGTAATAAACTTTGAAACTTTGATTGTGGGTGTTGCTTTTTTATTCGAGTTATGTCCCTTCCAACGTAAGCACGTGAATTTTGAAAAAAAATATGAAAACGGTTTAATGTGTGACGTTTTTGTTATTGCCACCATCAAAACCACTGGTACAACATTTACAATATATATATATATAATATATATATATATATATATATATATATATATATATATAATAGTTTAGTTACATCATATTGTAAATTAGATTTCTGATACGCATCCATTCCAATCAGCAATTTTCTTTTTCTTTATTTCTCTTTTTACCTTCATTTTCTTAGCGAGAGCAGTTTTGTCTCTAGTCAGCGTATTGGCTTTTTGTACACTTCCATCTAAGCAAACAAAAGCATTTTGTACACGCAATTCATTTATCTCTGACAAAAAGGTGTCAGGAATATCCTTATCTGACACATCAGATGCTGCAAAAGAAGAGTTTGCGCTATCAAAAGAAGCATTACTTCTGTACGAATACTGAGCACTATCCTCCGAACTTGTATCCGTAATCAGTTGAGTTTTGTCGCCGATAAGTGAATCGGTTGGAGCTATCGTTTTGTTAAGTTTCGTGACTGTCCCATACTTCTTTTTCGACGAGCTAGACCCAGTGCGAGCCGAAGATGACGTAGATCTATCAGTCCTTCTCGGACTAATCTGTTCCCAACTTTGAGAATAGTCCTCAGCATGTACCTTCGGTTTTTCAATGACATTCCTCGTTCGAACCGGTAATGAACATGATCTCTCGAAACAAAACTTGTTCCATGTGTTTTCAGTATGACGATCTCTTGCATTTTTCGTCACCTCTTCTAATGAAAGCCGAAGATCGTTGTAACTTGACATCATTTCATCTGCAACAGTACACGTGATTATTCCTTCGGGTCGAACCCGAGAATGTTCCTTATCAAATGATATTAGGTCTTTAGTCAAATCTTTAGTTTTTGTCTGCCTTGAACGTTTATAAGAACCTCTATAGCGTGACATATCCTTACTTTTAATCACTCTGTATTTGTCACTCCAATCATTGTCGTCAAAGTCTGGATCATTTTCATCTAAGTCACCCTCTTCAGTGGCGTGGTTGATAAACACATCGCCGGTGAAAGTATAGTCGCTAGCTGTACTGTGATTGTTTGAGTGGATACTACCCATCCCAGCACTGCCTGCAAGACTTTCATTGGAACTTGAGCTAATACTCGGAAAATGGTCACTTAAATCGATTTCATTTCTTTCGCTTGCAATCGTTACTGTGGATGAGTGATGACTAGATTGGGCAATGGTTTGTGAGCTGTTGATAGATTCTGACTCCATTTTAGATGCACATGAAGGTGTCGATGGTGGAAGACTTAAATCTAATTTTGGCACAATGCTCTTTTTCAGTTCCTGTGTGGAAGTTTTGGGCGTGGGAAAAACGGAAAAGTCTGTGATTCCTTCCACTATATCTACAAACGGGGTTATTTCAACGCCTTCATTAGATCCCAGAACAACATCACCTTCTTTTTCTGCTTTTAATGTTCCATCTACGCCTCTGCAGAACTAAAGTGTCTATGATTGTGTACGATGACATTATCATCAATGTTGTCTGCATCCACAAACTGTCCATTAAATAACCGAGAGTCTGTTTCTACACTTTCTATACTATTGCATTCAGTAGATATTTCACTTGGCTGTCTGCGATTATTAGCAGGACAGGAACTCGGTTCCCACTGAATATTGAACTCAGAATTCGCACCTACCTCTCCCAGCTCACTCCCAACAGCGGTTGATGCGATAGAAGTTCTTATAGAGTTACTGACAGTACTGACTGTTTCATTCTCGTCAGGAACGAATGAATGATTTGAATAAACATGAGTATCGTTTGATTCATCATCATCAGGGTTTGCCTTAAAGTTCACCGCAAGTTTCATGTCGGTTATATAGCTCTGACCAACACTACTGCACATTTCTAATGCTTCAAGATAGTCCATATTAGACTGAAGCATTGGAGTGTTAAGTGCAATTTCAAACTTAATCGGTGAGCTTGTTTGTATCTCAAGCGGTAACAAATCGTCATCTTCAGCGTCGAGTGTCGAGCCCATCACAGTTTCTTCTTCTTTAACTCTGTCCAGCTTCAGACATGGTGAATAAAACTTCGAAATAGGCGGAGGATCGCCCAATATGTGTCTTAGATACAATGGGAACACAACCATTTCATCCAAAAGATCTGATATTTGCACAACACAGTTGTCATCTTTCTTAAAATTACCGTCCGAAACCTCGTAGAACAAACCCGACTGACTCAATGGAATGAACAATTCCTTGTCTTTCTCATCAATGCACATCAGGAACCGATTGTCCTTAGGATTTCTGATTGACTCTGGGAGCATGATTTGATTCAGCTTCTGAATTCCTGTTTTACGCATGACCTCGCCTTCCACTACGACCCTGTGAAAACATTCAGCGTCAACTTCTTCTTCAACATCGGGCATATCGGGTAGAATTAAAGCGTCAAACTCAGTTGTACAAAGAAAAAACTCAGATGGGCTTGCAGCAAGGTTTTCAATTGTTTTGTGCGGGGATGGCTTGTCGAACGTGAGACCTTTGCTGATCTTGAACCATCCTACAAAGATAACAAGAAAGGTTCAGATGCTGTTTGTCTCAATAACATAAACGATACCATAATTGAGGTACTTAGACATTCCATAAAGGTTTAAACAGCTTAGTTTGTGGTTTTATTGGCTTACTCGTATCTATTCCTGTGTAACGAGAAAAGGAGTGTATTAAACAAGCATATAAGATAAACTACAATTTACTTCTTTTAAGACATAGTATTGTCGTTTCATTATCAAATCAAAATATCAACTTATCAAATCTCTTGTTATATTATCAATGATTTGCTTATTTTGAAATGTAAAAATCACAATATGATTAAATCGTAGTTTTCATATTCATGATTAGGTTAAACAATATAAAATGACAACGTCTTTTGGCATGTACAATGCATAATATGTTTGTAACATGAAAAGTTGAAAGTACATGTAGTATACGTGTTGAAGCTTTTAAACGGGTTTGTTCACCCAATGTTCGGAAAACAGAAAATGACATAATAGGATATCGAGGGCTGACCGCAAAACTGTTTTAAATGCATATAGAAATAAAAGGAGATAGAAAAGTTTCGCGATCAGCCCCCGGTATGATAAATATGACTCGCGTGGAGTTATTTTTCAAGAGTATTAAAGGATGGGAACATGAAATAAACTCTTTGAAGATTGCTGAAAACGACGTCAATTATCGTATCTGAAACCGTGGTCAAACACGAATGCTGCTTTGTATGAAGAAAGGGTATACCAATAGTTATACAAGAATATCAAATCTTCGGATCGCTGGTATTTGGTGTAATCATGCTGACGTATCAAAAATGTACAGTATATATAATTACGGGTGTATCTAAAAACGGTAAATGCTATGGGGTTTAAACTTTCATAATATCGTTCAAAATTATTAAATTAAAATGTTAATAATTGTTATACTTTGTATAGGAGTCTTACTGAAACTGCTAGTAACAGTAAAAAGAATTGGGCACTAAGTGTGAAATCATTGCTAGACAGTTATGGTTTTTCTCATGTTTGGATAAATCCTTATTGTATGATCTTAAAAATTTTCATATCTTATTTAAATCCAGGGTAATATATGTATTTAAGCAAAATTGGTTCAACAGTATGAGTAATTGTAATACTTCATGTACATATAAATGTTTTAAATTAGACTTTGGTGCAGACAATACTTAGATATTTTGTCAAGTAAATTTAGATCTGCTTTAGCTAGATTACGATTGTCTTCACATAAATTAAGAATTGAGACAGGACGTTACAATAAAAATAGAATAGAAAGAGCTTATAGATACTGTACAATCTGTAATGCTAGGGATATTGAGGACGAATATCATTTTGCTTTAGTTTGTCCTGCATATGAACATATCAGGAAAAGGTATATTAATAACTATTACATAAGACATCCTAGTATGTTTAAGTTCATTCAATTAATGTCTTCTACCAATAGAAATGTTATATTTAAATTTAGTAAATATATCTATGAGGGTATGCAACATCGGAGTTCAATCATGTAATCTTCTTATTTCCATGATTATGTGCTCCTCCTTTATTTTTCATATAATCAATGTATAATTTATTTTGTTTTAATTTCACTTGATCATGTGATTAATTATTGAAATGTTTATATTTGATATGACAAGAAACTGTACAGTTTAAGTCAATAAAATTTACTGTCTGTCTGTATCTAAAATAGTTCAAAACATTAAATATTAAGTACTGATCACGATAGAATGATTATTTTCTTAGCGCCCGATTAAAGAGCTGGGGACGAGGATTCCCCCATTTTAATACTACATCCTCTTATCGTGATCTGAATAGAATAGTATACACGTATTCTAAAGTAGATAGTCATAAAATAATGTCAATATATGAGTAAAACCGGTTTTAGCGATCACTTTTAATAAGGGGTCAACCTGTATTTAGAGGTCAGTTTTGATATTATCAATCTAGCAATTTGTTAATATGTTCATTAAACGACAACCTCTGTTATGCCTCACTATTTCTTGTTCTTTTGACTGACCATTTAAGACAGGTTTGACAGTATATCTAAATCAAGTCACGCACACACCATGCAAATTATTCAACAGAAAAGAAACAGCATTTCATGTGGATGTAAATATTAGTTTGATATGAAAATAACAGATAACTAATGTCTAGTCTAATAATGACGTTGAGCTATAATTAATATTTTCTTACCAACAATCAATAAATTCATATAATTTAAAATTAAGATTTACCCAGACACTTTGCTAAATTTAACTTTCGCTAATTATTTTAACTTGAAAGGCCGCTTATAATAATATAGTTTGAAATGTTTCTTTCTAATACTACTGTAACAAGGACATATTAGAAGCAAAATGATTTTCATCTTCCAAATTATTAGAATTACAAAACATTTCTTAGTAAATCATTTGTTCTGTATTTTCAGTGAATAAGGTGAAATTCTAATTCTTGATACGTAAACTATTAGGTTTTAGGTTACAGGGCAGTACTTCTAATTAACATTTTTTTAAAACATTATATAAATGCAAACACCATTTATTTCTTTGTCATGCACCCAACGCTGAGTAATTTCATCAATGTGTCTGATTTTAAAAAGATAAAACCTTTGATTTTACATCAACCATTAATATATTTTCAATTAGACGATTAACACATTTAAATCTTCTGTATATTTAATATTTCAAATCCCGTTTACAAAATCAGTGCATGACCTTTCATAAACTAATTTCATTAAACCAGTACCTTGTATTTCAAAGTTTTATATAACGAGTAATTTAAAGCGAACAACGCCCTAATTCACCATGTATAGCAACATTTGAAGTAGATTGTCTAACGCTTAAACTTTACATGAATCCTTTCTATAGATTTGTTGTAACCCATATCTGAGCATTGTAGCTTAATATTTGATCAATAAAAGCGTCAAACAACTGACAACATATGCTCAGCTTCCTAAAATTTGTGAGTAAATAATTGAAAACTTTAATGGTTTTGAGAAAATGGGTGGCGTTCAGTATTGATGTATAGAGGCCAACTGAAAGAAGTGTCAGGATAATGCGTCTAGATAAGGTGTCTTGATACTTGTCTATGACTTGAGATCTCTGATGGAAAACACTAGTCGTATGACTGAAATATAAGACATTACAACCAACCAAACAAATCAGTTGGATACTGAAAATTGACAAAACTGGTATATGCCGAATTATATGAAGAAAGTTTTTCTGCAGATGATGCTGAGTTGAGTTTTATATACTGAAATTTCAAACATCATGATATTAAATTAACCATGACTGCTGGTATGTAAATAAACTCGATACGACCCAACTATATAGTACATTAATTTCTGACCCACTATTATCCTAGTTTGTCCCCTCAGGCACCTTCATCTAGGCTTATAGCATCCGATTTATAATTGAAGTGTGGTGTTATTTTCACGGCGTAGTGTTTCCCACGCTGTTGACATTGAGTAACTGATATATCTACTTTCATCAAGTTTGTTTGTCGCGTTTTTTCAAACGGATGTCACAGGTATATGTTATAAATATCGGTTGCGATGCTCAGTCAGATGCATCAAAATATAGCCTGCATAAATCATCAATAAACACAAGAAAATATTAAAACGAGATTTACAAGTCCGTGTCAGTAATGGTTACCTAGAATGTGATATTAAGGAGACGTGGTGTATTACAAGCCATAAAGTTTGAATGGAATATTAATTAAGCACATAGGCATCTTATTAAAATGTTTATAGACTTTTCAGTAGCATTCAGGTATTTGGTTAGGATATAATTGAAGTATTAAAGGATACAAAACAAAATCCAATGTGCAATTTGGCAATGCATAACCGTCCTGCTATATACAGTTACCAACAGAGAGAGAGAGATAGAGAGCGAAAGAGAGAGAGAGAGGGGGGATGAGAGAGAGAGCGAGAGAATTTTTTTCAATCAATTAGCCATATCACCCTATTTCAATCTCTTGTTGCCTAGATATCTTTAATTTTGGTGTTGGGTACTCAAAATGTGTTATCGTCCTTTACAAACTGAAAACTACCAAACTCTTTACTTGTATTAACTAAGCATCTATATAAGCACACTGTTTAACAATTAACTCGCCAGCGCCCTTATGAGTGGTTTTTAATGTTCAAGAAAGGGCTCTAGCCTTAAAATTGGTACTCGTGTTGTTTTTATAAGGTGACCAAAAAAGACGAAAGACAGAGAAAGATTATCGCATTGGGCAACATTTCAGCAAAAAAACAAAACAAAAAAAAAACGAAATGATTCATAATTGCTAGGGTTGACTTGTCTGATGAATAATTATTCTACACCGTATCAGTATAAACCATATGCACGTAAATCTCGAGTGAAAATACAACAACAACAGAAACTTAAGGTATATGAGATTTGATAGAAGATAGTTGCTCGTTGTGAACAGTGGAATGATATTATCTCCGTGATGACGAATTGTTATGGAAACAATGATGGATAGTGATAATAATATTATGAACTGCTTTTTACAAGTTTCACCGACATTTAATATTTAATCCACACACACACACACACACACACACACGTGAAAATATATATTTAACTCTTGAATTTATATTTCAAACGTAATAATAATAACAATAATATAAAAAAGATAAAATTGCGCAAAAGATCAACTGTTTTTGTTCAGTGAACAGGAACAAAAAAATTACGTAAATATTGCAATCATTGACATTTACATTAAATACGGTTTTGCGATCGCTGAGTATTTGAAATCATGTTTGAAAATTAACTTCATCGGTATGTCGTGGATGATGAATTACTGGAGGATTAAAAAGTGGGCGTAGCACGTAGATGGATGAGTTATTCTAAACGATTAGTTAAATGCGAATGGCTGAATTTTTATTCAATGCCCAGATATTTTTTTTCCTAGAAACTTGAAGGGAGTTAAAGATAATTTAATGAATCATTTTAAATCAGAAATATTTGGTGGTATCATCATTTCGGTGAATGATAAAAATGGATTCCTATTTAAACATATGTACTGTATAGCATTTAATTTCATAAAACAAACAAACAAAAAAAGAAAGAAAGAAAACGAAAATGGGTAGTGTTTATTATGTTGATTTTACAAGAATTCAATTCAGACTATAATCTGTTGGGACTTTGATCTTATTCAACAGTTTAGGAACTACACATACTGAATTCTAGTTAACCTCATTCAAGGTAATCCATCCATATTAAATAGTGATCATGGTGCACCAAGTGATCGTGGGAATTTTATAATAAATGCAAGCATTTAAGGACCCTGAGCAAAAGAGTCTGTAACTCCAATGGGGCTCGGAATATAAAACCGACTGACCATACAAGAATATGCATATACATATAATATACAAAAAAAAACATCTCTAAAAAATTGAGTTGGTAAGCCGTCAATTTTTTTTTAATTTTAACTTTTTTACTCCTACTTTTACGTATTTACTTTAGTTGAACACTTCCGGCTTTGGATGTGACAAAAACAGCGTTTTTCAACCGTAATAAACAAAGTTCAAGGAAGAATCCTTTAGGGTCATTTCAATAAAATACTTATATATATATATATATATGTGTGTGTTTTTATAGGGTCGTTCGGGTTAGCGGAAACCAATAACTTTTTTATTACGCCTTTAATAAGACTTGTTGTAACAATAACATGTAGTATAAGTATGAAGTGTTCACCCTGCACAAGGATACCATCTTAGTCTACAACTAAGATACAATGAAGTTCTAAAATATACCCAATTGTTTAAGAAAGTCCGCATTTTGATGATTGTTAATCTTATTGCAGTATTATTTCCGAAATACATTATGTTTAGAGTGACAATAGTCCCCTATGTAATACGTAAATATTTTCGAAATTGAAGAAAATACGCATCAAAACAACAATAAAATATTCAAATATTCATGCAAAGCATAATACATTTCGAGAGGAAATACTACATTTAGGTTATTGCAAGCCCGCGTGCACACATTCTTTTGCAATCAGATTTATCATGTATCAGATTTAGTTGCTTAACCACCTTTCATTATTCAACGAAAAAAAGTTAAATATATAATATACTCAAACATACACAATCGCTACGTTTTCTGTGTTTATGTTATTAAAAGACTTAAACGTCGAAACAAAACTACTCAAATTATCGGGCCATAAATATACTTCCTTTCAAGCCGGTGCGCATTTAATGCATGAATTATATGTCATCCTTTCGCAGAGAGTCTAATTTACCGACACACGAACGCGCAAAGAACAATTAATATGAAGGTTAACATGACGAAGCGCAATCCTCGACAATAACGACCTTGCGACGTGGTTTACGTCTGCTAATTTTCTAATCTTGTATATATTGGTTGGAAGGTGGTGGTAAACGAAAACATTAGAGTATAACTAATTTAAGTAATGGATTCATTATTTGCTCAAATGTAATACTTTTTTTATCAGATACATGCATGCATATTTTATAAATCAATGAACATCATATCAGCAAGAATTATCAAAACGGTGTAAATATGCTTAATGTGATGTATGTTATATTCATATTCTTTTATATCATTGTTTCGTCTAAGTTTATTAAAATAACTCCAAATTATTTTGTATTTGTCATGCATTTGTTCACTCACACTAGCAATCGTATGTGTTTATTATGTCAATAAATGCCATTTTCAATGCAATTTAAAATTAATATTGTTAGAAATGGTTGTCCTGGTAAAAAGCAAGCTATGCAGGAGCTATTTTAACTACAGTCAAACCTGTCTTTAGCGGTCAGTCAAAGGAACAAGAGTAAATGACCGCTGATCATAGGTGATCGCTAAATAAAGGTTAAGCATATAACAAAATGCTAGTTTAGTTATGTTAAAACTGACCGCTAAATGGATGTTGGCCGCTTAATACAGGTGACCGCTTAATACAGGTGACCGCTTAATACAGGTGACCGCTAATACAGGTTCAACTGTATTGTATTTGGCTGGTTTAACAACTAAAGATTGAAAGCCCAGATTTACGCACATGCTCTTGAAGGGGGATTCCATTTTAGGAAGGAACAGGTAGGTAGTTTATAGGTGCCACTAGTGTGTAGTACACAATACTAACCCGCATAGTCCTCCGGAATGACGACTTCCGGAAGTAATTCCTTCACCGTACCGCCGGGGCCCTTCCGCACGCATCTGGCAAACACTTTCCGGCTTGTACGCTTACTGTGTAGGAGGACAGGCTGCCGCAAATCGAAGAAGAAATTCTGTGAAAGTAAAGGAAATATATTGAATGCAACCAAATCAAATCGAGACCATACATACCAAACCATCAATTTGATAACATATACATTACATTTGCGAAACTTTTATGATCGCAGGGGCAATATGAAATTCTCGGATAAACGTGATGTCCTGAAAAGCGAGAGAAAATAATGCAATTGAGCTCCTGCCGGGACAACGAAGACATGACAATCGGTAAATCTCTCCTCGGAATGTCACCACTTTGTTGTATACAAATAAGAAAATGTGTAATCAGAAAATATCTTTAGATCAGCTGTTATAACGTATAAATGAGTAATTTATCTTTAACGCTAGTACTGAAAACTCAGTTAAGTCGGAATACAAAGGGGACCTATAAGTGAACATACTTTGATCACAGACCATGATTTAGTTAGACTGACCGTCAACATCAACTGCGACAAACCTACGTGGGACCATTATTTGTCTTTCGCGCTATTTACTGAATGCGACTTGAAGTCTGTCACATAGAGGACGTTTCGCCATAGATCTGTGGACCAGCAAATCTATAACTACTGAGTAGTTTAATATTAAAGCTCCTCATTTCTGACCAAAAAAAAAGTAATAATAAGAACAACATCAACAGAAATTACATTACATCACAGCGTTCCTTGGAAATCAAATCAATGTATCTTGTCGATATTTTATGTCCATCTTGCACGGTAAAATAGCTAGGACGCTCTATTGAATCGTAGCAGGGTGACATCAGCAAAGACGATATCACGGAACTGTTCCCTGGATTTCATCTTCATTTAGTTATTTTCCTGTATTCTCATCAGAAAGTAGTGGGTAAGGACTCACACATTTTCACGGGTTTGAATCGTGGCCATATTGTTTTTAGTTTTCATTTCAAAATGTATGTATACAATCTGGCCGTGACTTTAGTGAGAAAGACACCATTTGGTGTTGGTGTTGTTTTTATAACGAAAATGAGATAAGTTATTTAATTAATGAACATTTGGTACGATGAATATGTGAGTAAGTTCGTTCATTCTGGTTGACTGGTTAGTTTTGCATGTTTAAGAAATGGTTTTTCTTTAAACGGCATGCACCAGTGATATTTCGCAACATTTTTTTTTTCAGTAAAACACACAAAGGAGAAACTACAGTGATAATATAACCTTTATAATAGTATAAAATACACTGTAAACAGTAACAAACCGTGTAATAATCATGGGACATACAAATCATGTAATAAAAACCGGGGCAAGCATCATCCTCCCACATCTTCGATTGGGATTCTTTTATTTACGAGAAACTTGCCAAAGAATTTTCTATTTTATTTCTATTCCTATCATTGAACATCTTCTCTATCCTAGCTGTTAAAACATTGCCCTATAAACCTTTAAAGTACTACCAAAGTGATCAGGTAATGGCAGCCAAATGTGTTAAAATGACTGAAAATTAACAAGCATATGAATTTATAGTTGCTCATAGTGA
This sequence comes from Solen grandis, assembly GCA_021229015.1. Classification (NCBI taxonomy): domain Eukaryota; kingdom Metazoa; phylum Mollusca; class Bivalvia; order Adapedonta; family Solenidae; genus Solen; species Solen grandis. The sequence goes on along the minus strand of CM037782.1, from coordinate 51,253,167 downwards.
TAAGCATTTATGTACATGTATTATTATGAAATATAGCAATAGTTATTTTCTTGTGACGTAAAACAATTTTGGTGAGATAGGCATGCATCAGTGGCTAAAACGAAGGTTTATCAATTATTAGCAGCTAGAAGCTGGTTGGAAAAAAAGCTGGTACCTGCACGTGCTCAGCGCTGGTTTCCTCCCGACACTGGACAACCACGGGCAGTTTGAAGTTGACCAGGATCTCCCGCAGC
>CM037782.1:51202834-51252834 GCA_021229015.1 Solen grandis | reverse complement strand
GGTACACATATACCATACATTATATAAGGTACACATATTATACCATACATTATCTAAGGTACACATTTATCATACAAAGTCTATATTTACCATGATGGGTGCAGTCTGTTGCAGAGGGAGAGGTGCAGAAGAGAGGGTCGGGGGCCCCGAGGTCTGCCATGGTGTTACCTGAGGTGGGGGTATCACGCTGCCACTGACTGGCGGGGGCCCACCCAGGGGATTTATGGCCAGGTGAGGGGGAGGTTGGGGAGTCACCAACTGGGGTGGCTGTAACTGCTGATGTTGCTGCTGTTGTTGTTGTTGTTGCTGGGCCTGTTCTTGTAGTTTTTTGTTTTGGACATTTATAACTGAAATCATATTAAAGAATAAAGATGTGTAAGTGAAATGGCATGTCAATATTAGCAATGCATGATTTTGAATATATTTACTATTGCAACAGGATGACTGTCATACACATCTTAGGAACAGAAAGGCTATTTATCTATTTAATCATTTTTAAAACAATGCATAACATAACAAGAGGGCCAAGATGGCCCTTGATTGCTCACCTGAGAAAGATGATTGCTTAAGAAATAAAGATGTTTGAGTGTAAAAGTGAAATCTGGCTTTTTTTATGGTGAAAAGGGCATAACTCCTAAATTAACTAGTCAATATCAGTTACAATTGAACCCGAATGCGAGATTATGGGCATAAACATTGTCTTAAGTTTAAAAAAACTGTTAAAAAAATGAAGTTGGTAGAGAATAAACAAAGTGAAATCTTGCATTTTTTGTATTAAAAGGGGCATAACTCCTGACCTAAATGGCCCATCTCAGCCACAATTGGAACTCAATTAAGACATTATTGTCATTAACAATGTCATAAAGTTTGAAGATGATTGCTAAAAAAATGAAGATGCTAGAGTGTAATCAAAGTGAAATCTGGCATTTTTTTATATTAAAAGGGGCATAACTCCTGACCTAATCAACAGATCTCAGCTTTAATCGAACTCAATCGAGACATTATGGTCATAAGCATTGCCATAAAGTTTGAAGATGATTGCTCAAAAGATGAAGATGCTAGAGTGTAAACAAAGTGAAATCTGGCATTTTTTTATATTAAAAGGGGCTAAATTCGTGACCTTATTGACCAATCTCATCCATAATCAAACTTAATTGAGACATTATGGTCATAAACAATGCCATAAAGTTTGAAGAAGATTTCTCAAAAGATGAAGATGCTAGAGTGTAAACAAAGTGAAATCTAGCATTTTTTAATATTAAAAGGGGCATAACTCCTGACCTAATTGACCGATTTAAGCCAAAATCAAACTCAATTGAGACATTATGGTCATAAACATTGTCATAAACTTTGAAGAAGATTGCTCAAAAGATGAAGATGGTAGAGTGTAAACAAAGTGAAATCTGGCATTTTTTTAATATTAAAAGGGGCATAACTCCTGACCTAATTGACCGATCTCAGCCATAATCTAACTCAATCGAGACCTTATGGTCATAAACATTGCCATAAAGTTTGAAGATGATTGCTCAAAAGATGAAGGTGCTAGAGTGTAAACAATGTGAAATATGGCATTTTTTTTAATATTAAAAGGGGCATAACTCCTGACCTAATTGACCGATCTCAGCCATAATCTAACTCAATCGAGACCTTATGGTCATAAGCATTGCCATAAAGTTTGAAGATGATTGCTCAAAAGATGAAGATGCTAGAGTGTAAACAAAGTGAAATATGGCATTTTTTTTAATATTAAAAGGGGCATAACTCCTGACCTAATTGACCGATCTCAGCCATAATCTAACTCAATCGAGACCTTATGGTCATAAGCATTGCCATAAAGTTTGAAGATGATTGCTCAAAAGATGCAGATGCTAGAGCGTAAACAAAGTGAAATCTGGCATTGTTTTAATATTAAAAGGGGCATAACTCCTGACCTAATTGACCGATCTCAGCCATAATTAAACTCAATAGAGTCATTATGGTCATAAAATTATATTGTCTTAAAATTTGAAGATGATTGCTTCAGAAATAAAGGTGATAGAGTGTAAACACTAAAAATTGTTGACGCCGCACGACGCACGACGGACACTCACGGGATCACAATAGCTCACCCTGAGCTTTGCTCAGGTGAGCTTAAAACTCAAACAAAATGTAGAACCCTGAAGTATTATTATATAATTTATTTATTATTTAATATTACCTTTGCCTTATATTTCTTAATATTAATTGCTATAATTTTTGATATTGCATCTGACTTGCTCAAATTAAAGATCTTCATTGAATTACTAGGTTTTGAAAGTTTGTTGAGTGCCAAAATCTTTTACTTAACACTGCATTATCAATTTCCATCACCATTTATACTGTTTATTCAAAGAAGTTAAAAATGACAGAGTAAATTTTTAGGTACAGAATTAGTCAATTACCTTTACTGCTACTCAATTTTATTTGTAAGTCATGATTAATATGCAATTTACAAAAAATATTAATCTGTTTTTCTACACATGCGTGCTAGTGTTTTTGAACAAATAAAAACTATGTTCAAACAATAACCAGGCAAGTGCACAATTAATGCCCTGATAACTCCTTGTGACACTGTTTTTTTAAAGTGCAAAAGATGTACAACTTTAGGTAACTTTTTATCATTCTAAACATGGATGAAATACAACCCAGATAGCATAATATACTACTTAGAAACAGGGTCAAAAATGGTGGACTTTGTTATAAAAGTACACCCCACTGAAAACAAAAACTGATAAGAGTTGAGGCCATATTTTGTTTCATGTTTAAACATTCTACGGTTTCCACCGGCAAGGAGGATGTAATACAACTCATTTTACCAATGTAATCAAACTTAGTTGATACCTTCACACTTCACACCTTATATAAGAATTTTTTATAAGTTGAAACTCTCCTAAACCTTACTATGTTGTGGGCATTTGTGACTGCCTAGGAAACCAGAGTGCAGACCAAGATCAGCCTGCAAATCTGTACTGTCTAATCATGGTCTGCCCTGTTTGCTATTCATGATCAGTCAATAAATTTTCAGCAAGCACCCCAATAAACAACTAATCGTAAGGTCCAATAAAGACAAAAAGACAAGTCAAATTAAGAAATATAGCATGGCAACGGTTAAGGGTTAATGATACTGATAGATATATTGAATGATGGTCCCTCAAGGTGGTTAACCCTTTCCGTCATATAGTTACTCGCAGGCTGATCTGGTTTTATGCTGTTCACATAGGTCTTTTCATGGTATCCTCTATGAGGGAAAGGGTTAAATCATCAAATTACCGTCACTTATGGCCTCAATTTACATTTTCATAATTATGATAACAGGATCTCCCATTTTTCCTTTGTGTTACGGTACTTAATAACCTTTTAACTACTTCATGATAATTAGTCCCATATTCTTGAAATTCAAAACTACTGAAGTATAATTTCCATGCTATATTAATTCAAAATATGGAAATAAGATTCAATAGGTATTGGAGAATGGTACTCAAGCTTTGAGTCAGAGATCATACTTAAATATTTTTGAGAACTTTACCCAGAGGACTGGTCTTCATTTCACAAAACATCTAAAATTGAGAAGTTCCTCAGCTCAAACATCTCAAACTTTGAATAAATTTAATTTATAAAAATATAGATTTATATTTTTTAGTGTAATTCAAGGGAGTCTGAGATTCTTTACATTTGTCAATATTTTTAGACTACCAAATTCTGAGGTATTTTTATGTCCGCTAGATACCTTGATATCAACAACTGTAAAAAAAATAACATTCATTAACAAGAGGGCCATGATGGCCCTGAATTGCTCACCTGAGAAATACTGCCTTCATTGCCTTTTATAACACAGTCATACTGAATACAAAATCCATGCAGAAGTACAGCAAAATAATCGTAATTCCACACAAAAACTGAATCTGTGGTACAAATTTTGATGGTTATAGCTATAAAATCAAGTGACACCTAGGGTGGGACCAATTTTGACCCAAGAGCCATGATTTTGAAAGCTTGGTTCTGGTCTACAAGGCCATGTTACGTACCAAATATCTAAACCCATGATCTTGTGGTTTCTGACAAGATCATTTAAAGATTCCCCTAAATAAGTGTATGTAAAATCAAGTGACCCCTGGGACAGGGCCAATTCTGACCCAAGCGCCATAATTTTAACAAACTTGGCAGATGTCTATAAGGCCATGTAACACACCAAATATCTAAACACCAGGCCTAATGTGGTTTCTGACAAGAAGATTTTTCTAGTTTTTCCTTAATAAGCCTATGTAAAACAAGTGACCTCTTGGGCGGGGCCAGTTTTGACCCCAGGGCCATGATTTGAACAAACTTGGTAGATGTCCATAAGGCAATGTTAAACTCCAGGCCTTGTGGTTTCTGAGAAAAAGATTTTTCTAGATTTTCCTAGTTTAGCTTATGTAAAATCATGATTTGAACAAACTTTGTAGACGTTCACTAGACAATGTTACAAACCAAATATCTAATCTCTAGGCCTTTCAGTTTTGCAGAAGAAGATTTTTGAAGTTTGCATTTTTAAAATCTATTTTTAGCTCCTGTGACCTACTTTTTCAACCAATCAAAATAGGCTGAACAACTTTGATAGAGGACATTATAAGGATGATTCCTGTGAAGTTTAGTCAAAATCCATTCAGCGGTTTAGGAAAAGATGTTGTTTAAAGGAAATTGGTGACACGGGATGCACGCACGGACAACAGACACCGGGCAAAAGGTGATCACAATAGCTCACCAAGAGCACGTTGTGCTCAGGTGAGCTAAAAATTATTACAGTTTAACTTTGAATTTAAAGTCTCAACTTGACCCAAGGGAAATCTGCCAAACCAACTCCTTATTTGGATAAGTAATTAAATAGAGAACATTTTAGAAATTTAGGGCAGTGTCGCCTCCGCAAAACTCCATGTAAGCCTGCCCTACTTGATAGAAAATAAGTCAAATGTTATGTTCACCAGATAAAGGTAATTATTCATCAAATAAAGCGTATCACAGTAAGGTCGGCCATACAAACATATCCAAATAGCTTGGGAGGATTAGCACTGTTAATACTTGACCAAGATATCTACATCCTGCACCAAAATATGTTAATATCTCTGCCAAAAGACCAACTGAGAAGGTTTAGAATTAATGAGAGTTGTTTTTGATGTCCCTTGCCAAGCTTTTCAAATATGTCTGTAAACTAGGTATATAAGATATTTTTTTCCACTTTTTTATGTGAAAATGATTTCATTGGTTAAAATATCTGCAAATGAATCATTCTTATGAAAGAAGACCTTAAACTTATATAGTGCAAAATGGTTCTCTCTAACACAAAGAACACAAACTGACTCTTTCTCTACTCTCCTCTCTATACCCACCTCCATCTCTCTCTCTCTCTCTCTCTCTCATTGATGATTAAATGAACAATTAAATATACAAATATCAAAAAATCATACTTATTTCAGCTGTTTCAAAACATAATAATACTAAATGACCAAAACTCAGACGGGTTTAACCCTTTCCCTCATATAGACTCATTTTGACGCCCTCAATAGGTACCACATAAAGCCTGACCTGCAGAAAACCACAGTTAAACCTTACCAAATTTAATTACAAAATCCTCATTTCCAGACCACTGAGGAGCAGCGAACAGCATAAAACCTGATCAGCCTGCGAGTAACTCGCAGGCTGATCTGGTTTTATGCTGTTCGCATAGGTCTTTTCATGGTGTCCTCTATGAGGGAAAGGGATAAACAAGCCTTGAGATGTAAACAACACCACACATTCGTGACATTCATCCCATAAGATGATTTAAAGTGCATCTTAAAGGCTACTGTCTTAAACCTTATGCAATCCTCACTAGATCCTGGTACACAATGAACGTGACCACTATCAATGCTGTAAGTTCACTGCATGACCTTAGTGCAGCTTTGAGAGACAAGTAAGTGTTAACTGTTATGTGCACTTAAATAACAAGTAAATCCAACACAACTGTTTCACTTTAATGGCCTAAAATCCTGCTGTGCCAAACAACTTTGACATAAAAACAATAATTCAATGAACTTAAACATCAGCTTTAACTTCAAAAACTTCCCACAAAATTCTAGTTTCTGAATGGGATTGTGTTTTATGACAATTTTACTACTTAGATTCTTGCAAGTAACTAAAGGAAGCTGGCATGATTTCCACCACCAACACTTTGTGCTAAGTAAACCTAACACGCTAAGTAAACCTAATAAAAGTCTTGAACAACACATTCTACCATTCTTGTCTTACAAAATATAAAAATTAATTGACTCTAGAGAATTGACATTAATACCATGCTTTGCTATTAAAGAGTTTAAATATTTCATATTGCATAATATGTTTCGCGAAAACATTTAGAATGCTGGAGTATTTAAGTACAGATATATTACTAAGTCCAGTGGGTGGATGTGGGAGCTGTCAACAAAATAAAAAATTTACTCATAACACTATGTTGTTTGATCATATTTATAACAAACTGATCTTTATAGAATAACAAGAGGGCCATGATGGCCCTGAATTGCTCACCTGATTATAAATGAGCAACATATTGCATTTTTCATATTGACCTACTTTTTGACCCCACATGACCAACCTTCAAGCTTGTCCAAGATGATTTATAAACAGACATTCAGAATAAGTTTCATGAAAAATGGGCCAAAAATGTGGTTTCTAGAGAGTTAACAAGGTTTTTCCAACATGACCCAAATTCCAAGATTTTAAGGAAAAAAAAACATTCTGAACAAGTTTCATGAAGATTGGGCCAAAAGTGTGGCCTCTAAAGTGTTAACAAGGTTTTTCTAAGATTTGACCTCATGGCCTACTTTTTGACCCACATGACCAAATAACTTGTCCAATTTTATGGAAAACTTTCTGACCAAGTTTCATGAAGATTGGGCCAAAAATGTGGCCTCTGGAGTGTTAACAAGGTTTTTCTAAGATTTGACCTCATGACCTACTTTTTGACCACACATGACCCAAATATGAACTTGTCCAAAATTTTATGGAGACAAACTTTCTGACCAAGTTTCATGAAGATTGGGCCAAAAATGTGGCTCTAGAGTGTAACAAGGTTTTTCTAAGATTTGACCTGGTGACCTACTTATTGACCCCACATGACCCAAATTCGAACTTGTCCACGATTTTATGGAGCAAATATTCTGACCAAGTTTCATAAAGATTTGGCTAAAAATATGGCCTTTTGAGTGTAAACAAGCCAAATTGTTGACGACACAGGATTGACAATGGTCGAAGGGCGATCACAAAAGCTCACCTTGAGCACGTTGTGCTCAGCTGAGCTAAAAAATTGGAACAAACCAAAGAATTTATTCAACTAACTAGCTGAGTTTTATACTTTTTTCTACTCAGCCAATCATTTGATTAGAATTTTTATCTCCCTTTTCTATTATCTCCCTTCTCTATAGTCTATCATTCTGTAATGCGATAATTACAGTAAGTTTAGATTTAGAGATAATTTCTCTCTGTATGTAAAAGGCTATAAAAGGTCTCTTGCAGAGAAATATCTTATGTGACCTACTGGGGGCTAATTCTGTGGCTAATTATCTGAAGAAAGTCGATAACACAACAGATGTGACAAGTCCCTCAGTATGCCTCTTGGAGAATCACCAACTCAGACCTAATGACAAAAACAAGAAAACCCTTACAAAGCTAAATTTCTTATTTGTACTCGTCATTTCCTCATTTTGAACTGTAGAATTAGTTGTTATATGGGTGCTTGCTGAAAACATATTGACTGAATGACAGACAGTTTCGACCATGATCAAACTGCACAGATGTGCAGACTGATCTTGGTCTGTACTGGTCACAAAGGCAGTCACAAGTGCACACAACATTGTAAGGGTCAATCCCATTCAAGCCTGTGGTATGAAATATATCTGATGGTGAAATGACAGAAGATATTAAACACTATCTTATGGTCAAGACATCTTGACATCTGATGCCAGAATCTATAAAAGCTGCTGTATATCTCATCAAAGAATATATTGTATATAATTTTACAGTATACAAGATATTATCTTCCACAAGCTCAGATATTTCTGGTTTATTTGTTTTATAGAATTTAACATCAAGGCCAAGGACCAAACCTATGACCATCCTATTACAGGACAGACGGCTGATCAGCTACCAGGACCAGTTCGGGTTGAATGTGAAACTCACACGTAAGCAATGCCCTATAATCCTTGTGGCATGAATAAATGACACGTGTCCAACCTTGAACTGTCAGGTGAGCAAATTAATCGTCCCACTCATACATGTATGCTAATATATTACAATAATCTTTCCACTTCATCATCGCCCTTATTGTAAATCAACCTTTGAATTCGAATTGCCCGACACAGTACACCCATATATCTTAAATGCTACAGGGGAAAAACTGCCTGTCAAATGTAGAGATTCATTCAAATGAAGATCAGGGATCTACTAAAAACAATCTTTTCTTTATTTTAATTTGAGATTGGAAAGGAAGGAAATTTTTTATTTTATTTATGCGTTCCATCTTCTTCATGGAACCATATATGCTGAGTGCCATACATAAGGGAGATAGACTGCGGTACTTTGGTATGTTTTTTCCTAGAATCAACTGAAACCACTACCTCCTGATTATGGGGTTGACATCCTAACCATAATTATGGCTGCCTTCTGCCCATACAAAATAAATGCCTGGTAGCATAAGACACAAACTTAACTACCTGATCAGACCTGTTCATGATCTGGCTAAGGAATCCAGTCTCCAGAATTCTTAAGCAAGAACACCAAACTGCAAACTATTGAGACAATTGCCTACACTTCCAGACCTTGAGACTTAACGTTTTTAGCCAGGTATCCTGATGGAACACCTGCTTTGAAGTTCAAGAGTCCCTTCTGAAATTAGAGGTTCCTGTTGTGTAATACGGATATTCGAGAGCTTTATCCACATAACCATTGGTCAAAAATTTGAGATTTATCAAAAAGGATGAACAATAAGAATGCGATATATGTGGCTCTTCAATTTACATTTATCATTGTCGGGACACCTGACATGTCAATTCTGGAGTCTTCAGGATTCCAGGACGCTGTTAGTGCTAAAACACTTAAAGTAAAGTCCCTGTCATGGTTCCGCTACATTTCGGACCACATGGCCTTTCACTAGGGTACCTTGGTTATCTTGGTAGAGGTTATGTGGTTCAAAAAGTAGCAGAACCATTACAGGGACTTTATCTTAATTTTATTATCTCCAGACCTGATGCAGCCTCTAATGTATCAATAAATTAACCACAAAATGCATCCTGCTCTATAAAAGGGCTATCAGGTGCACTATTTATAAATATTTTAATGAATTTCAACTAATTAATCAGAATCAAATCTTGGGGCAGTTGCAACATAAATTTCTCAAAGGTTTATTAAGTCATGGCTGCAACATCTTTAATATCTCAAAGTTCCAAAATTATATCTATCGATTTCTGTTGTTTTTTTCTTAAAGTAACCCCACCTTTTGTGGCAATAAAGAACTGACCAAATATTCACTACAGCCTCATTTCAAAATCATTAAAGAGGCACCATCCTGAAGATCAAATAGCAATATCAAACATGATCAGCCTGAAACTGTCTCCAAATCCAAAATATGATTAAGATTTCAACTCTCGTTTCCATTACATCTTTGCTTGTGAGATTTAAACATTTCAACACCAGCATTATGAAGAATTCAACAATCTTTCCATGAAATACTCCTTTACATTAAGTTAACTCTATGTAATTTTTTTTTTTCTTCAGAGAACCAAATCTTCAAATGACAAACAGCCAGATGAGCCAAAGGCTATGACAAGATTGATGTCCCATGTTTTGCCAACCAACTAGAGTTTATGTAGTACAGAAGACATTGTCACCTTTACCTGGGCAATTTCGCCATAAAGTAACATGTTTGTTCATTGATAACCTATTGCCTGTCATCAGCTCAATGACCTTGACCCTACTCAAGGATCTGACGATAATTGGACAGGTTAACGGCTTGTTTGTTAGAGCTTGTATCAAGAGAAGGGGCTTAAAATTGAAAGCATTATCAGGTAATGGTTTACATAACCACATACTTCCTCCTTCAGATAAGTAATAAAGTTTTCTTTGCCCACTTCCTAAACACCACGAATGCAACCTGATTTTCTTTTTTTGCAATTGAGACAGATAACATAGCAAAAGAGAGTACTTGTATTAACATCAAAAATCATCTGTATCTAACAAATAATTCTTTCCCGAAAACAGGAATTTTCCATCTTTTTAACTTATTTTCGTTTTTTGCTTGTTTGCTTCATATTCACTCACCTATCTTGTTATTTGTTGAAATGTTGATAAATGCATTGAACTGATATCAGTTTTGCCACAGATTTGAGACATGGGTGAAAATCAGAACAATCAATACTGAAGGTAATCATGTACACTTTTTTGTGTTTAACCCTTTTCCTCATATAGACTCATTTTGACGCACTTAATAGGTACCACATAAAGCCTGATCTGCAGAAAACCACAGTTAAACCTTCCCAAATTTAACTATAAAGTCCTCATTTCTAGACCACTGAGGAGCAGCGAACAGCATAAAACCTGATCAGCCTGCGAGTTACTCGCAGGCTGATCTGGTTTTATGTTGTTCGCATAGGTCTTTTCATGGTTTCCTCTATGAGGGAAAGGGTTAACAGATACAACATGAACAGTCCACATGTTCAAAATATGAGAGCTTTCATATACTGCTTGAATAAAGTCAGTCTACTCCAATAATGTAGCAAGTGTACTGCAATCATAATCATGTATCAAGGGTATTGCAATCATGTATCGAAGGCACTGATTCATCATGCATCAAAGGTTGGTTGCATTGAAGGTACTGCAATTAGGTATTGAAGGTACTGCAATGATTTATCAAGTATTGAAGGTACTGCAATCAGGTATCGAAGGTATTGCAATCATGAAAGAGAGGGTACTGCAATCATGTAGTAAGAAGTTATTGCAATCATGTATCGAAGGTACTGCAATCAAATGTAATGAGAGGGTAATAGTTATTCTGCAATCATGTATCAAAGGTACTGCCAAATTTAAGGTACTGCATTCATGTACTGAAGGAACTGAAACCATGTACTGCAATCTTGTATCAAAGAGATTGTAATCATTCATCAAAGGTATTGCAATCATGTATCAAAGGCTGACTATAAAATTATTCTAAATATTCTAAATTCAAAAAAAGATGGATCAGTTTTAAGGTTATCCAAACTTTTTTCTTAAGTTAAGCTAGTGCCTCAGAAAAAAGCATTTGCAAAAAAATACTGTCAATCTGTTTTAAAAAAAATGCAGTCGTTTTTTGTTTGGGGAAGGATTTTATTAACAATTGGGAAATAAATTATCACAACTAATTCAATTTCTGAGACTTATTTATTCCTAAAGATAGAACTAGAAAGTTACTACAGGAATAAAAAAAACACATTGAGTTCAAACCTTTAATCATCTGATATGACCTGGTGTCCCATATATTAACACATGAGAGCAGCAAAAGGTATTTTATAGACTGATATTTTTTAAATGTCACTAAACATGCCCTTTTAATTAAAACTGTATGTCTTATAATTATAACTTGAGACCATGTTATAATGCATAAATTTATCCTGTTTTTCCCAATTTTATACCTCACTTCCCTCTCTAAAATAACTCCCACTCCAACTTTCCTTAATGACTGTAACTTCAAAATTCTGGTAAAACAGTAATATTCAAAACATTACAGGACACTATCATAAATGGATGTTTCACAGTTTGCTGACTAATGAGAAGGGATTGGGCAAATTCTGCCATTACCATTCCATTAACAGTGAATGCTAACATAGTCTTTGTAACCATTATATAAAAGCATATATGTAGAATTCCTCAGATGAGCAACCATTTGTAGTAACTAAACACAGAGCTGTCAATGGGCCGGCCCTTAACAAAGAAAATACAGTAACTAATAAAAACACATGCAAGCAATAATAAACGACCGTCTTAAAGCCTGTATGTCTCTGACAAGAATGCATAACATGACAATTAACAGCATATTCAACATCATTCTTATTTTCACCCTTTTAACAACTGTGTAAAACATCCATAACAGTACAGGAACATGTGGCAATATGAATTACGAAAAACAAAAACATCTCCACCCACAAAACACTTAACTGAACAAGTTGTTTTCTCATACAACATAGATTTTTACAGCAAAAAACTTTTCATGGGAGGTGTTTGGAACCTCTGTGACGTACATGCAAACATCTGTACGATGGTCTTCCATGAAAGTCGGACTGACAGTTGACAAGCGTATGAGTGACCAGTACATGGAGGTCAAAGTTGTCCACCTACAACTTTCCACAGCTCTGACATCTCAAGAAAACATAAACAACCAGCTGACCGAGATTACTGAAGGTCAAACAGCATGCATGCCATACATGGTCTCGTGATCTAGCTGTCCCACACGAGACAGATGATAAATATACTCTTTCAGATGAACTCAAGTTATGAACAATGTTAAAGAATCCATGCAATTTAATTTCAAGATTGTTTTTTGAAACACGTGCCACTTGCTGGACAGGAAAAGTGTGATGAACAGATAGACGGACTGACAGATGATAAAAGTGAACCAGAAAATTCACCTGTAAATTAACCCTTTCCCTCATATAGACTCATTTTGACGCACTCAGTAGGTACCACATAAAGCCTGATCTGCAGAAAACCACAGTTAAACCTTACTAAATTTAATTACAAATTCCTCATTTCCAGACCACTGAGGAGCAGCGAACAGCATAAAACCTGATCAGCCTGCGAGTTACTTGCAGGCTGATCTGGTTTTATGTTGTTCACATAGGTCTTTTCATGGTTTCCTCTATGAGGGAAAGGGTTAACCCTTTTCCTCATATAAACACATTTTGACATATTGGCAAATTGAGCAAACTCAGATCAGACAGCTCCTGATCTGGGTCTCCTGTTTGCCCATACAATAATATAGCATAGATTTTACAGTATGCACAGCAAAGAACAAAAAACAAGAGCGCTGTTTTTTCTTTTACAAAATATGCCCATCCTTCAATTTAATCAATTCAAGGGCTATTACTCCGGATTAATTCTACAGTCTGCACAGCAAAGAAAAATCAATGTTTCATCATATGTTTGAAGATTCAGTAAATTAATATTCATCAAGTCATAAATTAGTGCAAGGATAATCATGGGCTAGAGGGTCTTGTAAAAGATACATGCAAAAAATAAAGTAGTTGAGCTTGAAACATAGACCAATAATTCTCCCTGAGGTCATGATTTTCCCGGATATGTCAGTTATGTCTCCATAATATTGTTCTGTTATTTGTAAACACTTTTGAATCACTTCTAATAACTTCAACTCAAAGCACTGCAAAGGTCATTATTGCTCGGTAAATGCTAATGCTATATTTTAGCTGATAATTCAAGGACTATAACTTTAGACCTAATGTTGTGACAACAACATATCATGTAATTTTTTAAAACATTTATATACACAGGAACATAAGTATACAGTTATGATGTAAGGCCATACAAAAAGCTGATCAAAATGAATTATGTTTATCTCCCTTTAATAAAGCATCAATCTGAAAATAACTGAACTTCTTGATAGTGTTCTGTAATTTACTGTAGGTAATCTGTGATATGATCTTCAACTGGCATCCCTACAAAACCAATATGAACCTGAATCAGCCTGAACAAAACATTCAGTTTACAATCTGGTTATAGTTCCTTTTCTTTGCTGTGTCAAATCTGATCAGGCTGCAGCCACAACAGATACTGCACACAAGGGCACTGTGGTCCAAGTTCCTCATAATATTATAACAAATGTAGCTCAGATTGAATACAACCTGCACAGCAAAGAAGAATCAATCATGTTAATTCATAAACCACTAATAGTTCAAGTAAATCAACATCCAATAAGTCATAAATTTGTAAATGAATATTCATGAGCTAAAGTATAAAGTTGTTAATTACAGTTGCCCAATTATTGACCCGTCTGATAAGTAAGAAGGTCACCTTATATAAAGACATATATGTTCAAGTGTGACATTTCTCTCAGGTCACCGTTTGGTCAGCAATATCAATGTTGTGTCTTCAATCTGACATTACAAATAAATCTTCACTTTTGAAGTGAAACACTGCATTATACAAGTTTAAGGTTTAATCTCTAGTACCTATGCTGATTTAAACCATTTGTAAATTCATTCCAGTGTATTTCTGAATGTTTAAGCATTCTTAACCCTTCAGCTTATATAGACTCATTTTGACACATCACGAAAACAGAGGAGACCCTGATCAAACACCTCCTGCAAGAAACTGTCTAATCATCATTAGTCTGCATAGCAACAGAAAATTCCATTATATATCATTAAAAGCAAAGAAAATCATATTTATCAAGTCTTAAATTTGTAGATAAATTAATATTCATGAAGTAAAAAGTTGAATGCAAGAAGTCAAATTTAATGCTGAAAAGAACTATTTGATAACAGAAAAAAAGAGAAATTGTTAAAATTTCATCATTTTTTTCTCTAACTGAGCCATGCACTCTAAAATTGATTAACTCAGACCAGAAATTTAGGGTAGCAATTCTTTAAAATTCTTCAACTTCAATTGAAAAAAAATGTATTCAATCTCAATTCATTATGGTGACAGAAACAAAACATCACAGCTAGACTTTCTACATAAACTATCTTCATTATCTTTTTAACAAGTGATACTCTAATAAAAAGCATTCTGCACCAATAAAATCAACAGAAATCCATCCCCCTCAAAAAAAAAATAAATATGGATTGATTATGATGGATACTCTCCTAATTGAAGAACAGAAAAAGCAATGTATGTCAGGGGCACAATTAGACACTGATTAACAAGATCAATCCAATTAAATGTTAACTTCATCGTAAATCAATATATATACAATAAATCACTTGTGAAAGGGCCTACCACGTTAATACATGCAACCTAGACAAAACATATAGCCAGGCAGGTAACATTTAATATTCTCTTCTTTTTTTTTCTCTCTCTTTTTTTCTGTTTCCTGTGATATCTGACAAAGTTTCCATCAAGTTTAAATATATATGAAACTCACCAGTCAAGTCACTTTTTACATGAATAGATCAAGAATGCAGAAAAAAAAAAAAAAAATTAATCCAGTAATTATAATGATGGTTCAAGTACCAGTCATACTGGATTCTCTCATGATTACAATATGGCTGTTTCTCTCACACAATTTTATACAATTATCATAAACCAAATTTAACAGTTAACAGTCCAAAATGAAACTAACTAGATAGAATGTCATCTGAATGTACTAACAATAATAAACTGATTGTATAATCAGAACACATAATGGCATTCATGGTTGCTCTCAATAATGACAATGCTAACATTACATTCAGCTATTTGTCATAAGTTAACCCTTTCCCTCATAGAGGACACCATGAAAAGACCTATGCGAACAGCATAAAACCAGATCAGCCTGCGAGTAACTCGCAGGCTGATCAGGTTTTATGCTGTTCGCTGCTCCTCAGTGGTCTGGAAATGAGGATTTTATAATTAAATTTGGTAAGGTTTAACTGTAGTTTTCTGCAGATCAGGCTTTATGTGATACCTATTGAGGGCGTCAAAATGAGTATATATGAGGGAAAGGGTTAACAGAGGTGGCCGCTTAATAAAGTTCTATTACAAAATGCTACAGTTTAGTAATATTAAATTTGACCGCTACATGCAGGTTGAACGCTTAGTACAGGTGGCCACTAACACAGGTTCAGCTGTACCTTCATTAAGAAAAACTAAACTGATGGTGGTAATTGTGTCCGGATAATGTATTTTGCATAGAATGCCTACACCACATCCTGGTCTGTTTTGCATGTTGCTTCCATTTTATTTATGCTTCAAAGAAACAATAATCATACCAGAAGGGTGTATTGTTTTTGTTAAGATGGCAAGGTGATCATGGTCATAAAGTGTTTGATGTACGCCATATCAAGGTGTAATGTCTGCACTCTGTCAAGGATGATAGAGGCCTGTCATGTGACATTGGGAGGACGACTGCCATCATTCACTTTGGCGAGAGTTTGGTGTGGTTCGATAAAGATAGTCTATCTAAATACAACAAAACACTCAAATGATCATAAATCCAACAAGCAAAAATATAAAAAAAATATAATATATCAACTGTTACATTTATTCACTAAAGTGTTGACATTTAAGAAGATATTGCTCAATCTAATGCATCGTATTCCTATGTTTACTTATCCATTTATTGTTTTGTTATTTTCTTCAATTCTGATAAAAAAAGTTAATGCAGTCATCCCAGAATCATTTGATGATCACAGATATCTAAGTCTTCACTACTGGTAAACCTGTGTTAACTGCCATCTGTAGTAAACAACCAACTTAAACCAATCTTATTAAATCAAATTCAGTATGCTAACTGGATCTGACCACATCGTATAGAGGGTCGTCTCAGATTGACCTTTGTATAAGCCAATCAAATCAACGGCTACAGAATCGTTCGGTATAACCAGGAGAAGTAAAATTCAAATGTCATAATATCTTCCTATAAAAAACTCTAAGTAGAAATCACAATAGCTCAGTGGATAAAGGCGTTTATTTTTTTTCATACAGTGCAAGCAGAGAAGAATGGGTTCGAGTCTCATTTTATTAATATATTTTTTCTTGTATTTTTCTTGTACATGTAAAATTATTTTGCTTTGGCTTTTTTTTTTTCCATAATTTGATTTTGCTGTCACATATTTTTCTTCATTTATATATTAATTCATGAACAATTCAATACATTCAGATTTTCGTTCAAAAGCACTATCAGTGTCTGAGTAGTCAGAACATTTGATAGCTGTTTCTGTCACCTTCATAATATTTTTGACGATTTGTACACTTTTGGAATCTATAGTTCACTCATCACTTAAGAAAATTCAGTAGTGAACACACATATATATGTTTTGAATGCATATCTCAACTTTCACCAAGAAAACAGGGCTGATATATTAAATAAAACATTAAATAAAAAAATACTTCCAATGCTACTCTCAAACTTGGAACCTTTCGATTAAAAGACGGCTGTCGTCCCACTGCGCCACTTTTATTTTTATAATTACACTACAGTACAACGTAGTTTAGTCAAAGTTTGCGATTTCAATACATGTCAGCACCATTCAAAACAATAACAAAAACATGTTATCGTTAGAAATACTGTGCGCGAGTTACTTTCTTCGAGTGACAGACGTTTTGTGTGTGGATTTTCTTTTCAGAAGATTTTGGTAATAAGTACAGTGAGAACAGGGTCTTTGTATATAGTATTTAAGAGACATTGGTGAGAAGAACTGAAATTAAAAGGTTTGAAATGTGCTATTTGATTGGTTTAAAATAAGAAATAAAAGAGAGCTAAGCAGTCAAATTGTAGAAAGCACAAAACCTCTGTACCAAGCAGCCAACATGTACCAAGAGGCTGACCTGTACTAAGAAGCCAAATTGTACCAAGAGGCTGACCTGTACTAACGAGCCAACCTATATCAAGAAGCTGACCTGTACTTAGCAGCCAACCTATACCAAGAGGCTGACCTGTACTATGCAGCCAACCTGTAAAGGGCCTTAAGCAGACCTATACTTAGCAGCCAAAATGCACCAAGAGGGTGACCTGTACTAAGAAGCAAACTTGTACCAAGAGGCTGACCTGTACTTAGCAGCCAACCTGTACCAAGAGGATGACCTGTACTAAGCAGCCAACCTGTGCCAAGAGATTGACCCGTACTTAGCAGACAACCTGTACCAAAAGGTTGACCTGTACTAAGCAGCCAACATGTACCAAGAGACTGACCTGTACTAAGCAGCCAACATGTACCAAGAGGTTGACCAATACTAAGCAGCCAACATGTACCAAGATGCTGACCCATTCTAAGCAGTCAACATGTACCAAGATGCTGACCTGTACTTAGCAGCCAACCTGTACCAAGAGGTTGACCTGTACTATGCAGCAAACATGCACCAAGAGGTTGACCTGTACTTAACCACTAACCTGTACCAAGAGGTAGACCTGTACTAAGCAGCCAACCTGTACCAAGAGGCTGACCTGTACTTAGCAGCGAACATGTACCAATACTTAAAATCTGCATAAGGTAAAACCACACTGCAGCATTTTTGTTTATAAAATTTAAATGGTTAAAGTTTACATAAATTGTTATTTTTATGACAAATTACATTTGCTAAAGAATGAAAAATAGATCTAAATGGTATTGCTTTTTTTTTTGTTAAAAAAAAAAAAATGAAATGTTTCCTTAAAATATCCAAGCATTATTCAGCTCTAAAGTAAGGTTGAAAGATATACCTTCTTTAAGGTTACTTGCATGCACACTAGACTAAAATTATTCAAGTCATTTCAAAATAGCTTTCTGAGTTCACCTATTTTATTAACATATAATTTCTATAAAGGTATACTCATAAAGGTTACAAAATATAATATGATACTATAATACGAGATAACATTTATAAATATGAACTGAAATAGAACCCATCTTTGACGTAAAACATATCTTGATAAATTGCACACTGAAGAACAAATATATAGTCTTCCTAAACCATGCCTGACTTGTGAAAAGCAGAGATTTATAATTGGAAATAGGATACAATTCAGTCAACATGTTATACATAGAGTGGTAAACAGGCTCAGAGTTCAGAAGGTCATGTCTTTATCAGGGGCTGACCGCAAAAGTATTCTAAATGCATATAGAAATAGAAGGAGATGAAAGAATTTCACAGTCGACCCTCGATATTGCTCTAATTGGTCTACAAAAAAATCACCTGTTTTCCAATCAGTGCAAAAAAATATGTAAACAGATATTAACAGTCCAAGGCAGGTCAAAGGTCAAGAATAATCTTACAAAACAGCCAATCGAAATAAGGGTTAAGCTATTCATATTTACAATATATGTTATCTGATAATTATAAAGATATGCAATCAATTAAAGCTGTACCATTAAATAGCAATAAAGGGGCTGTTTTTATGAACAGCAGCTAATAGCTCTGTTTATATTAGGTTTATGGATATTTGGTTTGTTGTTATTTCTCTGTTACAAGTATATAATGTAATATATTTGCTATGGACTCAGAGTCTATCAGTGCGTGCCTATTTTTGTTAAAACGTAGGGTTTACTTTTGAACAATTCTTACAGATTAAAGCCCCAAAAAAGCATGAATGACTGATAAAGGTCATGCCTTTTTTCCATTCCGACCACTGCAGATTAGTCATTACATCATGGCCCCACATCTATACAGCTCTAAGTCTTGGAAATAAGTTATTTCCTTAATTATTGTCTTGAAAAGAGTTGATGTTTGTTGGGTTTAACCCTTTCCCTCATAGAGGACACCAAGAAAAGACCTATGCGAACAGCATAAAATCAGATCAGCCTGCGAGTAACTCGCAGGCTGATCAGGTTTTATGCTGTTTGCTGCTCCTCAGTGGTCTGGAAATGAGGATTTTGTAATTAAATTTGGTAAGGTTTAACCGTGGTTTTCTGCAGATCAGGCTTTATGTGGTACCTATTGAGTGCGTCAAAATGAGTCTATATGAGGGAAAGGGTTAACATCCCACCAACATTATTTCAGTCATTTGGAGACTAAGTCTACTTGAGACAGATATATTGCTGCCACACTGCAGTATCAAGCTGTAGACATGTATATGATACCAGACCCAGTCACATTATCCTGACACTGGGCCAACCAGTCCTGAGACTAACCTTATATGCTGAACACCAAGCAAGGGAGTTATACTAGTACCATTTTTTACGACTTTGGTATGTCACGGCCAGAGATCAAAAAGAGATGAAATTCTAAATACAAATTAATTTTATATAATATACTGTCAACATGGCCTCAAAGAATGAATAATTTTGGCCTTCCATTTCCTCAAAGTTGCAAAGTTATAATCACATAGAATTTAAGATTTATTGAGATGAGGAAATTTCTATTTGAGGTGTTGATTTGTAAGATATGGACAAAACATCTATTAATCAGATGGTTAATGTATAATACATGTGTATATCATTTTTTCTATAGGCTGCTTTACACAAATTGGTCTTTAAAAATGGCTGATCATTAAATACAAATATTACTAATTATTAATCAATGCTTACTTTTCATCTGATATTAAATCAATCATTTAAGGTGTGTTTATATATATATATAATACATGTCTTGTTTTCCATAACATCAAGAAATAAAAAAAAGCTGGACTAATTAAAGGCTGACATTTAGCCGACATAATAAAATGGTGGACAAGTTCACATGAGGGGAATAACATACGGCAGCCATAATGACTGGGTGAGGCTCCGTTATCCAGCAGTAAATGACAACCTACACCCAGTTTATACACAATGCCCTTCATCTTGTGTATTATTATCCGTAATATTAAGCATACTGAGTATGACATATTGATATTGATGATATTACTGTGAAGTCATTAATTTTCGTGGCACATTGATTTTCGTTGATTTCGTGGCGGGTTTCATCCACAAATATTAATCCCCACAAAAATTTGTCTCTTATACAGATCTCACATTTTCTAGAAAATAGATCCACTAATAAATGTAATCCATGAAATTCTCTTAGGGACATAATTAACCAAATTTAATGTCAATAACAAGAGGGCCAATTGATGGCCCTGGATTGCTCACCTGAGTATAGGATTACTCAAGGAACATCAGTCTGTATTTAAACATTTTGAAATCTGGCCAGTAGTTTTGAAGGAGATGATCCCTGCAAAGTTTTATCAAATTCTGTCCAACAGTTTCAGAGAGGTCATTTTAAGTTTTCAATATATACAAGCAAATTAGTCCTGCCCCTTGCAGCCATGTTTTTTATGAATCGGAATAAGTTTAGCAACTTCTGTGAAGTTTCACCCAAGGATCATCCCTGCCATATTAAATCAAATTCTGTCCAGCTGTTTCAGAGGAGATGTCATTTAGAGATGTCACTATACACATATAAGGCAAATTAGCACTGCCCATAGCAGCCATGTTTTTTACAGATCAGAATAATTTTAGCAACTTTTGTGAAGCTTCAACCAAGGATCATCCCTGCCAAATCTAATCAAATGCTGTCTAGTGGTTTCAGATGAGATGTCATTTAAAGATTTCACTATATTCATTATTATATGGCAAATTAGCACTGCCCCTGGTGGCCATGTTTTCTTATGGATCGGAATCCATAAGAAAACATCCATGCAGTCTGATTATGGTCTGCAATGTTCCCTGTTCAGTCAATAAATGTTCAACAATAAAGCACCCCAACAAACAATACATGTAGTGCAGTCCAAAATGAAGAAAGGACAAGTCCAATTAACACTTTTTGCATGGTAATTAATTGTTATAAAACCCTCCTGCAACAAATAAGAAATGCCTGTTTCTGAAGAAACAATGGGTTTGCACTTATTATATAAAAAAATGTCTAACCCAGGGTTTCTACTCCAATTAGATCTGTTTATTATGCAAGTTTGACTGTAGGCAGGGGATGAATAATGATGCAGAAAAAAATCACCTTTAAATAAATCTTTCAGATTCATATACAGGGGAACCATGCTCGACTATTCAAAATGCTTGTTGGTAAATCAAATGAAATCTATTTCAATTCTTGCCCTTCGCATACCCTGTACATAATAAGTCAAAAAGGATATACCTTGATAGTCTGACACCCCTTAATATTTTTGTGAAGTCTAAAATCAATCCCATGCCTAGTTACTCAGACTTAAGCACAATAACTGTGCATGCAAAACTTTAACCAAAAATCCAAGTTAGAAAAGGGCCATAATTTGCATAAAATTCAGTCTAAAAGTTATCCTCCTTGGTTTTCTGATGCCCCTGAAGATACTCCTTAACTTTAACTTTCTAGTCAATTCCACAAGCAATTTCTGAGATATAAGTTGGATAGTAGCTTGAATGCAAAAATTTAACCATATATATAATATGATACCCCTAAACATATTAAATATGTTTAAAATCAATTCCATGCCTGGACTCTGAGATACAAGCATGAAAGAACATTGCATGCAAAACTTCTTTAACCAAAATTTCTAAGTTAAAAAGGGGCCATAACTTGTAATATATTCCATCAAAAGTTATCTACCTTGATAGTATGATACCCCTTAACATATTAAAGATGTTTCAAATCAACCGCATGCCTGGATACTGAGATATAAGCATGAGAGTATCTTGCATGCAAAACTTTTACCAAAATTTATAAGTTAAAAAGGGGCCATCAAGAGTTATCTACCTTGTTTGTCTGATGCCCCTAAACATATTCATAAACTTTCAAGTCAATACCATGAATAGTTTTTGAGATACAAACTGGATAGTAGCTAGCAGGCAAAACTTTAACCAAATTTTCTATTGCATGCAAAACTTTAACCAAAATTTCTAAGTTAAAAAGGGACCATAATTTGTAATATATTTCATCAAGAGTTATCTACCTTGGTTGTCTGATGCCCCTGAACATATTCATAAACTTTCAAGTCAATACCATAAATGGTTATTGAGATACAAACTGGATAGTAGCTTGCACTCAAAACTTTAACCAAATTTTCTATTGCATGCAAAACTTTAACTAAAATTTTTTTGAAACAAGTTGAAAAGGGGCCATAATTCATATTAAATTCAGTCAAGAGTTATCTACCTTGGTTGTCTGATGCCCCTGAACATATTTATAAACTTTCGAGTCAATACCATAAATGGTTATTGAGATATAAGGTTGATAGTAACTTGCATGCAAAACTTTAACCAAAACTGCAACGCCAATGCCGACACAAGGGCGACTACAATAGCTCTCATATTCTTCGAATAGTCAAGCTAAAAATCATATATACTAGACAATACATAATTATAAATACTTTTCTTAATTTTTGTGTATAACTCATGTCAGAATTAAAGTAACTAATGTTTGTTTTGGGGGTTTTCAATAGCAGTGCCCTAAAAATTTGGCTGTGCAAGGTTGATTATGCATCAAAATTATTTAAGCAGTCGACAGACTGTGCCAACACACATTTCTAATATTGACTGGGCTTTTATTTTGGAAAATATATTAGTCATGAAAATTATTCTGACCCAGTAAAATCTTGCAAATAAACTTTTGTTCACACTGTTGACACTACTGACAACTAGCCAGGGCAGACAGAGGAGAAGTACACATCACACACCAGTACTTGCTGAAATGGCAAACTTGAAAGAAGAGCCATGAAGTGCTTTTTGAACTTTGACCCGGCGACTAGATTCAGCAATAGCTGTCATTGTAAAAGTACAAAACATAAACCAACATAAACAGTTCATAACTGTTGCAAATACTATATTTACCTAAGCAAGAACAACTGGGGGCTAATTTAATGACTGGATGTAACAGAACATTACTATGCAGCAGAAACTTAAAAGTTTAAATGCCATAATTATGGCAGATGCGCATCAGGAAGTAAATACAAACATTGTAACCTTAACATATAAAAAAAAACAATATGGTATATTTCCTTGTATATTTCCATTCTTGTCCAAGGGCTATAACTCTGACAAAAATGGACAATGGTTAACATAATGCAAACTTGATCTGCTGAGCATTTTAATAGTACACATACAAGAAATCAGCCAAAAATCTCCAAGCATCTAGAAAAAATTTTAGAAAAAAGAAGTGTAAAACATAATTATTGCCTCATTGCAAGCCATTTATATCCCTAAGGGGGTCAGATGCAAAATTGAAAAGGCTCCAAAAGTGAGTAAGGATACCAAATATCAAGCCTTTATCTAATATAGTAAATGAGTTGTGCTCTGGACAAAAATCCATTATAGATTTAAATGAAGAGAGATAATTGAAATTGGGATCTGAGGCAGAGTTATGGTTCTTGGTAACTGCACACATTCAATTAAGTTTATACCTTGTATTTAAGTTTACGAGATACAGTTAAAGCTCTCCACAGACAGACCAACAAACAGGACATCCAGAGGCATAAATATTCAGGTAAACAAAATGCAATGTTACAGGCATAAAAAAATCTGCATATCTAAAAGATCCAGTTAAAAACTGTTTTTCCTATTTTAAGGAGGGGGAATTGTGGTTGCTGTTTTTATGTTTCTGTTGTAATTTTGGGAGGGAGGGGGTGGTATTATAAATACTATGGTATAAGCATTTTTTTTAAACAAAATTTTCCGCTGCCCTGTTGCTCTGCACTGCAGAATGTCACATGGTTATCATATCAAAACAACACAGAGGAATGCATGACAAGCCATGGTACAACCACATTAGTTGTCTGACATTGCAACATTTCGTGTAACAAGAGCAACCGTCCATGGCTTCAAAGAATTCCTTTCACACGAGACCACACAGTCTTGTCATTTCTGCTGTTTAAAAGATATGTGGCATTGTTCCATGTCATCTGGGTCAGCATGCAACATGCATCCAGATGTGGCTGTAAAAATTGCACTCACTGTCAAGTCTTCTCCATTACATGGGGTGCCTTTATTCAAAAAAAAAATCCTGCTCATGGGGGATACCAGTAAATCATCCAAAATCTTGCTTGGGGGATTACTGCAACTCAAATCTTGCACAGAGGTTACCTTCGTATTTATGTCATATGCATGGATACATTCCTTATAAGGATATCATGCAAATTTACAACAAACAGTATTTTACATGTAACTATTTTTTATGTTTTTAATTACAGTGGGGCTATTATAATTCAAAATCCTGCAAAGGTATTATTTTAAGTGGGTCAAAAGCTTGCAAGGGAATATCATATCAAGTGACTACCTGCTATTAAACTATGCAGAAATTTTAGTTGTCACTGAATGAGATAGCAGGGCTTCACCAGTTAAAAAAAAGCCTGCTCTGTAATTCATGCTCTTGCCAAATAAGATAAAGCAGACTGAACAACAGAAAGATTGGCTGGTAAATAAGACAAATATTTAACCCTTTCCCTCATAGAGGAAACCATGAAAAGACCTATGCGAACAACATAAAACCAGATCAGCCTGCGAGTAACTCGCAGGCTGATCAGGTTTATGCTGTTCGCTGCTCCTCAGTGGTCTGGAAATGAGGACTTTGTAATTAAATTTGGTAAGGTTTAACTGTGGTTTTCTGCAGATCAGGCTTTATGTGGTACCTATTGAGTGCGTCAAAATGAGTCTATATGAGAGAAAGGGTTTGACGCACTCAGTAGGTACCACATAAAGCCTGATCTGACATGACATCTCAGATGCTTTCATCGCATCTCATAGAAATTCTTTCATGACATCTCATAGAAATGCTCATCTGATTTTGTTCTAAAACAGTTTAACATTAAATAAGTGAAACAGCATGAGCATTTCTTAACACCAATAATGAATCAAAATTTTATTTTACTCATAAAATAAGATTCCGGAGCTGTACCAATACAATTGCACTTGAAAGTTCTAAAAAGGGGATGAAACACACAACCTATGGATCTATGGCCAATAAACACCACCGCAATACCCCTATAGTTATATATATCATGCAAATATAACCAGCTAGTGCAGACGACAACTCTTAGACAAAACTATAAAGGTGGTCAAAGGTTTGAAGATATAAATCAATTAATGCAGAAACCAATGTCAATACAAAACAAGAAAGTCAGTAGAACTGACAGATGCTCCCCGAAGAACGTCATTGTTACAAATAAGGCCTTGGTCAATGGGTGGGAGGATATGTTGAAATCCCCATTCCTAAATCATATCTATTCTCCTCATCAGATGAGATGTTTTACCAACTCTAATTTGGAGACTTAATAACAGTTTACTATTTAATATGATAATAAAAATTAAGTCATACATTTCAATGTGTGCTCATATCAAAGAGGTTAACCAACACTCTTGACATATGACTGGATATTTGAAATAGTGTATAATGGCCTAAACAACAATTAGCTGACATGATTATGATTGACATTACTAGCATATTGAATTTTGTGGGGTTTTGTTTAAATGATATCTCCTGTTAAATTAGGCAAATGACATGAATATTAGTCAACAACATGGTAGTAGGGGCCATAACTCTCTTAAAAATTGAGGAACCAGGTCACGTCGACGATATGCGTATCTTCTCTTGGTAATAAAGCTTCCCATAAAGTTTCATTGAATTCAAGCCATTAGTTCCTGAGAAATAGCCCGGACAAGAATCATGCAACATGAACTATAGGCCAAAAAGTCAAGGGACCATAACTTGTAAAAATTGAGGAACCGGACTGGAAATTTTGTTGAATTCAAGCCATTAGTTCCTGAGAAATAGCCCGGACAAAATCATGCAATATGTACTATAGGCCAAAAAGTCAATGGGCCTTAACTCTTTGAAAAATTTAGGAATCGGGTCATGCTGATAATATGCACATCTCCTCTTGGTAATAAAGCTTCCCATAAAGTTTCGTTGAATTCAAGCCATTAGTTCCTGAGAAATAGCCCGGACAAGAATCATGCAATATGTACTATAGGCCGAAAAGTCAATGGGCCATAACTCTGTGAAAATTGAGGAACCAGGTCACGCCGACGATATGCGTATCTACTCTTGGTGATAAAGCTTCCCATAAAGTTTCGTTGAATTCAAGCCATTAATTCTTGAGAAATAGCCCGGACAAGAATCATGCAATATGAACTATAGGCCAAAAAGTCAAGGGGCCTTAACTCTGTGAAAAATTTAGGAATCGGGTCATGCTGACAATATGCGCATCTCCTCTTGGTAATAAAGCTTCCCATAAAGTTTCGTTGAATTCAAGCCATTAGTTCCTGAGAAATAGCCTGGACAAGAATCATGCAATATGTACTATAGGCCGAAAAGTCAAGGGGCCATAACTCTGTGAAAAATTTAGGAATCGGGTCATGCTGACGATATGCGCATCTCCTCTTGGTAATAAAGCTTCCCATAAAGTTTCGTTGAATTCAAGCCGTTAGTTCCTGAGAAAGAGTCCGGACAAGGAAAATGTGACGGACGAACGGCCGGACGGATGGACGGACAAACGGACGGACGAAGCGGCGACTATATGCGTCACCTTCGGTGAGCATAAAAAGTCTTCTACATCCAGCTGAGCTCTATATTTGTCGGAATCTTTGAAATTGGAGTCAGTGACTTTGTACCTTTAATATGCTTTTGTGTTCAGCATACACAAACCCTTCATTTACCCTAGTTTTTCACAACCTTGACAGAATTATTTTTCAAAACTTGTATCTTAGCCAAAAAAAGTATGTAGACACGTGACTTAACAGGCCACATCTAACCTAGCATGCGACAAATACAAAAAGCAATATTAAAGCCATGCAAAATATTCAAGGTCATGTGCAAGCAAGTGTGCATCTACTACTAATGGTATCATTATTAATTATTCTGTGATATAACTGTACAACATGTACAAATTTATGACTTGATGGATATCAAGTTACAGAACTTTAAACCTTTCCCTCATATAGACTCATTTTGACGCACTCAATAGGTAACACATAAAGCCTGATCTGCAGAAAACCACAGTTAAACCTTACCAAATTTAATTACAAAATCCTCATTTCCAGACCACTGAGGAGCAGCGAACAGCATAAAACCTGATCAGCCTGCGAGTTACTCGCAGGCTGATCTGGTTTTATGTTGTTCGCATAGGTCTTCTCATGGTTTCCTATTGGGTTTGTACTGTTTTTTTTAATCTTCTTCTTCTTATTATTATTCTTTTTTTCTTCCTCTTAAATTTGTGTTAATTTCTAGGTGTTGCCATTGACTCAGAACAATGAAAATTTTATGGCATATATTTCAAACCATGAGCTTTCGGATGCAATGAATTTCATATTCATATGACGTCATATAACGTCAGATTTGACGTCAGGTGAAAAAGTTTGTACGCGGTCTACAGCCATTATTTCTGGACCGATTTTCATCAAAATTTCACAGAATGTATATGTTAGGCTCTAGTTGTGCACCCCGGTGTTCGTTTTTCAAAATTCGAAAAGGCAATTGTTTTATGGTGAATCCAAGATTCAAACTAATGACGTCAAATATCAAATGCGTATAAAACAACTTCCAGATGAGCTAGAAAGCTGATATTTGGACAGAATATTAGTCTCCAGGTCTTCTTTACATTCTTAAAAAGATGAACGCCATATGACGTATGCTAATAAAACTTTCGTATTAAAACTTAATGTTTTTTAAGCCCTGTAGGCTTTATTTTTTTTATGATTTGCTTGAAATTTTGTCTGAAGATGCAATATTAGATTCTATGGAGCCATGTCACTTCCGTTTCCGGAAAATCCCAAAGGTCAAGGTCATATATAAATTATCGGGTTTTTCTTCGGCCTTAAATATCTCAAAAACGGTAAATATTCTATCGAGACATTATGCATATAATTTGTAGTGCTTAGAAAGACCTTTCAGATGATATTTAGTTTTTGATGATAGGGGTTGAATCGGTTGAGATATGGTGGAAAAATGAAAATCTGGTAACCCCCAGTGTGTTTAACAGTTTATACCTCGAAAACCTTTGATTTTTGAAAATATGATGATGAATATTATTTGTAGAGCAATGTTTGGCCGTTCTTTTGATGCTTTAAGTTTAATGATTGGCCAAAGATTCATGGAGTAATTGGGAAAAAACGAAATTTGTGCATATAGCTTTGGTGATTTTTTTTATTTTTCAGGAGGTTTATCGTCGAGATTTTGCGAGACTTGTCTACTTAATTGTGATTTAACTGTTAAGAGTTTACAGCGAAATGCGCATGTCATTATTTCAAATTACGCTCCGCCCTATTCACGTGATATCATATATGGCAGTGTTTACTACACCGATCCCTACACACGAGTTGTGCACACTGGCGCATGTTGACGTCTTTTGTAAACATTTAGTAAAGTTGCTTAAATAATCATGTTTATAGATAAACATTTACAAAAGAATAAGGAGTTTCGGAAATATTTTTTGCAAAGGGATGATTACCAGCTCCATCCAAACGGACTCCTAAGGAAAAAAAAGATGCTAAATTAAATACTAAAATACAAGTACAGTTTATTAGGTTTAACGTTCCACCGACAGTATTTCAGTCTTGTTGAGACAATTTCTACTTGAGACAAATGTAGTGTTGTTACACTGCATTGTATCACGTCGTAGACAGCATGATACCACACCCAGTCACATTATCCGAACACCGGGCCATCAGTCCTGGAACTACCCTTATTAAGCTGAGCGCCAAGCAAGGGAGCTATACCAGTACCTATGTTTACGAATTTGGTAAATACAAGAATTGAAATTGATATAACGTTTTTAAACAACTTACAGATCATGTATTAACTTGTTTTATTTGGTATTTCAAGGGTATTCCTAGCCTTGATATCTTCCGCAGACACCGACTTTTTTTTATTTACATATTTCGTTCTTTCCTTAATGTCAATCAGTTGATATTTTCTGATGTCTTAACTAATTAAAACAAGATAAATAAATGAAAAATAACCATCACATAAATTAAATTTCCGTGCCTCTTGATTGAAATCTGAAAAAGAAATGAGCCGACGGTCAAAAAACGCGCGAAATTTATGTGTTACATCCATATTTGGAAAGCATGTGCACGTGTGTGAATACTTTAACAACACGCTGACGTAACACTTATATGGCGCCATCTCCTAATATTGCAGCGTAACGCAGTAATAGGGCGGGGCAAATTCTACGTTAGTCAGTGTTTATTAAGAGAGAATTTAACAGTTAAGAAGCCGTCACTCGCTACGCTCATTCTGGCTTCTTAACTGTTAAATTCTCTCTTAATAAACACTAACTATAACGTACTACAGTCGTCTCCATCGTATGTACAAGCATTATTGAAATTTAACTCACGAGGCTACACGCGTCGACGATTCTATTGCATGGTAGCATTTACGGTTTTATTCCGGTGGCTGTACACGAAATTAAAAAAAAGGATTTTGATATGCAGAATTAATAGGTTTAAGTTTAATTGCTTATATTTTGAAAACCTATAAAACTAGACCCAAATATGCTGCAATTGAATTGTAGGGATTTTCAGGACATATATTTTGGTACCAAGAATACTAAAATTGGAATCTCTCAGCCCCTCACCGCTGTGGGTTCGAATTTTTCATGTGAGGAAGCCTTCCAGCTGGCTTGCGGTAGGTCTATTCCGGGTGGTTCTATCCAGGTACCTCTGTGTACTTGGGGTCTTCCTCCACCTGGACGTCGCTATATGATTGAAATACTATTGCAGTGACGGTAAACCCCAATACAACAACAACAACTAAAATTGGTTAAGTTATAAGAAAGCGATATCAAAATAAAGATTTATTCATTTTTGTCATATGGCTTACTTCACAAAGTTCATGTATGAGAAGTCCATACGAAAAAAAAAGTAAAAGGTAGGGAATTTAATATATTTTCTTTCTAACGGTATTAATCTTTACATTTCAAAATGTTGCAGAAAGTCCTGTCATTCGTATCAACGAATGATATCTACTTGTTATATATTACTGTTATTTTGGAGTTTATGATCTCTACAGCAGTGCTCCGGTAATAATCTTCGCTACCCTGGCTATTTATAGCACATATATTATGAATATCCTGGGAACCAAGGATGTCCAGTAATCTAGAGGCTAATTACAGGTGAAAGAAGGCTGAGACCTGATAACAGTAAGCCCCGCCCCTGGAGGTCCTTATGAACTAACTGAAGATTAACGGTTACCTTCTTATACAAGGTCCTGCCTTTAAAGGACTCTTGATTACAGGATACTTCTTATCACCCTACCTTATGAATATTCATGAAAAACTTCATGAAATGATGAATATTAATTAACTGAACTTAAAATAGTATACGATTACAATGTGCAGACTATGAAGATTCTTTACTACAATATTGTGTAAGCAAACAGAGGAGACCCTTGAAGGAGCTGTCTTAGTTTATCAATGTGTCAAAATGAATCTATATGAAGTTGAAAAGATAATAAACTGGATGACTCTATTTTTTTTTTTTTAATCTTTGTCCAGTACTCAAACTTTAAAACTCTGACTGATTATGAAACAACCAGTAGTGTTTAAAATGACTGTTTACTTAAGAAAATCATTGATATCACATGACTGAACTTATCATTAAAATGAAGTCAGTCTCTGACGTAATTATCACCATTATGCGGTTTGTTGAAAGAATTACAATGAATAAATCATAAAATAATCAAAATGCATTTGTCACTCCAAATTAATTGTGACATATTTATGTTTATTTCTAATTAATCAACCAACTTATTAATATATATTTATCATGAATACCTTCAAGTGCAGACATCTTTTTAAAATGACGATCAGTTAAGAAATTTTTTTTAATTTTTTGAAAGTCGTTATAACTTACCGATATTTGACTGACCTTGAACTTGGTATGCGAGGCAGCCATCAGATGCATCTGAATCAGAGTGAGCATATCTTATAAAACTAGATGATTGGTCTCCATAGAAACAGAATTATCTTTCTGAAATCCCCACCAATTCCTTAATATAACAATGAACCAATATAAAACAGTACCAATGTAAGTTCAAGACATTAAATCAAACTAACAAATCTAGCATCAAATGAGATTTAGAGGAATTTGTCCTGGAGGAAGGGGTTAGAAAATATTCTATGTTCAAATTTTCTCCCTAAAAGATCATCAATTACAACCAACAAAATGTCATTTTCAGAATCTCAAAACTTGGATAAAGGTACACAGCCAGAATCTGATATTTAATGACAGAAAGCCAATTTACCCAGCAGTCAGGCAGATTTTAAACTTTTGTGAAATTCATTAAGAATTAAATACGACATCAGAGACTTAAGTCTAACTAAAACTGGCTGAATGCTAAGAGCAGGTAACTTAAGATAGGTCTTAATGTAATAGTTCAAAATAAATAGTTCTAAAATAAAACAAACAAAGTAATAAATACAACAATCCTGACCAACCCAAGTTAAGAGTATGATGGATTATTTAGGCACGGGGGCATTACATTCCTCCTCACGTCATTCAATCGCCAATGACGTTCTGTTTAAATTTACATTATTCTTTACATGCTAACAGGGCTTCAAGGTGTGTAGTACACTAATAAGCATTACGTGGACAGGTGAAGGTCAAGTCCTTCTGAACTGTAGTAAACAACCTATACTGCCTAACATGTGACCCTAAATTTTAGTAAACAAATTGCGCTGAGACAATGCGACTTATGATTAGATATTGACTTAACCCTTTCCCTCATAGAGGAAACCATGAGAAGACCTATGCAAACAGCATAAAACCAGATCAGCCTGCGAGAAACTCGCAGGCTGATCAGGTTTTATGCTGTTCGCTGCTCCTCAGTGGTCTGGAAATGAGGATTTTGTAATTAAATTTGGTAAGGTTTAACTGTGGTTTTCTGCAGATCAGGCTTTATGTGGTACCTATTGAGTGCGTCAAAATGAGTCTATATGAGGGAAAGGGTTAAGACTGGTTTTTCTTTAGTCATAGGAGTCTATAATTATTAAATTACAATTTGAATACCTGATACTGTGTAGATGAAAAGCTTGCATAAAATATAGATATATATATATATATATATATATATATATATATTATATATATGACATGGTTGGTAATTAGAGATTAAACGATGATTGATCGAAAGCTGACAATTCCTTCATAACTGATTCTGCTAATTTTTCTCCTTGCTGGAAATTAAGAGTATGCATCCCCACCCCCCACCCCATGGACTGATATTTTAAGCGCAGCTTAAATCTAAAAAAGGTTACAGTGGGTGTGCACCAAGAAATGAAAGTTTTTCCTTTTTCCTCTTCTTTTTCCAATTTATATTTTTCAATCTTGCATTAATAGCCTGCTAATTAGCCTGAAATTAACATTCTTTAATAGTATCTTTGTCTATGAAAGTAAGATTTTTGTTTGCTTTCAAAGTCACATTCTACATAATATAAATGATGGTTAGCAAACAAATCGATTACAAAATGGATAATTGATCAAAATGTCTTGTCCGAATATTTTCGATCATCAATCATGATTTTCAGCTGATTTTAAAACACTACTGGTAATTAATCAAGTGGCAGAGTTTTTAACTGACCATGGATCTGAAAGATGCAAGTTAAATCCAGGACAATCCGGCAAATGAATCCAGCATTAAAGGTCTACCAACCAGTGACTGTACATAAATATCCATCACTGGTGGACTTTGAAGATCATTCCCATTATATGACTGAACCTACCATAAAATCCAGCAATAACCTGAAATTATTAATATAAAAGGTCATCGAACACTGATGGAACAGCCTCATTTGTGGACACAGATATAGTGCTGCCTGACAGCCATATCACATCATAGACAAGTGTTATGATATCATATCAAGTTATCCTGACACCAGGCCAACCAGCCCTGGACCTACCCTTACATGCAGAGCACCAAGCTCAAGGGTTATATTATTATTTTAACCCTTTCCCTCATACAGGACACCATGAAAAGACCTATGCGAACAGCATAAAACCAGATCAGCCTGCGAGTAACTCGCAGGCTGATCAGGTTTTATGCTGTTCGCTGCTCCTTAGTGGTCTGGAAATGAGGATTTTGTAATTAGATTTGGTAAGGTTTAACTGTGGTTTTCTGCAGATCAGGCTTTATGTGGTACCTACTGAGTGCGTAAAAATGAGTCTATATGAGGGAAAGGGTTAATAACTATGAGCTGTTGCAGGGTAGATCCAGACCAGGAGCTGCCTGATCAGGGTCTTTTGTTTGCTCATACAATACTGTAGCTCATATTCAACAAGTCTGCATGGCCAAGAAAAAAATCATTGTTTCATAATACCATTCAAAAATTAGTCAATTAATTAGGGAAGGCAATATTGCAATATATCACAATACCATTTGTCTGCCAATATATCCCACTATAATTTTAAATATTGCAATATATTGGGGTTTAGTAGCCGAATAATTTTCGAGTATTAAGTAAATCTAATAAATAGAAACATTAGTAACAAAAATGTTTATACAACATTAAAAAAAATGTATGCATATTTAAATTTCACTACTTCAGGAGAACAACTGCACATGAATATATGCAATATTATAAAACAGCTATTATGATTAAGTGGTAATGGTTACTATAAGAATGAATAGGCACTTAAAGTCAAAACATCTGTTGAAATTTGAGTTGGTACTTTACAAAATATGAAAATAGTTTAAAATAAAAGATGCATCCACGTCTTTTATGTATGCTTTGATTTTTGGCCACATATTGCAATATTTGGTTCAAATATTGCAATATATTATTATATTGCAATATCATTCTTGCCTGCAATACCGGCCCAGCCCTATAATTAATATTCATGAAGCCATAAATTTGTACATAAAATATTCATGACATAAAGGGCTGAAGGGCAGACATTTTACCACTCAGACATTGGGACCAGTACTGGCAGTAGTCTAGGCTATATATATCATTAACAATACCTATTATGGCCTTGCCCTACTTAGTGTTCAACATGTGTTTCTGTTTACTAATGTATACAAAACAAGCAGGTGTGAAATGAAAATTCTTGAGCTATTTTAGTATACAGAGATATTATCTGCAGCGATAAAAGAATTCAAGTTGAACACAATTCACCATATAATGCATGATTACATATAAAGCTGCTGGGTTCATTGAACTTTTTCATATGAAAATTATTTCAATCCTGTCAATTATCCATTAACTTCATAAATATTCATGTAAAAATTTATGACTTGACGAATATTATTTTACTGAAATTTGAATGGTTTACAAAACAATGCATTTTTATTTGCCATGCAGACTGTGAGGAATTGCATGTGCAGATCCTGTTCTGATCTGGGTCTGCTGTTTGCTAATGCATTAAAAAAAGTCAACAATTATTAGGTAAAGGTTATGTTTAAATAGTAAACAGGTTTCGTAAGAACAATAAGTCGGGCTTGGCACGCTCTAGTGTTTTGCTACAAATGTTGTAAATATTATTTGGTTTTGAAGGTACCTATTTACAGCTACATAAAAAAAATTGTAAGGCTTTCTTTTTTTTTTTTTTTATCAAAGTCCTCAAAATGGATCCCTGGCTATTTTTTTTTTTTGACTGACTGCATATAATGTATGAGAGAAGGTTTAATACACTGTTTATTAATTGTATATATATCACACTTTATCAAATTATTTTGTCACTGAGTTGAGCAGTCAAGAAAGGGAGATAAAACCATAGCAGGTCTTTTTTCTTGATCGTAAAAAAAAAAAAAAAAAAAAATGAGGGGGTCCTTAAGTGGTGTAAGGGGACCAATCCTGAGATAATTTAAAATGCAATTTGTGGGGTAATGGTATGAATTCTAAGATATTTCAGAGTGGTGGGGGAGACACGTTAAAACCTTATTAAGCTTATCAAGCTTAGGATCAAATCCACATCCTAGCCAAATCTAAAACCAGTCTGGACTGGGACTGATCCTGCACACAAGTACTCTGTGCCCAAAGATGGGACTCAAACTTAAACTTATCCTTCTTAACCCTTTCCCTCATAGAGGACACCATGAAAAGACATAAAACCAGATCAGCCTGTGAGTAACTCGCAGGCTGATCAGGTTTTAAGCTATTCGCTGCTCCTCAGTGCTCTGGAAATGAGGATTTTGTAATTAAATTTGGTAAGGTTTAACTGTGGTTTTCTGCAGATCAGGCTTTATGTGGTACCTATTGAGGGCGTTAAAATGTGTCTATATGAGGGAAAGGGTTAAAGATTTTTTTTCAAGGTATCATCAGATAATGTTCTCCTTTACTGTAGTACTGGATAATTTTTCATATAAAGCATTACTTGTGCCAAATTGTGACCTATCTGTCCTTAAAATCATCCTTACTTCAACTATGCAATCATCAGTTTATATAGTGATAATAATAGTTATCAGGAATCATATGGACTGATAGTCTAATACCATCCCTGGTTAGCACTGCTATGGTGTACAGTCTACAGTTTTACTCTCCTGCAAATTACCAAGCCTGTTTTCCAAATTCCTTATGAGGAAAATTTCATAAACCCTTTCCCTCATATAGACTCATTTTGACGCACTCAATAGGTACCACATAAAGCCTGATCTGCAGAAAACCACAGTTAAACCTTACCAAATTTAATTACAAAATCCTCATTTCCAGACCACTGAGGAGCAGCGAACAGCATAAAACCTGATCAGCCTGCGAGTTACTCGCAGGCTGATCTGGTTTTATGTTGTTTGCATAGGTCTTTTCATGGTTTCCTCTATGAGGGAAAGGGTTAACTCAATATATATATAATCATGTCTGCTAAACTTAACCCTTTACCTAATGAATATTCATGTGCAAGTTTTTAACTAGATAGATACTGACTGACTGAACTTTAAAATGCATATAAAACAAGAAACTAGTGTTGCATGCAACACATAGGTCCCCTACTGGTAAGGTGAATAATTTTTCCGTTATCACAGCAACCAGAATTCTGGTCCGAGAAAAAACAAACAAAGTGACGTGCAGAATCTCCATACTGCCATCTACCAAGTTTCATAATATTATCTTTAACGTTTTTTAAGTTATCACGCGATCCAGATTTCCGGACATCCAGAGAGGGACAGACAGATGAAGGGCAAACCTATAGTCCCTTTCAGTGTAAACACCAGTAAGGGACTAATAATGAATTTTTCTGTGCAGATATTATACATGCATACAGAGGAGACCCTGATACGAGATGTCAGATCTGGGTCTGCTCTGTTAGCCAATGTGTTAAAATGCATGAGTCTACCAGTACATGATATACAGGGTTATTAGATGGGTTTATAATAAACTATGGCTACCAGCAATCTGCATGCTGATCAGGTTTTATACTGTTTGCAGCCGAGCAAAACCACAAACTCTGATACTGAAAAACATGATTCTCCCACACAGATGTCAAATTGCTGGCATAGTGCCTTACCTATTGTAACTACACATGAATAAAGAAGCAGTTACAACAGTTTTGCACCAAACCCTTGAAATATGTTTTAACAGACCGTAGGGCAAAATCTGTCCATCTCCTCTACATTACAGATCATTTAGTCACCTTTAAAATTAATCATAAATGAGTGTGTTCACTCCACATTTCTTCAAGTCTGTCACCAGCTGCATGACCTATTTCCAGTACTGGACAAATACATGTAAGCAAGGAAACTGAATGTATGTATGTAAATGTATTGATGAAGTTGCCAGCATGTGACAGGTTGGCAAGATGACTCATTCCCACGTTGGTTTAACCATCGTCATGACAACTCACAATCCAGGTGGCGCCACATCCTCACAACCACATAAACCCCGTGTCCAGGAGAAAAGAAAATACTGCGCAAAATCCATGTAGTTCATTTCTATTTATATATTTCATCATATCTTAATTACAGTGGTCTTTATTATCACATGCTATGAAAAAAAGGACTGCATCATTATCTAACTTAGAATTCATTAGCATGCGTAAAATGCTGCAAAATATAAGACCGTTATTAATTTCACCAGATCTCTGAGATAACCTGATTACACGCTTACAACATGCATGTGCCTAGCAACAGTTCAACTGAAAGCTTTCTTATAATAATATCATCTCAGATATGATCTTAAGTAAACTGTAGTCATGAAAAAAGAGAATATGCAATGATCGTAGACAATGATCATAATTATGTTGTTTGATAAGCATAAATCCTAACCTCCCAGCAAGTGCCTACTCACCAACTTATTAGAAGCAACCAATGTGAACCCACAATCAACTTATGATGCAAAATTTAGCTTCACTTTTATTATCATTATTATTTTTTTATTTTTTTTTATTTTTTTTTTTTTACGGGGGATTTTCTAATCTACAAAGTAATACAGCAAAAGGCTTCACTGCATACAGTATCAAACTGGCTGAGATTAATAAACAGAGAGCATTGAATTCACTTATGGGCCCATCTAGCATGTTTGATGTTCAAGCTGATCAGGATTTACATGAGTTGCCATGATAATTTTAAGATTGCATTTCATGAAATTTCTAACAAATATCTGAGATTCCAAACTCTAAAGAACCATTGCTACAGTATTTCAGTGTGCATGGATACAAATTCCATAAATATTCTAATAGCTGAATTGTATTTAATGAGGCAGCTGCAAATTAGTAACAAGAGGGTCATAATGGCCCTGTATCATTCACTTGAGTATCACTGATTTTATAGAGATGCAATGATTAAGTAATGTCTTAAGCAATGAAGACGCTAAAGTGTAAACAAGTATTCTGATTGATAGACTGACGGACAATGGACATTCAACGATCTTAATCGCTCATAATGAACTAAACAGAAAAAAAAATAATGAAATTACAAGCAGCTATAGCTTAAATGTTTTCTATTCAAGCAGATCAGGATTTGGCATGAGTTGCAATATCAGGAATCCCGTCCATGGAACTGCTCTTAAATGTCATAGATTCTAACTCTGACAGTAATGCTTCTATATGGAAATATAATGTTAGCTGCAATGTCAGAGTGCCCATATCCACATGTAAGTTTTGATGATTCACATTTTGATAATCTGTCACATATCTTATGACTGTGTGTTAATCATTTTCTGATTGTTTTCTGTGTCCACATCAGCAGCAGCTGTGACCTATTACTCCGAGGTTATTGTAAGACTGAAGATGTCAATCAGGAAAGGAAAGAGACCGACCAAACATCTTACGTTATTTGGAGCAGCCTACCAGAAACTTGGCCTGATTTAGAATTTACAGGTCTAAAGTCTGTAAGCTCTGGATGTTACACTAAGCATTAATTCCCTGATGCTTCCCTGAGCTATTTGCATTCCTACTTTATCTTATGTTTTATTTTATTTTTTATCTGATATGCCTTAGAAAATATTCTGAATAGCTAGCATTTAGCAAGATTTTCTTCAAGATTGTTATACAGTTTTAATGAATCTGCTTCCAAATTTGGGTCAACATTGAACAACCTCAAGATGAGAATTTGTTTCGTTTTTGTTGTTAGTTGCTTCCTTTCCTAATTTAATGCAAAAGATTTCATATTTAAGCAAGATGGCCCTAAAGACGCTCACCTGAGAAAAACTGCCTTCATTGCCTGAACAAGTTACTAAATTATAGCGTAGTTGTACTGAATACATTATAATTCCACAAACTAAACAGTGTCTGTGATAAAATTTGAATTCAAACTTGAATGAAAAATTATGGCTTTAAACACACAAAATTAAACATTAAATAGGGCATAACTCCTGACCTAATTGGCCAATATCAGCCATAATCGAAATTGGCCGAAAGAATATGGCTATAAACATTGTTCTAAAGTTTAAAGATGATTACTTCAGAAATGAAGATGCTAGAGTGCAAATAAAGTGAAATCTGATATTTTTTTATATCAAAAGGGGCATAACTCCTGACCTAATTGACGGATATCAGCATGGCCAAAAGAATATATCTATAAACATTTTCATAGAGTTTGAAGATGATTGCTTAAGAAATGAAGATGCTATTGCAAACAAAGTGAAATCTGGCATTTTTTATTATTAAAAGGGGCATAACTCCTGACTAATAGGCCGATATCAGCCATAATCAAACATCAAGATATTATGGCAATAAACATTGTCATAAAGTTTGAAGATGATTGCATAAGAAATGAAGATGATAGAGTGCAAACAAACTGTAATCTGGCTTTTTTTATATTAAAAGGGGTATAACTCCTGACCAAAGGCCGATATCTGACATAATCAAACTTGGCTAAGATATTATGGTAATAAACATTGTCATAAAGTTTGAAGATGATTGCTTAAGAAAATGAAGATGCTAGAGTGCAAACAAACAAAATGAAGATGCTAGAGTGCAAACAAACAAAATGTGGACAATGGACGGACAGACAAAAGGACAAAGAACATTCATCAAACCTAAAAAAAAACAAAAAAAAAAAAACTTTTTCTATTCCTGTAAAATTTTTTTTTTTAAAGAATATGGCTCCATAAACGAATGATGATCGTAAATAATTATAATGAAAGAAAAATAAGTTTCATTATCAAGTATCTCTCCCACAGATTCTTGAAAAATGCTTGCATTTGAATCTTCATAAAGGAACTCATTTTTATTCAACTCTAAAGGAAGCTGATTTTCTCCTCTTACCTAAATTCCTTTCTGGTTATTTTACTTTTTACTTAAGAGAAAAAAAAACACCTTCTCACTGGTCAAAAAGTGAGAAGCCCAACTAAAAACCAAACTGTTTTCTTAATAATGGCCTTATTGTAATCTGGTAAAACCACTTATTCATTAGTAATCCCTTATATATACAAACTTGAGAAGCTGACCTAATTATGACCACAGACATAATAAAGTAGGTCATGAGACAGATGGACAACCACCAGCTTCAATCAGACAGGCCAGCAGGACTGCACAGTGAGTCACCCCAGAGGCTGTTACAATAGACACAATGGACCATCACATGACCAAAGACACCATCATAAATGATATCATGATTAATAAATGACACAGAAACCTGCTTTAATTTTGATAAGTGATCAATAGCTCTAGAAGGTGACATATCATAAGACTGCATGCTAATACTTAAATATTCATGGAAATCGTGCGGGTAATCGTCCATTGAGCTTGTAAAAATTATCTTAACTATTGTAACCATTTTTTTAATGCGGAAAAAAAATCAAACTTATCAAAATGTACAATGTATTCAAAGTTCCATTGTTTTGAATTTTAGAAATAGCTGATTAACAACAAAAAAAAGGGTAAAATTTAGACATGGTTAAAAAAAATGTAAATAAACAAGATGCCAAGTATCATTACATGTCATGCGGTATAACATCTGCAACCCAATATAAGGGTTGCAGGTTCAAGCCCTACTGTGAAAAGATCCTTCCTCTATCACCTGGATATACCATGTAAGAACACAAGACCAGTGTGGACGTCTTACTCAGAGAGAAATTCCCCCATTTTTATTTCCGGCATTTTTTTCACATTTCAAAGACACTTATAGTCAAAGTATAAAACCAGATTCAGACCTGCCACTGGTCTCACAGCGGGTTGCAGCTCTTTTGCTTCCTCAAGGATACTGCTCACTGGCTCTATACAGGTTACAGGTCATTCCCCATATGATGTTGGGCTGAATGACATATTGTTAAGTCTAACACTGCACTAGACAAAATCTGTCTTAAAACTAATCCCCCATGTTCAAAGTCACAAT
Source organism: Solen grandis (assembly GCA_021229015.1). Lineage (NCBI taxonomy): Eukaryota > Metazoa > Mollusca > Bivalvia > Adapedonta > Solenidae > Solen > Solen grandis. The sequence goes on along the minus strand of CM037782.1, from coordinate 51,211,554 downwards.
AAAGCATAAATTCCACCTAAGCTATTTAAATTTCTATGGTGAAAAAGTTCAGTGTCCTAGTGATTGAGATACTTCAATAACTTGTCTAAAACATCTTGAAACTGTTTACAAAAACAACTGTTAGTTACGTCAGAAGCTAACTTAGAGGAATGGCTGCGGTGTCATCGACCTTTGAAATGGGATTGAAATATATAATACCATTGCCAGCAATATTAAAGAAAACTATGTGGAAGAAAATAATGGAATATAATATAAATTTCCAAATTCTAAGTAAACAACCATTTAAGTAAGCCACCCAAGATCTAGAGGACTTAAATTTGTAAAACAATTCTGGTTTTCAATGAAAAGGTTAAGTTTGTTTGTTTGTTGGGTTTAACATCCCACCAACAGTATTTCAGTCAGTTTGAGACTAAGTCTACATGAGACAGATATAGTACTGCCACACTGCAGTATCACGCCGTAGACAAGTGGCATGATACCACACCAAGTCACATTATCCTGACACCAGGCCAACCAGTCCTGCAACTTACCCTTATATGCTGAGCACCAAGCAAGGGAGCTATAACAGTATCATTTTTAATGACTTTGGTACGTCGCATCTGGGGATCGAACCCACAACCTCCCACACCTGAGGCGGACACTCTGACCACTCAACCACCGGGGATGGTAAAAAAAAGGTTAGGTACATTAGGCTCCGGCAAAATGTTTTGACAATAGGATTTGATTTCTAAAAGCAGCTCGTTTACAGTTCAAGGTCAGTAAAAACAAAATAAGTTTTTTTTTCTACACTTCCCTGTCAATGCCTTTGTTTCCTGACAAATGAACTTGGCAAGTGTAGGTCACATTGAAAGGGAAAGCACCATTTTTCATAGATGCACTTTGAGAATTCTGGTTAAAGACAGAATACTATGTCCCTGAAACAGGTGCTTGATGTCTTCATCATTCCCGTGTAGCAAATTAATATGTGTTATTAAAAACTTTCAGTCTGTGAAATGAGTGCATGTGAAACAAGAAATATCTTTAAACAAGAGGGCCATGATGGCCCTGAATCGCTCACCTGAGTACCATTGCTTCAACTGATGTCAAGGTTTTTAAACAGACAAGGATTCTGATATAACTTAATCTAAAACATTTTACCCCTGACAATACTACACACCAAATATCTAAGCAATGGGCTATATGGTTTCAGAGAAGACTTGGGCGCAGGGTCATTTATCACCGTAGGGCCAAGACTTTGAAAATCTTTGTAATGAACCATTAGATGCTACTACATACCAAAAATCTTAGCTCTAGGCCTTATTGATTCATAGAAGAAGATTTTTTTAAGATTTTCCTATTTAACTCTATGTAAAACAAGTGACCCCAGGTGTGGGGTCATTTATCACCATTGGGCTATGATTTGTACAATCTTGGTAGTGGCCCATAAGATGATGCTACATACCAAATATCTAAGCTCTAGGCCTAATGGATTCATAGAAGAAGATTTTTTAAGATTTTCCTATATAACTCTGTGTAAAACAAGTGACCCCTGATGCGGGGTCATTTATCACATAGGGCTATGATTTGTACAATCTTGGTAGTGGCCCATAAGATGATGCTATACCAAAATCAAGTTAGGCCTTTGGTTAGAAGAAGATTTTTTAAGTTTTTCTATATAACTCTATGTAAAACAAGTGACCCCTGGTGCGGGGTCATTTATCACCATAGGGCTATGATTTGTACAATCTTGGTAGTGGCCCATAAGATGATGCTACATACCAAAAATCAAAAGGTTAGGCCTTGTGGTTTCGGAGAAGAAGATTTTTTCAAGTTTTTCCTATATTAGCCTATTGAAATCAAGTGACCCCTGGGGCGGGGCCAATTTTGACCCCAGGGTCATAATTTGTACAATCCGGTAGAGAGTCATAAGATCATGCTACATACCAAAAATCAAAAGGCTAGGCCTTGTGGTTTCAGAGAAGAAGATTTTTTAAATTTTCATTTTTAAAATCTATTTTTAGCTCCTGTGACCTAATTATGCGATGGACCAGAACCATTTATACAACTTTAGTAGAGCTTCATCTAAGGAACATTCCTGCAAAATATTTTACAAATTGGCCAAGCCGTTTAGGAGGAGATGTTGTTTGAAGCAATTGTTGACGCCGGACGCACGGACGCACGGACGCACGCACGCACGGACGACGGACGACGGACGCCGGACAAAAGGCGATCAGAAAAGCTCACCTTGAGCACGTTGTGCTCATGTGAGCTAAAAAGATATTCGGCGTAGGATGAAAGAAAAACGAGATTTTCATTAATGCATAAATATACTTTAATTAAGAAACTTATAAATGGAAATATATGCAAAACACATTTCAAAGACTCTAATGTTATGATAGGTTATAAAAGCATTGTTGTAAATAATTGTAAAAACATGTCTAATTTTGGTAGTGAACAATGATGAATGGCAATGTTTTTACCAAGGTTTATTTTGCAAATAAGAAAATAGTCCACGAGATGTGTACAACAGGAATGTAGCAAAAAAAAGTACAATTTTAAAATAATGTCTATATATATTCAAAACAAAATGTACAGTAAAGAATGACTAGACTATTATACAAAAGACACGACTGACCATTATCGTAAACAGGCTTACCTGCACCATAAAAAAATGTAAAATGATTAAAATCAGAATATGAAATTATTTAAAAGCAGTGTAATGTTATAAATTATCCTATGAACTATAAAAAAATCTATGAAAATCCGCTGCATAAAACCTAATTTAGTTCCAGGCTGATCATGTAATGAGCAGTTATCTGCTCGTTGTAGTTAGGACATACAATTTTTTCTTCACCTTTATTTTATTTCTTACTGACAAAAGCTTGTTCAGGTCTGATTTTATCAGTTGTAAACTGTATCAAAATAGTTTATACAGGCATATACATTAATGATCAGCACCTTAAAGCATAGATTCATTGATAAAGGACTCCTAGAACATTCCGAGGAAAAGCGCGCGAAAGACCGACGCACAACAAATTTAGTACGCTCTAGAAATAGTTCAGTATTTTTTCTATGAAATATACTTATTTATAGACGGTAATACAAAAAATTATATCTGTAAATAGGCTTGTTTAATATTTGTTCATATCATTATGGCATATGACAATTATGATATAAAAGCGTTATTAGTTGTTTTGGTTTTGGCGAATTAATTTTAATCTGGGGGGAAGAATTCAATATACATAGTAATTAAGGGGTTTCATGTCATAACACGGTGGATTCTTTTTTGTTGTTTTAAATCATTTTCACAAAGTAGCATTCCTCAATTGATGGAAAAGGATTGTATTTAACTTACTGAAATCACTTTCATGTTTACATCAAAAAGAAAAGTAATAACACCAAGCTGAATGATATATACAAGCTGCACCCCTTATTTACAGTAATTTTATAGTCCATAACGATGCGTTAACCAATAACAGGAGTCCTTTTATTCAGCTTAGAATTATTTACCGCTGTTAGTGTACATTTGATTGGTTTAAGATGCGAGTTGAAATCGAAATTATACAGCTACGCCGAAAAATGAATATGATCAGACACATGACAGCATACAGAATAAGAAATTCTAAATATAAGTAATGATATTGGCTGTGATAGAGAAATCACTCATTTCTTTACAATTGGGTGATCATATATATGTCTATTAAGATGGATATTGTTAGAGTAATAATACATAGATAGTTTTAAATCAATTCTTATTAGTCAATGACCATCTGTGAATGATCTGCTTTAAGTGCTATGTTTAATCAAAACATTTTTATAACATTCAAAGTATTCTCCCTTTACAGAAACATGTTTTTGGATTTTTTTTTATCCAATTGAGTCTTCTTTTCAGGTAACTGTTGGAGACACTGTTAAATGGCGTTGCATAGAGCAATACAGGGGCGTTTTCATTGTTTTGCTTCCATTTCTTATTATAATTATTATCTCTTCTCTGTGACTCAAACATATGAATTCATGTTTTGTCAACTATTGACAAAATACAAAAAGCTTTTGTATGTTTATTAAAGTTCCCAGGCACACTTAAGGGGTTTCATTTGTTCCTAAAATGAGATCTTTTCTCAGGTCCGCATTACTTTTTCAGAATTGTTTGCACACTGCCTTCTGATAGACTTTCGCATTGTGCAGGAGAAGTGGCCATGAAATCCATTTGTACATCTTCTCATGAAAGTAAAAATCACTCCAGGGATGAAACAGATATTGACACACTGAGGTGAACATTTGACAAAAATACTTCCAGGGATAAAGAAGACATGGAGCAGACATGAAATCAAAGGCTAAAACTATTTGACCTTGACCTAGTGCCAGCATGGTTGGGGCATGGGTTCTGCCCATTGACTAACTGAGGTGAACATTTGACTAAAGTTAATTGAAGATCTTTCCAGGGACAAAGGAGATGTGGAGCAGACACTGAGGCATCTGGGCAGAACCATCGACCTACTGCAAGCCAGCTGGAAGGCTTCCTCACATGAAAATCAGAATGACCCTGCCAGGATTCAAACCCACGCGGTGAGTGAGTGAGTGTTAAAGTCAGCGACTTTACCCTCTCAGGCCACGGAGGCCCCAGTGACTTCTCAGGTTGATAAAATGTATACATTGCAGCTCCAATATAGCACTTCAGAGTTTAGAGCATGTTATATTGGATCACATAACAAACTAAGTTGCAACCCAACAAATTGAAAGGTTTTATTAGCTTCTTGTGTTAAAATGTGTTAAAAGTGTTTTACAAGGGATTTACACTGTGGTGCTACCACATTGCAGTATCATGCCATATACATGAAAATTATTGGTATAATACCACAGTTTGTCATCAGATTAATACCCAACCTCATATTTCTTTGCATAAATTATTAATGTGAGCTCCAAAGGACCAAGCTCCTAGTCAGATTTCAACAACACAGGTATTTATTATAATGGCCCATAATCTCCTCTACACTTTATCTGATTGAGTCAAGCAATTCTGCTTAATCATTTGAAACTAAATCCTACAAGCCATACCTATTAGTTACAGCCCAGAGGATGAAATGCACTAAATGCTGCACTAACAAACCTTTATTAGGATTAATATAGAGCTTCAGCAAGCGGGCTCAACAATAAATAATTTAGATTCTAAATTCAATAGTTCTTTTAACTTTTAGCTTCACTATCTCTTAATCTATATGGGAGGTTATGCTGAATTATAATTGTCAGCCAACCATAACAAACAACTGCGAATATTTATCAGGCCCACAGCATATGCCTCCACACGTGACATGCCTGTATATCATATAACATAATGGTCTCCCCTTCCCTGCCGCCCGCTGGGATAATGCAATATCTAGGTCACCTTTTCTCCATATCACGTCTCACACTGTTGTCACTGGGCGGCCTACTTACATCTGTCCCATTGTTCTCACTCCCCCTGACAGTTTTCCAAGGCCAAAAAACAATACCACTCTGTCTCATACACTAACTTTTTCAATATTTTGTATTTGCTTGTGTCTCCCTTGCTTTGAGAAAACTCTCTCTCTCTCTCTCTCTCTCTCTCTCTCTCTCTCTCTCTCTCTTCTCTCTCTATCTTTTTGTTTATTGGGGAAAGTCTCCATCTCTATCTCTATATATACCTAATTATATATATTTCTGTTTAAACTCTCTCTCTCCCCCTCCCTCTCTCTCTCTCTCTCTCCTCCCTCTCCTCTCTCTCTCTCCTCTCCCTCTCCATCCCTCTGTTTTAATATTGCTAAATTCTCTCTCTTGACATAACCATCAACATAAGCTGAGAAACCTGAATAACTACTTAGGATCAGACTGTCAACTGTGGTGATAATTAATTCATAATAAACATGTCATCAGAAACTTACTCTGTAAGCTACAAACAGTGTAAAACCTGACCAGCCAGCACAGCAGTATCAACAATTAAGTTTCTACTACACAAGCTATTTAAAAGTAAATTCAATTTGACTCTTTTATTTAATGAGAGAAATACATAGTAACTGTACAATGAGCAGAATGAAATCAAATAACTTAGCATAGTATTTCTATAAGAATCAATTAATTAACAAGAATTGGCTACCAGCACTTTCAATGTCAACACAAGCGGGCCTGACAAGCAACCTTAATAACTATTCATGCATGCAGTTTAGGAATAAATATTCAAATAGCTATAAAATGTCAATCAATTCTATCCAATTTAAGAACAATAGCTTTTTAATCAAATTCAAATTCAAAACAGTCTGCTACACCAATAATTTTTTTATAAATCCGGGTCTGACTAAAAATAGATAAGTGTGCATGTTTTAATACATTGAGTGTATTACATGAAATATAATCAAATACAGGGTGTACTTCCTTATAATAAATCTTGAAAATATATTTACGATCATTTCATTACTGTTCATGAATAAATCAATTAGTTCAAACTGTTAAAAAGCCAAATAATAAAATACCGGTAGATTAAAATGTATGATATATATATATATATATATATATATCTGTTGTAAAAATACACAACAACTCATATGCAGGAAAAACCACACTATCAATAGATCATCTGATTTCCCGGATTTGTTGTGTGTGCCGAAACTGCTCACCCAGGGTTTCCCAAAATTTAAAAATAAAAGCAAAACGGATTTAAGGGTCAGATGAGATAGACTATACAAGTATATGCTTCAGTAATACTCAAGTATGTCAAATATGTTTTCTTAAATAAGATGATGCAATAGTCTAAAAAGGACAAAAAAAAATTTATATTATTTTTTCTTTCAAAACTTTGCTCTTTACCATTTATAACCTTTCAAGGAAATATGACTCATGAGTCAAGTATAAAACTAGTTCAGCCTGAAAGAAACTCTCACGCTCAATTAAACTGCCACATGTCGGAGTAACCTGAATAATAAAAATAATGAAGTTATCAACACTGTACATGCTTTAAGAAAGTAAGTAGGTTACATATCCCTATGTTCTAATATAGCACAGGAATAAAAGGTCCAAAGTAGCAGGGATAAGTGTTGCAATACTGTATCACTTAGCCCTAAAGAAATGACTTTCACAAAGACCTTTTCTTACAATGACACATAATCACATACAATGTAATATGAAATTAAGCCTTTCTCTCCCTAAAAAGTTTTCTCTTAAACTTCTTTTTCTCTTCCTTATTCAATATAAAAATCATAACTGCTCATCAAAACCTGAATGTGAAGCTAATATAATATCTCAAAAAAAGATGGCCATTATGAAATCTCAGGCCAGAAGTTTTGAAGGAGATGATTTTTAAAGTTTTCTTTTTATTTTCTTTCCATTGCCATGGCAACCAGAGTTCTACATGGATCAAGTTTATTTTAGCAACATTGTGAAGGTTCACCCGAGGACTATCCCTGCCAAGTTTAATCAAATTCTGTCCAGCAATTTCAGAGGAGATGTCATTTAAAGCAAACTGTTGACAATGGACGACGCACGACAACGCAGGGTGATATGTAAAGTTCACCTTGAGCACATAGTGCTCAGGTAAGCTAAAAAGACAACAAATTTATTAAATCTGAAACCAGGTGAACTCCCCTACCCGCACACCTAATACTTAATTGATGATGCAATATCATGTCACACAGACATATGAATGTCCTTAAAGTGACCTACTTATATCATCATGTGACACACAAAAAATGATGTTCATTATAAGCCCTATATAGTGCTGCATCCTGTTTAATTGCTGGTCCACAATGTCAAGTTATTCAGGCAGGATAAAAGCTTTAACCAATTAACACTCCTTCAATCCTCCTTGTGGTTTACATCATTATGACATATGATTGGATGGGATAGGAATGAATGTTGATGTTTTCAGTAGTTGTTTCAAAACTGTGTTCCAGTTGCAGTTTCCTTTAAGTTTCTTAACAAACTTGCGGTTACGTCAGTTTGGTCCCACACTCTCTCTCTTTCTTTCTCTCTCTCTGATCATATCTGATATTGTATCATTTTTCATGATCAGTGCACTGACAGACAACCAAGGCCCCAAATATGTAAATCCACAACAAATCTAAGTAGTCTAGCCCTACTGGATACCCTTTTCTGTTGAACTTTCTTAGACTGACTGCATGAATAATATATCAGTATCTTCATCCTCTCTCTGGTGATTTTCTTGTTATGAATGTTTGGAAGAAAGAAGTAATTTCATCTCAATTTAAGAACTGCTGACTCTTTGAAAATCTCACAAACTATCTCAGCCTGTAGGACATCTAAGCCTTATATTGCCATATTGATTTTTTTTAATAAAAGAAACACTCTTCATCTGGCGTGACATGAAGACAAACCTAATTCGAGCAACCATTATTCATCATTATCAGCTTTTTTTATCAATGTCAAATTATCAGGTCATAGAATATTTGTGTAACATGAAAATCTAATTGATATAAATCATCATACACAGTGCCATTTTAAAAAATAGAGATAATGTATGATATTCTATCTGTCCTTCTAAACACTTCATGTGTTAACTTCCACACCTTACTTTACCACAGAACCAACAGTTTATTTTCAGTCCAATCAGGCTCCAATTCAACAAATCTAACACTTTGTAGTACTTCATACTTTAGAATAATTATTTTATCTTCCTTGTTTTCCTAACCCTTTTCCCTCATATAGACTCATTTTGACGTCCTCAATAGGTATCACATAAAGCCTGATCTGCAGAAAACCACAGTTAAACCTTATCA
>CM037782.1:51152734-51202734 GCA_021229015.1 Solen grandis | reverse complement strand
AATTTATTTACAAAATCCTCATTTCCAGACCACTGAGGAGCAGCGAATAGCATAAAACCTGATCAGCCTGCGAGTTACTCACAGGCTGATCTGGTTTTATGCTGTTCGCATAGGTCTTTTCATGGTGTCCTCTGAGGGAAAGGGTTAATAATTCATTTTTTTTTTACAAATTATTTTAATTGGTGAGATAATTATGCATCTTAATTTAGTCATTTATTTAAATATTTTGTAGAACAAAGGTGGTATAAAATCAATGTGTTGCTCTCTATTTAGAATTTAAAGTAAGTTAAGTTATATTTTTTAAGTTTACACTGGGAGACCGAGTGTACGAACACTTGTCGATATTCTAAAAATTTAGATTAGTTTTTCAAAGCAGGTTTCGTTACTTGATAACTGCGTTTGCATGGGTGAAACAGTTGTGATTTTCTGTTACATAAATCTATATGCTTGCGATAGGTGCAAAAAAATTTGAATACACCATCATAAATGACTGAGATATTGGTATTTTTTCAAGGAGGGTATGAATCTTGGTGAATCGAGAGTAGTATCCCTTGTATTATATATAGTGATATATGACCCACCTTTCGTGCCAGACCCCTCTTTGTTTCAGACGTTTTATCTCCAAAACAGTTCTAGGTTCTTTTGAAATAGAATAAAAAATAAAGTGATGTTTAATGACCTAAGAAAGGCAGGATGATCATTACACAAACATGTCCCTTATCTGACACATTGCTATCCTAAACAGGTCAAATGACATTCCTGTCGGATAAGACATAGAACTAGGTTCCGGTTCTGTGGAAATGTCCAAACACTTGCAAAATGGCAAGAGTTATGAAATTCTTGTTTTCACATTCCCACTTTAAACGTAATCTGAAATAAATCTGCACCAGGACATAAAAGCCCTACTGACCAATTCTATCATGATGTAAAATCAATTTCTACATCCTTGGGAGAACATTTGGTTTGTGAAATTTCGAGAGCTGACCGCAAAACTATCCAAAGTGCATACAGAAAAGGAAATAGCTAGGACAGTTTTGCAGTCAAATCACATTCTGTTCCACTTTAAATGAACTGGGCACTAGAGAACTTTGTCTCCTTGGATCATATGAAGTGCTGCCATCACACAGATATCATGACCCAAGTGTCTGACCCTAACTTACTCTCTAGGCACGGAGTCCAGGACACTGGATGTACAGTCAAACTGGTCTCAATCTCACGGTCAATGAAACAAGAAAATGAAGCCGCTTAATTGGCAGAGGTAGCCGCTAAACAGAAATAGATCATTTCACCATTCGGTATATTTCGCTGATTTAAACTGACCAATAAATGCCAAATCCATGTTTATTCCCCATTGAACAATGTAAGAAATTTTACACAAGCATGTAGATTAGTGTTTGTTGATTTATGTAGATTTATGTCTCATTCTGGAATGAAATGATTTATACAATATTAATCTGAATGTATATTCTGGAAATCTTTAACCTGGCTGCAAAGTGCTTCATAAAGTGGCTGTTTACACAGGTCTAAAGTCAAAGTATTGGTAGGTACTGAATTAGCAGAATAAAATCTGATCAGCTTGTGAGTTACTTGGAAGTTCTTTTTCCCTGTTACAAAAAAAGAGAGGAAGGAAGGTACAGTAAGCTACTCAGTCTGCATAAGTATCTGTGTAAAACCATATCTCTTTCCCAAATTTTCCATAACTAGATATTTAACTACTTTTTTCAAAATGCATATACACGCTTCAAGGGTTAAAATTGGTCAATAAATCTGTATCATATAATCCCTCATTTTGACGCACTCAAAAGGTACCACATAAAGCCTGATCTGCAGAAAACCACAGTTAAACCTACCAAATTTAATTATAAAGTCCTCATTTCCAGACCGCTGAGGAGCAGCGAACAGCATAAAACCTGATCAGCATGCGAGTTACTAGCAGGCTGATCTGGTTTTATGTTGTTCGCATAGGTCTTTTTATGGTTGCCTCTATGAGGGAAAGTGTTAAGGCATTCATTACCAGAGTTAGTTCATGCTGGGATTGCTTATTATGAGCCAGGACAATTGCATTAATGTGATAGGAAGAATATTTTGAAAAAACACAGATTGAGGCTCTGGCCTCAGTCTCGAACCAGAGACTAGAATTATAGCCAGTAGATAAGAAGTCTTGTACAAACTGCACCACTTAGAACTTTCATAGCCTGGGTATTTACAATCTTTATAAGAGATGATGAATTTTCCTCAATTTCAAAACCAATTTTGAGAAAACCGCTGCACTAAATCAATGTGATTATAAGACATTAAACACAACATCAATACATGTAAATCATCCTCAGAACCAGCAGTCTGCTGACACGTACATGATAAAAGTACAGCCACTAAAGTACAGTCTTAATCTCCTATGTTAAAGATTATGTACTACGATGACGCAAACATTACTGAATATTATTAGGATATAATACCTTCATAACCCTGTGCAGAAGTACATACCATACCAGTCCATATTTTTCGTGCAAAATGTTGACACAACTATAAAATGAGAGATGCATCCTTTCAGAAGAAGAAAAATAATCATTGTGAATCTTCATCTATAGGGATGTGTGGGTCAGCTACACCAATATTCAGGCCTTTTTTTTTTCCTGATGATGGGGAAAATTGGCCTTATTACCTTATTTTGCAGAATAAAAGCACAATTTTCTTAAGTTTGGAAAAAAAAACTTGGTAAATAGCACATCTAGACCAAGAAAAAAAAATATTTTCATATACTGTACCATTATAATTTGGGGGTGGGGGGGAGAGAGCAAAACTAGGTTAAGTGCATATATTTATATAAGCACTTAGCCTTGTTTTGCTCTCACCCCTCAATATGCTGATCACAAAATACGGAAGCAATGTGAGAACCATTTTCAATAAGCCTTATCCCCCCCCCCCACACACACACACCCACCATCGCCATGCACAATGATTAAATATACGCAGCCTTGAAACTTTCATCCACTTACAAATATTTTTCCAGAAAACGCCTGGTTACAAATTGTGCATTCTCAATAAGCTTGACCTGCTAACAGTGACATACGTCCATGAGCAAACAATACAATTTTGCCTTAACCTCTTTTTCAATATCAAAACAACCAAAGATGACTGTATTTCTATAAATAGACACTACGCATGCTGTCACTGTTTTCAACATTTTATCTTGTGGTGTGCATACATGCCCCTGTATGCTCAGACCCTGCAGCTAAAAATAGAACCTGGCCTTACCAACAAATTTTTCATCATCTGAAAATTTCCCAAAGTCTATTTTGAGCATTGATCAGGCCACACTCATGGGAGTCCACTGCACATTGTCTATTATCCAACATGCAGTCAAATCAGGAAGTAGATCTTTGAGCACGATATCAAGCCCAAGATAATTGTAGAAATGCAGCCATGCAGGATTAAAAGGGAATCTGATGAAACAAATATAGAATGATTAAACAGAACCTTAAAACTCAAGCTTGATTAATTTTCAAATGATTTAATCTAATTATTATATCATATCCATCTTTTTTAAATGAAATAAAATAAATGCTGAACATTAAAATAAATGCTGAACATTAATAAATTTTAGCAAAGTAGAAATCTGTCTCTTCAACTTTAGGAGAAGTCCCTTATTCTCAATGGAGATAGGTCCCTTAAGGCTTTTCTTAAGGCTTTTCCTAACCTAAATTATGAAGTTCAAAAATCTTTGCCAATGAAATTCTGTTTCATCTGTATGATTTTCAGTGCTCTGTAGCATTATCACTGACAATCATCAACAAAGTAAACTATTTACAATGGTATCCCATATTTATAGCGGGGTTATAAAGTAAATACAGATTATTTTACCCAATTTGCTTCAGCTTACATGCATATTTGGACAACTGCAATCCACATCAATATCATTTCAACATTTTATATCAATTATATTCAATTTCACTAGATTATAAAGAGCCAATATTACAGCAAACATCAAATTCAAAAACAGCATTCAGGTACCAGATAAAACTTTTATGTCCAAACATTTGGCACATGCATCTAGGACTGCGCCATGTGTTTATTTAGTTTTAGTGTCAAGGTTAAGATCTAGTATAGGCACGTGCGTTAAATCAGGAGGACAAAATGGCTTCCTTCAAAGTTGTATGTGCACACCTTAATGCCATAAATCAAACTTTTAAAGAAACATCTTGCATATGAAAAGTCCAAATTCAATTTCAGCTGGGAGCAGCAGAATTTTACTTGGTTAAACAAGTTAAAAAGAGTATGTTTTTTCATTCATTTATCTTTTTATAAAATATTATTCTCTGTTGAACACAAAATGAAATGGTGGTAATGATTGAAAGGGGTTTTGAAAATCAGAAAACATCAAAAAACACATGTATACTCTTTAGGATACTGGCATAATTTCACTAACTAAGATTTTGATGTTCCTGTTGTTTGTATGTTACTCAAAGTCACTAAACATGAAATTACTTATTTTTTGGTTCTATGAAATTTTTAGTACATGTATTGAATAAGGAACACAGAAAATGAAAGGCTGTGTATTTTCAAATTTTGAATTTGAAAAATAGCAGCCAATCCCAGCCAAGCAAACAAGTTACCCTACATTAACTTCCTTGATGTACCATATTTACCCTTCTATACTTTATTTCGTAATTGGACTTGACTCTTTTCTTCATTTTGGACTGTACCATTTGTTGTTTATGGGGGTGCTTGCTGAAAATATATTGAATGAAAAGCGAAAAGAGCAGACTTTGACCAGTCTGCATGGATGTGCAGGCTGATTTTGGTTTACATTGGCTGTAAAGGCAGTCCGCAGTCCACAGCACTGTTAGGGTTAAGATATGCTCAAGTAAGCAACATATATGTAAAAATGTTTATGATAGCCTTCATTATGCTGTATCAAATTTTCGACTGTTTGCCAGGGCACCAAAACACGTCTACATAAACACAGGTAAACGATTGATTTGATAATATCTAATATTTCATACCTTTCACAACCAATGGACAGACAAACAACCTAGCACCTATATATTTGAGAATCAAAGACAAATTCAATGGAGTCTTACAGTCTTAAGCATCAGTTCTGGACATTCTTATAATTCATTTAACTCTGCCTTTCAAATTTCAAAATCATTAAAAAATCACCTGACTGATGCTATTAAGGGTGTTTCTTAATTTACAAAATCATTAATTTAGTCTTTTCAAGACTTCATACATACAAATTATATATGTCCCTTTTTCACCCCATACTGTATTTCTGAAGTACAAACTCCCTACATGTTAAATAACAACCAATACAACTGATTTCATAACAGTCCATGGTAGTAATTTAGTAATTCAGGTCAACATGGGCTAAAAATAGCAAAAGCAATTCTATACCTTTCACAGCATCACATGTACATCAGATTATACAATGACGACCAACATATAAGTGGTAATAGTAGTACAATATGATCTGTATTTGAAGGCATATGTGCACAATGCAGTTATTTTCTATATAGAAAATTATCATGCCTAGTTTCAATTTTCCTTCTTTGTCTACCCGTATATAGAAAATAACTGTATTGCGCACATATGCCTTTAAGTGTGAAATATATCTGTAGATACATAAATGATGTGCTGTTAGAAAAAAAGGAGATCAGACAAACTGTATTGATGCAAAACTATTGCAGAAGTATCTGCTCGTACACAAAATAATCTGTGTTTATTTATGTGATACTTTTACAGTCTTATGCCTTTTTAGATATATAACGAAGATTTTATTGTAATCATATGATAAGATTTTATGATGGGTGGGACCTCTTTATCTATTCATTCATTCCAGTGTAAATATCAAATCTGTGTTTTATGGTAATCTATCACTAAATCATAGTCAAGGTCCTTCATATGCGTTAAAAGATGCAAGCATCTCTTGACATGGAGTTATGGGTTCTTTTGCTCAAAGTCTATAAAGGCTTGCATGTAAAATCTATATGATTTCCCATGATCACTTGATGGACCATGATCACAATCTAATGATGGATGGATTACCTTAAACACTTGTTCTTTTATACCATTATTATTTCTCCATGGTATTCAGCATAAAAGCCAGCCCAGACAGAAGGCTATTCTAATTCTGAACACAGTTTACAATTTCAGTAAAAGTTTAAACTTATTTATATTATAATGACAGTTAGGAGACAAGTTTTAACAACTACAACTATACTCTTTCAACATTTAAAGACCAAACATCCCTCTCAGCACTTTAACCCTTTCCCTCATACAGGACACCATGAAAAGACCTATGCGAACAGCATAAAACCAGATCAGCCTGCGAGTAACTCGCAGGCTGATCATGTTTTATGCTGTTCGCTGCTCCTCAGTGGTCTGGAAATGAGGATTTTATAATTAAATTTGGTAAGGTTTAACTGTGGTTTTCTGCAGATCAGGCTTTATGTGGTACCTATTGAGTGCGTCAAAATGAGTCTATATGAGGGAAAGGGTTAAGACTAAACAGCCCTCTCAACATTTTAAGACCAAACATCCCTTTCAACATATTAGACCAATGTTAATGATAAAATAATGCATGACAATATGGTCAAGTTTGTATTTCAGAATATTGAGAAACCTTACCAAATTTATTTACAAAATCCTCATTTCCAGACCACTGAGGAGCAGCAAACAGCATAAAACCTGAGTTACTCGCAGGCTGATCTGGTTTTATGCTGTTCGCATAGGTCTTTTCATGGTGTCCTCTATGAGGAAAAGGATTAAGCTGTGCCAGTTACAATTTAGTTTGAAAAGTACATAAGTACATGATAGCCCATAACTCTCAAGATGTTTGTGACTATTTCTCAATACAAAACTGTGGAAATTGTCAAGAGCAGGCCTATTGAGATAAGGCTATCAAAATAGGGAATGTATGTCTCTTTGACCTTCATGAATAACATACTAGTATCCTCTCTCTCTCTCTCTCTCTCTCTCTCTCTCTCTCTCTCTCTCTTGCACATCTATTCTGTCTCTCTGAAATCATGTTTATTTCTAAATTCTTTCTTTCATTTCTCTATTCTCCCCATCTATCATTCTCAGGTGAAGTATCAAATATTAATGAAAAAAATGAGACAAAATAAACCAATTAACCCAAAATTTAAATATACCATTCAACACATTTAGGACATTAACTCAGATTCATATTTAGACTACTGGTAACTTAGATAATTACATTAAATTAAAAAAATTTTAAAAATGACTCCATTCAAAACTTGTAATACACCAAACATTTCAACACATATAGCAATCAGAGAATTTTTTTTTTTATACCTATTGATTTTTTAGATTGCCTTTCATTTGGCAATATATGTACTATGATCTATTTATAGATAAACATTAACAGGTCTTATATATAACTGCCAAACCCAAGGCAAATTTATTTTCTAGAATGATCCTAGCCTTGAAATTTTACAACCTGAATAATTTACAACTGAACTCACTGTATGCCTAACCCGGGATATTTCACATTGTCATGAAATTGTTCATTGTTATTACAGTTGTCAAATAAATATTCTTCTCTATTCTAGAATCTTCCAGTCACTGGTTATTAATGTATGCACAGCTAAATATAGAAGCTGTGTACTTGCCAAGATGTCTATTTATAGAACCTCCACGCTGTACATGACGTGTCCAGGGCTCTCGGATCATCTGATGTCAGCCGATCGAAACATACAATCTTTACAAAGGGGCTGATGTAATGTTATAAACTAGAGGTGATTATCTGCAATTGAGTCAATAATGACAGGGCTTGACAAATGTCACCCCATGCTAACTTTACTCTTTCTCAAGACCCTTTATGTTGCACCAGCTGTTGGCCAGTCATTCAGAATAACGTAGAGTGGTGCCACATAGTGGAATCGCATCATAAAATGACATACCATTGAAATGATACCATATTTAGTCATATTATCATTACATCAGATACTGTAATCCTTGTGAGTTATATTAATGACATAGACTAGCTAATCTGCTTGTTGTAAAAATATATTCCAATTTCTAATTGCTTATCTCTCTCTCTCTCTCTCTCTCTCTCTCTCTCTGATATACCGCAATCCTTTCTTCAGTTCACATTATCAAACAAAAACAATGTCAACCTAGGAAATATCAATACAGAATTCAACATTATAAATATTAATATGTAAATCAAAATAAGTACCAGAACTAAAAAAAGGGCAATTATAAATACATATTATTATAAAGTGTATCTAACCTTGCTACCAGCCTACCAAAACAATTAAAGAAGAGCTTATCAAGAAACATTGATTTTCTTATACTGTTTTAATTTCAACCCTGGCAATCACAGGAGAATTTAGCTTTCTTAAGAAGTTAATGCTATCATAAGCAAATGAAAAGAATTTTTATTCTCATACATTGAACTTTAATTAATATATATCAATCTCCTATATAACACTGACATTATCATACAGCAAAGTTCATTAACCTGTCTTAAACGTAAGTTTTTAATAACCCTAACTGCCTTTGCGACCAGAGCAGATCAAGATCAGCCAGCACATCTGTATAGTCTGATCATGGTCTGCTTTGTTCACTTTTCAGTCATTTTTTTTCAGCAAGCACCCCCATAAACAACTAATGGTACAGTCCAAAATAAAGAAAAGACAAGTCGAATAATGTAATTAAGCATGGCAAGGGTATATGATTAATTGATTATGACCACACAGTTTTCAATACTACTATTAATTCCATACGGAGACTAGCAGATAACATTCTATGAAAACCTGGTCCCCAATTTCTTTCAAACGTACTAAAACAAACATTGTATCAAATTTGGGGCCAATGTCCTGGAGAAGTCATTCACCACATTCTGCTGTCCTGTTTAATGTTAGGGCTTTATTTATTTTAGAAAGTGATCTCACCAGTGAAAATATTTTCTTTGGAACTACCTGTGGTGGTTTCTTAGGCCTTAATTGATGAGAAAGAAGCCATCTTAACCCTTTACTCTCATATAGATGCATTTTGATACAATGGCAAACACACAGCAAACCCAGATCAGCCAGTTCCTTTGAAAAGCTGTCTTATCAGGACCTCTGCTGTTTGCTCATACAATATTACAGCCAAGATACTTTGACGGCCTGCACAGAAAAGAAAAATCCATTGCTTAATATTCCATTAAAAATTAAATACTTTAATAGTCATCAAATCATAAATTTGTACGGAGTTTTTACCATAGAAAACTCATCAGCACAAATGGGCAACCAAAGTCCCTATCATACAATGCCAGACAAACCATCTAAATGTCGGAATGTCGGGGATAAAACTCAGATTGCCTTAAAGAAAAACCAAATTGCCTTAATCCTTAACCTCGAACAAACATATAAATAGCTCATAGGTTCAGTAATGAACCTCAGTACTATGAACTGTTTTGCCAAAAATAATATCATACATCTCAATAACAAAATCACGGGGTATAATTTTAATGAAAAATTGGTTTAACTCAACCTGACCAGAACAAATGAACTTATCTGATATATTTTCAAAAGATGTCAATACCCAAAGAGACATTTGCGTCATTTCAGTACAATTTACTATAGACTTAACAAGGCAGAATGATGACAAAGCACACGAAAATAATCACTAAACATTTCTTTTGCAAGACAATACACCATTACACTTAAAGAACTTAGTGCCACTATGTCATGATATAGACCTGATGATGACAATAACGTAATGTCAGCAAATAAAAACAATGCAAACATATCAATCTGCAAAAATAAATCGGGCTTTAAATTTGAAACAGTAGATATTAATAAAACTTGATTGTGATCTTAAACTTTGATCTTTCTCTCTGACCTTTCAAGCAACACGTGGGCATTGTCCTGTGAACTCTGAAATATGGACTGAAGCCAGTCTACCTGTCACCCGGAAACTCTGTGCACAGTAGACAATGAACACCCACTTATAGGCTCCGTCTGACATCATCAGATATCACCTCTCTTTTGTCTGTGACAAGTTGGGTTAGACATAGAATACCTGTACACTTGAAATAACCACAGATATTGATCGCTAATGCACTACCTTACACTTAAACCCAATGCTTAATTATAAATAAACAAAACAAGTGGGACCCCCTGATATCAACAAGGGGAAAACCCTATCGGACAACCTAGAGGGAAAATCCCTACCCCGCCTAAATACTAATAAAATCAAGTCCTTAAGTGCTTTTCTACACATTAAATAATATTGTAAATCAGCAGAAAATGTCAAACACTACGAATGTATTCAAGATCCCAAGATATCTTTATATCTAAAATTACAACAAAATAAATCTGTAAGAAAACAATCAAATAAAATGCCACAATGTACAAGACATTCATAGAAAAAATATATACCTGTGTATTTCACAAATACCTTTAATTTTTACTTCTCATTTTGTAACAGGTATTAACCATAATTATGTTAATTTACTTGCTGTAAATAGCCATGGTCTATACCATTAGACATTTTTCTGTTCCACTCTCAGTATGAAATACCCCTGTCACAAGTAGCAACAAAATCAGCCTGCCATTTACTACTATTCTTATAACGTTGATAAAATGTTTGAGAAAATAGATTTACATTTTTGAGGTGACAGAGTGACAGCATAAAACCTGATCAAACTAAAGAATGTCTTTCTTTGCTCAAATGTCCACAGTCTGGACCAGAACAGGGTATGACAGACCATATCAAATGCATCATCAGAGTACATCATCAGAATGCATCATCAGAGTACATCATCAGAATGCATCATCAGAGTACATCATCAGAATGCATCATCAGAGTGCAAGTTCATTCATTACCCTTTGCTTCTTAATCAACCAAATGAACCAATGTGGCAAGACTTTGCTATTCTTATGTTACATGCATTTGTAATTTTTTGTTTGTTTGTTTGTTTATTTGGTTTAAGATCCTGTAACAGTATTTCAGTCATTTGAAGACTATGTCTGTTTGAGTCCAATTTTCAGTATCACACTGCTGACATGCTGCATGATACCACAGCCAATCACAATATCCTGCCACTGGGACAACCAGTACTGGTACTGTAACCAAGTAAAATCCTATTCCCCTCGAGTTGGAATCGAACTCGGGAACCTCGGTATGCAAATCGGACACTCTACCATGTCACCACAAAGCTAGCTCTATGGCAAGATAGTACAAGTGCCAGTTTATACCTCTACTACATACAACTCCTCCTTTCAAGAATCTGTCCTCATATTCCTGGAGTTTGACTTTCTAAGGGTGCAATCCCTTCTACAACTGTGAGTTATTTACGTTGGGCGCCAAATGTAACCAAGTAAAATCCTATTGCCTCAAGCTGGAATCGAACACGGGACCCTCGGTATGCAAATCCGACACTCTACCATATCGCCACAAAAGCTAGCTCTATAGCAAGATAGTACAAGTGCCATTTAATACCTCTACTACTGTACTACCCTTATATACTGAACAAGGGAGCTATAACAGTCCCGTTGGTTTGTTTTTTATGACTATGGTATCAAACCACTTGGCCACTGAGACAGATGGGTAATTTTTTTTAAGGTTCTCAATCCAAAAATAATTGGAAAAGGATCAAGAATGTTCTTTGGAACACATTTATTACCTGCTGAAGCATGACGGAAAAAGTGTAACAGACAGACAATAGAAAAGCGATCCCGATGTGTCACCTCTGCTAAGCTGCGTCCTGACTGATTCTGTGTAACAAATAATCACTACTGCATTTACAATAAATTACGCAGATTAGAATAGGGCAATAAATAAATAAATGCCTTGACTATTTGAGTTTACCATCTCTTCGACAGTATTTCAGTCATATAGCGACGTCCACCTAATTACAGGTGGAGGAAGACCCCCAAATGCACGGAGACATTCGGTAGAACCACTAACCAATCGCAAGCCAGCTGGAGGGCTTCCTCACATGAAAATCCGAATGACCTTGCCGGGATTCGAACCAACGTGGTGAGGGGCTGAGTGAGTGTAAAAGTCAGTGACTTAACCCTCTCGGCCACGGAGGCCCCAATAAATAAATATCTTATTTGAACTACATATTATGTGGGTCTGAGTGTAGCAATTAATAAATGATCTATGTATTGTAACGAGGCCCACCTGTTCTGCACCACCTACTTCTTGATCCACTTGACACCTGCCAGTGCCATGTAACATGCAACAGGATTGCACAATCATCTTGCCTGATCAAATGAACATTATGTAATCAGCTAATAGGTAGGTGATAACACAATAGCTTGATGTTATCTTTGGCTGGAAAAGCACTGCCATTAACTCAATGCTGTTCAACATTAACCCCCTTTGTGTCCATTCATACATATTTTCTAAGACTACAAAGTAAATAGATGGATTTTTCTTTGTAGTTTTCTTTATAAATATTTGTGATGCCTTTGACTGCAGCATTCTTTAAATCCCTTTATTTTGGTCTTGTTTATCCTTTTAGATTCTGTGCCAAAATTAATGGCACTGAATTATGAAAACTGTGCATTTTTACAGACTTATGTAAGACTTATCAAGAAATGCAATACTGAACATAATGCTAGGGAACTCTCAGAACGGTTGTTTATCAAATGTAATTCTTTTGGTTTGCAATGCCAAAGAGCAATATTAACCCTAACCATGTTTAATTTCTGAATTGTCCTTTTGGATTGAACCATAAGTTGTTTATGAGTATGTTTGCTGAAAATCTGACTGAAAAGCGACCAGTGCAGACCATGATCATAATGCACTGGTCTCAAAGGCAGTCACAAATGCCTACAGCATTTTAACCCTTTCCCTCATATAGACTCATTTTGACGCACTCAATAGGTACCACATAAAGCCTGATCTGCAGAAAACCACAGTTAAACCTTACCAAATTTAATTACAAAATCCTCATTTCCAGACCACTGAGGAGCAGCGAGGAGTTACTCGCAGGCTGATCTGGTTTTATGCTGTTTCGCATAGGTCTTTTCATGGTTTCCTCTATGAGGGAAAGGGTTAAAGGTTAAACAACAACAAAAAAAAAACTGTAAGTCCTAATATTGTCATCTATCACATAAGCTGCATCAAATTTTTCATGGCATGTTGTTCTTGTGAGAATCAATTTATATTTTCATAGGTTTAGTGGCAATCAATTGTAAAGCAGAGCACACCTCAACAAAGGCAGTCCATCATACAGAGTTGCAGGCTTGATTCCTACAACTGGGTTTACACCTTCAAGATGTATGAACTACAGCTGGAAGCCAATTTCTCGCCACTAATTGCCTACTTCTTTGATGGTGGATATCAAAGGGTTCTCACCAAGTCACACCTTAAGGGTTATGGTCACACATACCCTAACTACATTATCAACACATTAGCATCCTATGTGGGACTGCACACACCTACTTGGATACAGCTAACAACAGCCTTCTGAAAATCTTGTTGTGATTTCAAGGTGGGTATAACAAGTTAAACATGTATTGTAACATTATCTAGGACATAAATGAACAGACTGAGTAGGCTAAAACTGAATGACTGGCATCTAGAAATTGCTGTGATAACAAAAACTTACAGTGTCAAACAAGACTAGAAATATTAATACCATTTTGACTGACATTGAAATAATAATAATCATAAAAAAAAAAATCTTGTCCTATACATCTTTCCATGCAAAATTTAAAGATTAAAATGTTTAATTTCATTAGTGAATACATTTGCTAACCAAATCAAATAATAAATTATGTTTATTATTTCGGCTATATCATTTTGCAAGTCAATGCCAAACTTGATCAATTTGCTCTATACAACAAATTATTTGCAACATAGTGACACACATACAGTTACAGGCTGGTAGTTTCTTATGCAAGCTTTTCTTCAGTTTTTGAGACTTTCAGGATAATTATTTTCAGGAGCTATGAGAATATGGTTAAACTTTTTCAATCCTTGGTGCCAGTAATATTAAAGGATAAAATAACCTCTGATACAGGACAATGACTAAGTCTATTTTCTGCCTGCTAATGTTAAATTCACAAGTTTCCCAACAAAATAAAATTTCGAACATTTAATAAATACAGATTTAACAATTTCAAAATTACAAAAATATAATAGAAGATCTAAATCACTTACTTGCTTGTTCACTTTGAACTTTATACTGGTAGTAGTTGTAAAACTCTCCCCCGAAAAGGAACCCAAATTTAGGATTGTCCTGCTGTTTTTGTTTAGTCATATTCTCAAATTCAGGACCATTTCTAGCCACAAAATTTGCCAGCTTGTCTATTATATTCTTCTGGTCTGGATCTAAACAAAACAATACAAATCTAAAAATCATATACCAATACTATTATATGTTCACATGTGCATTTATCTTACAAATAAATATAATTTTAAGTCACATGGCAAAGCAACATGTTCATTTATTAAGTTTGTTCAGCTACTTTGATTTTATCATTAAATACTTCTATACTAAAAGGCCTTTCTCAAAGTATTTTGTGTATTTTCCAATTTGTTATGCAAATGTTTTGCAGTAATTGCTAGATTTAGACAAAATATGCAAGTAAGAACTGTTAGTTTTGCAAGAATAATAAAACAAATTTTAATTTGGGAACAGGTCATAATCAAACTTACAGTGCACCTATAACATGAAAGACTGCTCTGCTAAAAAGTTCACTTTAAACTTGACCAATCTTCATGTCTAATTTTCAAATGGGGAAATTACAGTCATGGATCATTTACATTTATTTTGTATGTAAATCATTGAAATTAATTATCATATGCAGCAATTTTTTTTCAGCCTATTGGGAACAGGTCCTGTACCTTTCAAATTGGGAATTTTTGAATCGCAAAAATAAATCGGGGGGAAAATCAGAATCGCAAATCATGAGATTGGGAAATTGGTTTATACATTTGCAAAACCCCTAAACAGGTCATTATACTAAGCTGAGATACTGATTTAAAGAGATTTATTTAACCCTTTCCCTCATAGAGGAAACCATGAAAAGACCTATGCAAACAACATAAAACCAGATCAGCCTACGAGTAACTCGCAGGCTGATCAGGTTTTATGTTGTTCGCTGCTCCTCAGTGGTCTGGAAATGAGGACTTTATAATTAAATTTGGTAAGGATTAACTGTGGTTTTCTGCAGATCAGGCTTTATGTGGTACCTATTGAGTGTGTCAAAATGAGTCTATATGAGGGAAAGGGTTAAGAAAAGAACAAACTCTAAGATTCAATTTACTTAGCTACATAATGTAAAGTTGCTGAAATAGACTTGTCATCTTAATCCTGTTTTTATGTGTTGTTCCCCTAACCCATCATATTTTGTCATTGTTTATATTAACGATAGCCATTTTCTTTTAAATTTCTCAGTTTTTGAAACAATATCACTAAATCGACAACTCTTTCTTAATGCATTATTGTCACATTGCATCATATAAAAAATCTACTAGCTATCAAAAATCACCAACACAACAGCCACCTCACTTGGTGATCATTTTCTCATTTAAAAAGTAATGACAGCTTGAATAAGTAATTCCAGTCAGTAAATAAATATTTTATACATTGTCACACTGAAAATATGTTTTGCTAACCTTTAGAGTCTAACTTTTTTCAATCTCCTGTAAAATCATAACAAATGTTGGTCATCTTGAAAAGCAGGGTTATTTTCCGGGGCACAGTATTAAAGTGAGTGTAGAAACTTTCAGTTTGTATACCCATTTTTTAATTAAATAAAGTTACTCATTCAGCAAATATATGAATTATTTTCATCAAAACATAAAAATAAAGTACTGTCAACAAGTAATACCTTCAAATTATCTAAATAATTTCAAGCTGACAAATTGACCCGCAACTTAAACATTCCCATCCTGAACATGCCGGCTGACATTAGTTATGATTATATGAAAGTTGAAAACATATTTTGGGTAGATATATGTATGTATAATAGTTTTATTAATTACAAGCTGTACCATCAATTGAAGCTGTCATTCATTTTTAAGTAAAAAACTGATGACCAGTAAAGAAGGTGTACTGTAGGATTGGCCATTTTCCCATAGGTGTCAGCATTTCAAGAATGTTACTCAAACTATTGGCTATTATAAACATAAAGTTAACAATGAAATTGCAAGAAGTATTAATTAATAAAAGGTGCATAACATCTGACTTTTTCGACACCTTATATTTTCTTTTTATTTTGCAAGTCTCTTTCCAATGGGTACATGTATTTGAAGTACACAAAAACTGATAACCAAACAGGACAGTATTGTTCAAAATGAAACTTGAAAGAACATCTACTGACAACAAGAAACTTTGTCTATGGTTGGTTGGTTACAGAAATAATGATGCAAAAGTCGCACTAGGTTAATTGCTTGCCTTCAATTGATGAATTGTTTTTCCTGACTTTTTTTAAAATGACAAAAACACATACAGTACTTTACATGGTCACTTCGCTGAGTATTCCGTACGGTATATGGGAATTACAGTGAGTCATTTTCTGTATTGTGAAAAATAGAAAAAAAAAGAAATATACTAGCAGTCATGTACTGTTACAGTGATGACTGTGGATTGTTATGTAAGAATGGCCATTGTATGGTTTCTAAACTATAGGCTTTTTCATTTCTTTCTGTGACGGTCATTTTTTGTGATTATCCATGTTGTTCTGCAACTTTTCAATTAAAATATTTTGTCATTTCATGTCTTTTCTCAAGAGTTTCAATTTTATGATGGTTTGAATGTGTTTTTATTATTATGCACATTAGACTCAGGTTCACTTTAAAATTTAGGGTATGACCCTCTAAATTTCAAATGACCCCCAAATTCTGATACAGGGGGTCAGATATGACACCCTAAATATTAGAGCTGGAAGAAACACTGACTGATAACTTGCTTTGAAAAGAAAATCAATATTGACTATGATTAATTTCAAGCAGTAGTAATGTGGGACATGTTTGCTTAAATTAGCAGGTTCTACTCTTTTAAGATGTAAAGTATCAGTAACTTTCAGATAAATGTATCAACTGAAATCAGTGAATTTTGCTTTATGTTTAATTTCCATTTATCCTCGAGTGCCCAAACTGCGCCCCTCTAAGATTTAATTAGGAAATGCAACATAAATAAAATACATAGAATAAAAACTGTTCACATACAAATTATTTCTATCAAATTCACATTGATACCACCCCCAAAATTTCTTTTATACATAATTATTCACTCGAAAATAAATTTAATACATTACGAGTCAAATATTATGCCATCATTTTGTGTGGTCCTTAGTTAATAACTCCGCCCCCTAGGTGACATCATAGCAGTTGCGAATTGTACACATATGACTTCCATTTATAAACATTTAAACACAACAGATGGAATTTCGGAAATACTTTTATGTAAAAAATTTGAGTGTAAAAGGGCCATTCTATCTATATATACTGCACAAACTCCCCTTTCGGGTATTACTGGCATTCTGCGTGGAAATCATTTTGTATTAAGAAAAAATACATAAAAAGTGTGGTGCTAGATAAAATTTGCAATATTTATCTGTTTGAATCAAAATTTCATACAAAGAATCATCTGAGTTTATTAACAGAAACATAGTAAAATGCTCACAGTCGCTTACGCGTGTGATAAAATCTAGCGAGACTACGATAAAAAAAAAAGAAGGTGGAAAAGTTAGGACAGGGGCGCAGTTAGGACCTCTGACGATATATATCAGATTCAGATTTGGGCTTAAACACCAAGTATGGTGGGTGGGGGGTCACACGATTAACCGAAATACTCCCGAAATACCCCCGAAATACTCCCAATTATAAAAGTGTATGTAGTATGTGTTATTATTTAGTGTGGTTTAAGTGTGTGTTTTCGAGCATATTTATGATGATTATGTTCTTAGTTGAGGATTTTACCCAGTGCAAAGTGGATCGCGAAGTAACTTTGTGACTTTGTATACATTAATTGTTGATACACGTACATTTATTATACACGTACGTGCTATTTTTCACACCTATCATACATAATCGTGTATCAACAACATATACAAGGTCACAAGGTTACTTCGCGATCCGTGATAACTTGGTAAAAAAACCTAGATTCAAAAACATAAATACATTATTTTTCGTAAATATGTTCGAAAACACATTAAACCACAAAATATAAACACTAAAACACATTAAAACCACAATAGATATGAACACATGTATACTACATGTATAGATATTCCTATAATTAGGGGTATTTCGGTATTTCGGGAGTATTTCGGTTAGTCGTGTGACCGGTGGGTGGGGTGTCGATACATGGAAGTTTTTTAACCGATTCTTTACAAATTATAATTCGCACAAACCTTCTGGTGGCTTAGGAAGTTCCATCCTTGTTTCTTTTAATATTCAAAATATATGAAAACAATATAATTCGATCCGATAAGTAAGAAATTTATATTAACAAGATGAAAACAAACACATTTTACTCCTAGTCTTTTCAGATGGACGCTTGCAAATCGTGGAAAGCGGTTAGGGGATCAAGGGAGCTTTTTTTTTTAAACTTAGCTCGATTTCTAGGTTTAATGTTATGGAAATATCATAAATGTCTATCAGCTTTCCAATTAGTTCAATATTTTAAAGATTTTCCTTATATTTTTCAAATGTTTTTAGACAGACTGTCTTCAATTCTGCGCTTTATCATTCGATTCTGATATGCAATTTTACGACAACCAGTCCAATTCCCTTTGCTTTGTTCACAATCAAAATGGAGAGATGATAGAACATCGGAAGAACGTTAAAATGAGAAATATGTTTGAGGTAAGTCAATGTTTCCAATTGTCAGTGAAAGGAATGTGTCCTTTTACTGTTTTTCTATTATATGCGTGTGATTTTCGCATTGCAAACAGCTTTTGAATGGGTTGTTACTCTGCGTTAATGTTTGACCTATATTACTGGCTGATGTAAACACAACACAGAGTCGGCAGTTCAATACGTAAACAGGGTTGGAGGTCATGCGTGAGTCATTGCCGCTGTACACGTAGCTCGAGTATATAAACAAGTCACCTGACGCAAGCGTCAGTGTTGGCTTAGATTGTGAAAGAAAGATGGGCTTGTAGTAAAGAAAGAGATAAGACTTCGGTCTGACTGTTCGTAGTAGGGTTATTTGGCAAAATAGGAATTATTAAAACAGGAATATTTCAAGGCATTCGTCTTTAATTGATCAAAAGGGATTTTATAAGATTTCAAGATGTTGGACATTAAAGTAAGTTACAGTTTGCTTCTATTTATATTGTTGGTTTAGAGCAATGTATCTCATTTATTTTATTTTTTGATGTCATCTTCTCATTTCATCTATGGTCATTTTAGGATTAATCATTTCATTATGAATATAGAATAAATCTAATCACCCTCTACTCTGATGTGATTAACACTTCCTGAAGGTGTAAAAAAACTGTTGGCACCTTTCAGTGAATGACAAATCAAGAATGACTTCCCCCTGCTGATCATTTACAGCTAGATAGTGCTTCAGTTACCTTGCAATTTCTCCTGTGATAGAAAAGATATAGGGATAGCATTTGTGTGAAGTTAGCATAAATTTAAAAACATATAATTTTAAACATTAAAAAATTATAATGAAGTATGTCTTTGAAATATCTTGTGAGGAACTTTATGAAAAATTGGTGAGATAATGGTTTTGTGGGTGTTGTTTTTTTAATAAATAAAATTTAATTTGATATACATATGATTTTATTTAATTCGAAAAGTTTGTAATGCTTGAATGAAAATGTTAGTATATGAGTAATAGCAAGAGCAGTTCATGCCTTTTATGACAACATCTTTATAATATTTATGATCTTAGGTCTGTTCACATTACAAAAAGATGTTAATAAGTATTTACTTACTTTATTTTACAGGTGGACCACAATTCGTTAAACAACAGGTTATCTCCGCCGCGACCTACTACTCTAATGTTGGATAACGGACAAGAAATGGACATGGATAATGAGTTCAGAGACATTGAAAATAATGAATTTCTAAATACATCATCAAATTTACCAAGAAATCGAAAAAAGAAGAAAAGAGCAAGAGACATTCCAATTAAAAAATTCAACGGTAAGTATTATTTCTCTTTGACCTAAACAATGCATGTTTATTTTGAATAACACAGTTATTTAAGTTCAGTGAAATATTTTAGATTCATGGTGAAATATTAGTAGTTTTTTCAAATTTTGTCCATGTTCTCAATTTTTGCAATTAACATCATTGATTTTGGACATGACATACTTAAAGATGTGCCTTGTAGAGTTACTTATGTACACATACTCTTAAACATCAGTTGCATAATACTTTATGTTTGTTTCTAGATTGAATGTTTGATAGTATTAAGTGTAGCAAGTTGTTTACAGATTACCGGTACAAAGATATCATAATAATCAAAATAACAATATGTGAAATTGCATGAAATTAGAATGAAGGAAAATATAAAAGATTAAGTTTGTTTCCTTTAAAAAAATACTTTTAAATTTGTAGTTAAAAACGTATGTATTGATGCAATAAATTCCAATAATCTCCTAATTCTTATTTTTTTTTTTTTTTTTTTTAATTCCCCCCCCCCCCCAAAAAAAACAACAACAACAACAACAAAACAAACAAAAAACCAAGTGTCCATAGAGTGCATGATTAACAGAATTCTAAAAATAGAAATGCGTATAAACAGAACTGAATGGGCCCATCTAGAATATGCTTGAACTTCAGCTAACCCTATGAGTGTGTATTGATGTTCAAAACAGTTTTGTGTATTGGAAAATTCCACTCTCTTTGTATATGAATCAAGCTCAGTGATTGGTTGAATTTTAGGACAGCTACACCATTATAAGATCTGGGAATATCAATATAGCAAACTCTATAGAATGTTTATAGGTTGTGTTTTTGTTAATGTTAACATTAAGACATTTTGTTTCATTTGATATATAATAATTCTATATTTTGACAATCAAGTAACAATTGCATGGAAGGAATCCTGAATTGTGAATGTAGTATAGAATATTCAAGAATTCTTTGGAGGAACTCTATTATCAGTTCTATTTCTAAATGCATACACTTTGCCAAAAACGTCATACCCTACAATATAATCTTTTTTGTTCAAAACAAGTCAACCAAGGAGAACTTCATCATCCTTTTCTTGAGTTTATCATTTTGATACATGAAGTATGGATTGGTTAATTGGCATAAATGAAAACTTATTTGCATATATTTATCTTAAATAAACCCATGATATTTTTTTTTTTTTTATCAGAAGTTCAAAAATATTAAATGCATGCATCATTCAGCTTGAAGTGCACAGAACGTTTTACTTCACATCCCGGCTTAAGAAATTAAAATAAAAAACAAAATCCTTGATATGCAATTTTAGATAAGCATAGCATGATAGGTGATTGAGAACAAATTACTGCCAGAAGGTACATTTTGCAATAGATTTAATGACTCCCCACATGGGGCCCCCTCAGGCTAGCAGGGCCAGTGTTGTGAAACTTGAGCCTCTTTGTTGTGTTGTGTACAATGAAGCAGTGGGATAGACAGGTTAAACCAGTCATGTGTGCAGGGGACCAGTGCGCTGAACAGGGTACACAGAGACAAGGTCACAGGCCCTTGTGCAGTAGAAGGGAGGGAGGAAGGGGGGGGGGGAGATGAAGAGAATTAGAGATTGTTAATTTGGAAATGATAATTTACAAAATGAATTTATATTTGTTTTAATTCATTTATTTAATTCTGTTTTACAATTGCACCCATAGCTTTAAAATATCCTTTGAAGCCCTTCTTTGCTATTGTCATTACAAAAAGAAAAGTGAAACATTTTTATGAAAATTACACAAAAAAAAGTTTCTGTGTTTTTAGACTCAGCCCCATGTGCAGTTTTTTTATCCTTGTTTTAACCTTTTTGAACATCAAAACAATATTGTGTAATTTTTTTTCTTTGCAGACCTGTATGAACCTACTGGTGAAATACTGGGAAATGGTGCATATGCTTCAGTCCAAACTTACAGAAATATTGAAAACCAAAAAGAATATGCAGTTAAGGTAAGCATATCTTTTATCTAAGCATCCAATGTCATTCAAAAATTTGTCTTAAAAAGAAAAATTGGCATACATATCAGCTATTTTACAGTAGGGCCTGCAGTAAAGATTGAACACTTCAAGTGGAAACAAAGAAGTAACACAGTAATTTTTATTAAAATGATTTAGTTTGCACTGGCGTAGGGTGTCAAAATAAAAAAAACAACTCCAGAATATTGGATTAAATCTTTCTCTTGTGGAGATAAATAGCCAGGCAGAGAAATGGCCGGGTGTGCCAGTAGAAACAGCCTGGGATCAATATCATCGATCCATGAATTTGTCTCATATAGGTTGACCTAGAAAGCCTTGGAAACATCGTTGGAGGTGGCAGGCTTGTGAAAACATAATTATTTTCTCGGACCATCTGACAAAAGCAATCACAGCTGAGCTCACATGATATAAGTGACAGTGCCTTCATTTCCACATTGTTAAGTTCGGAATTGTTTTCTCCTCAAAATGACACATTAATGATTATGGAAATCAAGTACAGAAAAGCTTTTAAGGGTATAAAGATAAGTTTATATTCTATCATTGAGGGAAAAGCTTCAACTTTAGCTCTTATTTTTTATGAAACAAATTTAAATTAGGTACCTTTGGAGAAAATTACGATAAATAGCAGTATTTAGTTTGGAGAAAATTACGATAAATAGCAGTATTTAGTTTAACTGTTATAGTGTGACAAACATTTCTGCTCTAGTATATTAACCAGTCAAAAAATACAGGCAATGTGTACTTAACTGTAAAATGGTAAACAGACCCTATACTTTTGAAGGGTTTATCACATAAACAGGCCAGCTTATTTGATGAAGGTAAAGGTCATCCAGACTTTTTCTTTGTTTGCCCGCAAACTTGTTTACTGTCACTGGTACCCCTCCTGATATGTGAGTACTTTACATGGGCTGTGAACAGACCAGGTACAAACAGGGTAAAATACTGGTGGCTGGGTTAAATATTGTGCAGAGATCTTGTATAATAGACTCGGCTCAGTGAGCATGCACCTGAGAAGCTTAGAGGTCAGATAGTGGGAGCATAAACAGGTCATGTTTTGCTATGGTATAGGATTAGATTGTTTAATCGGTCATATGGCTTAAACATAGAGATAAACAGCTTGTTGTGTACCTTGAAGTTTTTTAGTTGTGATAGATTTAAATACATCTTCACTTGTAGGTTCACATAATGATAGAGTGAATTTGATGGATTGTCAATGTTTAAACAATGACTTTGAAGAAAATCAGCCTTGAACTTTGTAAAATCCCTATTTTTTGTATATGCTAGTTTGGCAAGATAGCAAGATGATATAAATGGTCTGAGGGCATTGTCACGCTGTGAAATTGAGCAGGGGTAGTTAAAACTGTGGTGGTGTAAGTTGTTTGTGTGTGATGCGGGCAGCGAAGCATGTCACCTGACCTATTATACCTTGGCTTACATGTGTCCCCTGTGGGGGATTGTAATTATGTGCTGGTGTGAAAGGCACAAGGCAGATATGTCCAGCCAGACTTGATGGCTGTCTAGCATTAATCATACATTTGATATCTCTGTCACTTGTGGTCAGAGTTATGGTCTTGTAAATGTCCTGACTGCCTCTTTACACGGATAACATTAACGTCTGACTTCAGTGATTAAGTTTTGGTAGATAAATTCTGATCACCCGATGTTATCAAAACCTGTGTTTATCACATTAGATTTAGTCTGCCCTTAAGAAGGAAAGTAGGTCTAACAGATACTATTGGTCACAATTACACAGCTGATATGGTGTGACTGGTTTGTTATTTACAACTTTGGTAGATGACTTCAGTAAACAGTTGGGAAACCCCCTAATTTTTTCCCTTTTATAAATAATACAAAGTTTGCAATGTACATGGATCAGATGACCTGTGATGACAGATGTATACTTTCTTCAGTTGAATAATTGATTGTTTACGACTAACTAACTAAAGTAGCTTTACAAACAAACATGCACTTGCTTCCTCATGAATTGAATCAGTAATAGTATTGGCTGAGTGCCCATCAAAATTGTCTGTAGGGTGTGTTACCATAGTACAGTAGTTAACAAAGTAGACAATCCTGGAATTGCCAGAGAGATAAGGGCAGTGATAGCTGGTTATGTTTATATCGGAAGGTTACAGCAGCAACAAAGGCTTTAGCTGTCTATGGCAGAGTCAGCTGATCAATACTGGAACTGGAGGTCTTCGCTCATGCTATTCAGCCTCTTGGTCGGTATTGGCAATCAGCTAATTGTGATGAGAGGCAGAGTTATTTCTAGTCTCCCACACGGGAACATCAAGGCTGTTCACAGTCACGTCTCAAGTGTACATAAATCATTTAAATTAATGATAATAACCAAACTGCTTGATAAATGGCTGGAATATAATTAAAAACATAAATAGTTCAGTTGTAATTTGAAATTTATAATCTTGTGTACTTTAATTTTATAGACCCCAAACAGTTTCATTTATGCATTATGCGTTTCTAATTTCAGATAATCGAGAAAGACCATATCCGTTTACGCAGCAAAGTATTCAAAGAGATTGAAATTTTTCATGTGTGCCGCGGCCAGGACAGCATACTACAGATGTTCGAGTATTTTGAAGAAGAGGAGCGGTTTTACTTGGTGTTTGAGAAGATGCCAGGTGGAACCTTACTGAGCAACATTGAACAAAGAGGACACCTCTCTGAGCTGGAGGCCAGTCTCATTGTGAAGTGTATTGCTGAGGCCCTCAACTTCCTCCATGGCAAAGGTAGGCTCCTGGACTGTGTTAAACCTTATTTAAAGATGGCAATACAATAGTTTATTTTTTCGGTTTTTGTTTTATTGGAAATCATTTTGATACATATAAATATTTTTCAAAGGAGAAATACATGATGTTAGAAATAAAACTAAAACATTATTGAATACTAAAGATAAAACTTGGATTATCATCATGATATTGGTATGTTATTAAATCAATTAAGCCATTTAATTACATGTTTATGATGTTGTTTTTTCCAGGCATTGCACACAGAGATCTCAAGCCAGAGAACATTTTGTGCGAGCAATGGGATGAGGTGGTTCCAATAAGGATCTGTGATTTTGACCTCGCAAGTGGCATTCCGATAAGCAGCGAGAAGGATTCATGCAAGACTCCGGAGCTTCTTACCCCGGTCGGGTCGGCTGAATATATGGCCCCCGAGGTGGTGGATGCCTGGGTTGGCGAGTCCTTCTCCTATGACAAGAAATGCGATCTATGGAGTCTAGGAATCATCTTGTAAGTAGTCTGTTATTATAGGTAATTGTAGTTGTCAAGTTTTTTTTACATGTGCTGGTATGCAATTCTGCTTCATTTATTGTAATTTTCCAAAATTTTGAAAACAAAATAGGAAAAAAATATTACTTAAGATATATGTATTATAAAGCATTTAACAAAAAAGAAAGGTGGATTCATACTCCTTTTATAAATACCAATTTATTACATGTAGTTATCAGATTCAATAGTAATAAACATGACTATAAACTTGACATGTTACAGGTACATCATGTTATGTGGCTATCCCCCATTCTATGGCCAGTGTGGGTCGGACTGTGGCTGGGAGAAAGGAGAAATGTGCAACAATTGCCAGGAAACACTTTTCACCAGCATACAGGACGGCTTCTACGAGTTTCCCGAGGCGGAGTGGAGCAACATCACCTGAGGATGCCAAGGACCTCATCCAAAAGCTCTTAGTTCGAGACCCAAGCAAACGTTACTCTGCCGCCGAGGTTCTCAGCCACCAGTGGGTTGTGAACCCCCCAGCAGCCACTCCTCTGGCAACCCCAAGAATTCTTACCAGGTATGTTTTGATTGGTGGATTGTATATTTCATCAGTAGAAAAACATGCACAGAACAAAGTTTCGTTTGGTTCTGTTATGCTTCTTTGATTATTTAATATGTTAAGAGCACTGCAGACCCAGAAGGGTCTTCCTTCACAATGTACAACAGGTTAGTTTTTGTATGAACTACAACTATAGATAGCAGTGAATCAGGTGGACAGTAATGTAATCTTACACTTTTTGTTTTGTGTACTT
Source organism: Solen grandis (assembly GCA_021229015.1). Taxonomy (NCBI): domain Eukaryota; kingdom Metazoa; phylum Mollusca; class Bivalvia; order Adapedonta; family Solenidae; genus Solen; species Solen grandis. The sequence continues at coordinate 51,176,609 of CM037782.1, read as the reverse complement.
GCAGGAACAACAGTACCAAGGATCTCGAATCCTTTGCTGATACTGCCATATCACTAAACAGAATGATGCAGCAGCACCTGATTATCTCGGAACCTCAGCAGTTTTACATCCGAGATGAAGATGTGCTTGACGAGGGTGTCGAGATTGACGAAATCCAGAATGACGAGGAGAACGAAGATTTGTTTGTGCCAACCTTTAGACTGTCTCCTCCTTGCTCGAGCCTCGCAATGAGACGTGCTCCCCAGACAGCGAGGATCAGTATCGGATCATCCGGGTTTGAAAGTGGCAGCTCTTTGCCTAATTCTCAATCATCAAGTGGAGGCATTATCATGTTTTAGCCATCCTGGACCAAATCCAGTGTCACTCAGTCATGGACACGTCATATCGTAATCATGTTTTCCACATGTATATATCTATATATACATAAATTCCATCCATTGATCACTTCATCACAAATATCATTTGTCATACCTCAACAAAAAAAAAACTGTAAAGAGGACAGTTCATCCACTGTACAGAGACATGTACAGATGTTATATATAGATATTGGAGAAGGACCACTCTTTCTGCATTTCCAGCAGGGAGGGAAGTCAGATTGTTTACCGGCAGTAACATCTCGGGGCCCAGTCCAGCACAGCTAGTGAATGGAACTGTTATAAAGCCTCTGCTATTTGGCTTTTTTTTTTTTTTTTTGGTTTTGTTTCAAATGACTATTATTTTTGTTGACTATTTGTAAACAAGTGAAAGTTTCACTAAATGTGGTGCAATTGACAGTCTGTTTGAGTGCTTTCAAGTCAAACATGATGTAACAGTGCAGGTGTGTGTTCAACTTGAACACCTTGTAAACGATGTCTTTCAGATCGCCTTAGATTGTTCATTGTGATTTGAGGCCTATATGTTTTTTTTTGTGTTTTTTTTTTTTTTAGAAATACAGCTTTTACTTAATATTTAGCTTGGTTTAATTTTTTTTTTTATTTTTTTTTTTAAATTTTTCAAATAATGTTAGGGCTGTATTTCTCTTTGTCATACTCATTTTTTTTTTTTTAGCCAGTGACAGTATTTCACTTGTCTGTTTGCACGGAACTGTCAACAAACCTTTGTGTTTCGTATTTTATTATATTGTTACTTTTCACATTTTTTTACAAACTTAATTATTTGTTATATGTTTTATATTATCAATTTTTTACGTCCATGTTAGAATTAATGTTTCAGTCCAGATCCTGTTTAAATCGATATAATTTGACAAGATGAGAATTTTATTCCCTTTTTATGTTATAGGCAACAAAAAATTCAGCAGCAAATGGAAGTCCTTTTTTCAATAATATAAAATTTGACTGTTTTATCATGCTCTCTATTTTTAACCAAGTAAGCCTTTTGTTTAGGTATCCAAATTCATTTGAGGAATTGTAAGCAGCATATATTTTTTGAACCAAAAACATTGGGGGGTGGTATCTGTGTTTTATGTTTGTAAAATGTCCATGTGATGTATGATGTTAATGTTCTTTCCTTTTTTTTTGAAGAATGATATGTATAGGGCATTTTTTTTTATTCATCATTTGAGATTTGCTTCTACAATAGAAGCCTTAATTCAGATTATAAAATCTTGCATTTAGATGTTTGAAGGTATACTATTATTTGTTAATCATTACAAAGGTTTATGAACCAGTGAAAACTTCTTTTTTGTCATTTTCACATAGCAAAAGCTAGTCTGTAGAAGCGAAAAGAAATGCTTTCCTCTTTATTTTTATTGCTATTTCTAGATGTAGATTTAAGATGTGGTGATGTGATTGATCTCATTGAGAAAGGTGTGTTTAGAAACAGTGTGGCCCCATGCTGGGATATCCACACCCGGGTGTTTGAAGAAGGCAGTTCTGTGATAAAAAGATTTATTGCTCCATGTACAACAAAGGCTTTTATGGTAACCATAGAAACACTTTTTTTTTTTCAATAAATTATTTTGGTATAAGAATCAAAATGTTTTAATTAGGGTTCAGAGGTGGGAATTGTTTGGAAATAATTCAAAGCTTAAATCTGCAGATCTAAAAAAAAAATTGGCATTATTAAATGTAAAAAAAAAAACAAAAAAAAAAGACTGGGGGTGGATGAAGTTTTGTACATATCGAAAGATAGTTCTGTAGTGTATCATTATTCACCAGCTAGACTGTGATTGGTTATGTAAAATCAGGAAAAGAAAAACATGACCGTTGTATTCAAATTTTTTCGTAGAGGACTTGTTCCTCAATTGGTGGTTTTTCAAAATTGAAAAAGTTAACACAATAAAACAATGATTTTTCTAAGAGTTTTGATTTTTGGAAGTTTTTTTTTTTCTTAAATTGTGGACTGGTGGTTTCATAATGATGGAAATTCTATTTTTGTGTCAATTGTATGTGCTTCCTATAGGGTTCAAGTCCCTTGTATTGTGCAGGCAAGAATAGACCATTGGTTCATGGTTTCATTTTTTTTTCGTCCAAACTAATCAATGATTCTTTTTGCCAAATATGGACAGATGAAACCTTGAATCAAGGAAGACATGTTTTTGTCTTATTTTTCTTATATGTTTTAAGGTGTAAACCAACATGGACCAAATTCTTATTTTCTGAATGTGGTGTTCGCAAAAATTGAAAAAGAAAAAAAAAAAAAAACAGTCCACAAACATTGAATCTCGTGTTGGCAGGAAATAGATAGGTGTCCATGTTGGTTTTCCTGTGAAATCTCTGCAGTGTCATTAGGTGTTGGGGCGTTTATAGGGTGTGACCTGAACAAATTACTGGTCAGCAAAGTGCTGAGGGAACATTCCAGAGATACGATTTCTCTTGATTCTCTACAAGTGTTATATTGTTTTTTGGGATTTTTTTGAATTTTAAATGAGATTATTTGATGAGAAGTGGCAGGAATTTTAATTTTTGTGTAATATTGTAATGCACAGCATATGTATATGGCAGAATATCAAGCGCCTCTGTCAGAGAAATATTGGTGTTTAAATTGTAACATTGAAAAACATTACCAAGGTATGTTTTCATGAAAAGATAAAAAAGTTATTCAAGCAAACAAGCTGTGTTAAAATTGTGCAAATTGTTTCGTGTATGGTTTCGACTCACTGCAGAGTCTGCCCGGATTGACCTTTGCACCAAGCCCACTAAGCGTCATAATGACCTTGAAGACAGTTTGTTGGGTCAAAGGTCAAACTGGACAGGTAAGACAAGGTCATGATAATATTTGCATTCCACATGTATGTGTCATTTTGATTTGAAGAATTCATATGTAATGAAAATGTGCTATTGTCAGGAATGACAAGTTTGGTGCCTTCCAGCAGACTCGGTTCTGCATTGTTCTGCAACACAAATCCATAGCATGTGGAAGCGACAGTATTTTTAGGGGCGAAATATTGGTGGTTTGCATTTGTTTTAATTAACACGTCAGAAGAAATATATAACAAGTTTGGAAAAAAAAAACAGAATGATAGATTGTTACAGCAAATCTTTCATTCACAAAAAAAGTGCAATATGATAGAGTAATAATTATAAATCAACTTTTATACTAAACTGAACGATGGCTTTCCTGGTTTTTATCAACCGCGTTGTGATGTATTTTAAAGCAAAATCTTGATAATTATGATGTACCCAAGCGAAATGGGGAGATGGGATCATTTCGAAGTCTCAACTGGGATTATAATACTCGATACTAATGAACATTAAAACATGATTTTTTTTTTCTCAAAAAAAAGAAAAAAAAAGGGGGTTTTGTATATTTTCAGGAGTATTATAATCCCAATTTTAGTTATGCGAGTTCCTGGACTTGAGGCTGGGATTGTTTCCAGCTATGATGAGTCCAGGGCCAGACGTATGGTGCCAGTACTATCTCCCTGTGGAGGGCTAATAAAATGTCTCAGGGTCGGATGCTCGTCAAAATTTCCATTTGTAAAATTTGCTAACATTGTTAAAGGAAATAAAGAGTGCCATCAAATTATATGTTTTATGTTTTTATTGATCTTGCCGTGTAAATGTGACTGTGTGAAAGTGAGGTTATGAAGTGGAAAAAATATATGCTGACACACTTGCTGAGGTACAGGAAATAAGCATTTATTTGAAGTGTTTGAGGGCGGACATACTGTTGCAAACATTAATACTGCAATAAAACTATTGGGTCACGTTTCATAATCATGGCAAGTGGGGCGACATGTGAAAGAGCAATTGGAACTGAATACATGAACAGAAAGCAAGGCGGGGATGTCGCTATCGTGGAAACTGATTAATTCCAACGGAGAGTGAAAAAGCACTGAGAAAAGAAAATCTGGCATTTTACAAACCAGAAAATTGTACCTTAGTCAAATTAATTTATACAGCGTTACATAAATTAGTCATAGTACAAAATGACTTCAGATAAAATTCAATGAAAAGGTTATTGACACTTATCGATGATAAATCGATAACCAATCATCGTCCAATCGTCTGACTTCCTCAGAACTATCCAATCGCGCGTGAGCACGTGAGTAACGCGGAAGAGGAAATAGACACTAGAAACTGCTGCACAATTTTACCGGTTGAAAAAGTTTCAAACCATGACGCACCAGGAGGGATTTATAGTTGTAATCTGCCTTCAATTAATGTCAGTTCTGATAAGAATTAAGAGCGCAGACGCCAACGCTATGAACACATAATTTGTTTCGCATTTGATCAACACTCTATTTACCGGTACTTCGTTGTTGTTTCAAATTAACGTGGGATTTGAATTTCTGGCTGACTTCATAGCGAATCTTGAGTGTAGATGTCAAAGAAGTCAGTATATCACGAACGCAAATTTGATCTGCAATTAAATGAAATGAATATTTCAACAGTCTTAGATCCAGCACCACACTAACAATGTATCGCTTTCCAAAACATGAATGTCCCTCTGTCTGTATATCTGTCCCATCTCTCTCTCTCCCTCTCTCTCTCTCTCTCTGGTGTATAAAATCTAAGAATGTACTTTCATCCAGAGGCGTAGCTTGGCTTAACTGAATGTGTAGGCACGATTTCCTACCGCATGGGAACTATCGGAAAATTTTGGGTATTTGAAAGGTCGTTGGATCAATCTGGTTGGGTTTTAGTCTTAAATAGGAATATGTCCATTTTGTGTGGATTTTCAAGACCTAAACTAGTTTACTACTGACCGAACATCATACTTAATATATACTCATAAATAGCCTTTACGCTATAATATTGAAATTCATGACTCTTACTCATTAGGCTTACATCTAAATCTATCGTAAGCAGTTAATGTTATGATTTTGTACTTAGGTTTCATATGTGTTTGAAACACACGTGGGACTGACATTAAAGTTTTATATTTTCAAAAGGAAAATTATCGGCATCACGATAGTGCAATTTTATGCGCTTAATTGAACAATTAACTTTTGATTGTTGTTTGTTTCATAATTGCCCCAGACACCAAGCCCTCGATCGAAATCACTGTTTCTGTTCTTTCATCGAAAACGGCTTAAAGTAAAATATTATGTATTATGCAAACAATGAAGCGACTCCCTATGGTTGTCCTGTTGACGAACTTCCTGTAATGAAAAAGTATAGATTTTAAAGCTTCGCAAAAGATGTTTCGTGCATGGATGCATGTGCATTAGAGTAACCGAAATCATATGAAGATATCAACAAATGATTAGAGAGATCTTCAAATGAATTGATGACATCAACACAACAATTATTGATCTCAGTATATAATTATTGACATCTCCAAACCAATTGTTGATATCTTTAATTGAATTATTGATATCAACAATTCAATTGCTGATATCATTAATTCATTTGAAGATCTTCCAAAAAAAGTTTTATTTAAAAAATTTTGATAAAAGATTTGGAGAGATCTTAAAATGAGTTAATGAACAACAATCAACTTTGATCTCAATATATAAGTATTGATGTCTCCAAATCATTTGTTGATATCAACAATTGAATTATTGATATCAATAATTCATTTGAAGATATCTCTAAATATTTGAAGAGATCTTCAAATATTTGAGTTTATGTAGATTTAGCGTTCCATGTAACCTTATACTAGAAAGTAAAATCACATAGGTATACACATTTATATTTAATTTTATTGTAGAAAAACTGTCGAGTACTTTAAAACTTGCCATAGTTTGTTTATGAGAAGCAAGGAAATCAGAAGATGTTCTAAGTTAGTGTCAACCACACCTAGGTTGCAAAATAGGAAGTCAACACATCAGCATAGTAAACAGTCTCCACAACTAGTTCCCTGACAATATCTTGCGACGCAGTTTCTTCTTTTCTCGCTGAATTCGACATACTGTATAATGGTTCACATACAGCCTTCAACGCAACCTTTTTTTGGGGGGGGGGCAACAATTAATGATCCTACTTTGACTTTATCTTGAAATCATTTTACAAATTTACGTAAGAATATCGTTATAGTCACATGGTATGCCAACGAGGGGGTAACACGAAGCGATGTTGTTTAAAAAGTGTGCTTCCATTTTCATTTATACATTTATGCATATGTGATAACATTTTTTATTGCAAGGAAATTTGGAGTATATATATATAGTTTGTGTGTGATGCCCGATAATTCGGAAAAAAAATCAGACGGATGGAGAGAAACTGATAATCAAAGATGCCAGGATTTAAGAGAGGAGGTATTCAAACATTTTCTACAACATATTTAGGCCAGTCAATACTACGTGCCCTGATTAGTCTATTTACAAAATAATAGTATTCGAGCTAATTCAGTATCCTGAAAATAGGGTTATGTAAACTACCGACAAAGGACGATATCACCTGTATGCAAATCACAATGCCCGCTTTACCCGACTGACTTCAATATAAGCCAATTGGAGACGAGATAAGTCGGTCGATACTTTACTATGAGCGGGAATTTCAGTAAACTGATGTTATGGAAATACACTCGGAAAAATAGCTGCAATTTTGAAGTTATTTCGTAACTTGTGTTGTTAGCGCATGGAAAGAAATCAAGCATACACAAGATATGCTGTAGTTTCTTTTTAGTCCATGACTGCGGATGCGATTATTGTCATGCGCGGATCCGGGGGAGAGGGGGGGGGGGCATGACCCAATTATGATTTGGGTATTATTATATTACAATTAAGAAGAAAATAAGACTAACTCCCCTTGAAAATAGCTTACGCCCCTTGAAAGCCGATGGACCCCCCCCCCCCCCCCCCCCCCCCCGCCCGCGTACGGTGAATTTTGCCTGGTATAACTATTATTTTTCAAATTTGCCCAACATATCCCTGGTCGACCCCCCCCCCCCCGTTTAATAGCTTGATCCTCACATGGTTGTGGGTTCAAACCCATTGGTGGGAAAAATCTTTCATGTAGGGAACATTCTCTTCCAGATATTTCATTAATTCAACCAAGTAAAAAATATATTCTTTTAAATTACACATTACTACAAGAGAGGCCTGCAATGTACGCTTATACACAATGTGTTGAAACTGGCTAAGTATACAAGTTCATATTTCAAAACTATTGTAGAACGGAAGGTCGTGGGTTCGATCCACGGCCGTGGCATACCAAAGTCGTAAAAAATGGTACTATATAGCTCCCTTGCTTGGCGCTCATAGCATATAAGAGTAGTTCCAGGACTGGTTGGCCCGGTGTCAGGTTAATGTGACAGGGTGTGGTATCATTACACATGTCTATGGCGTGATACTCCAGTGTGGCAGCACTATATCTGTCCTAAGTAGACATCGTCTCCAAATGACTGAAATACTGTTGGCGGGACGTGAAACCCAACAAACAAACAAAACGATTGTCAATAATTATATGATATTGCTATATAAGTTCCGTTTATAGTCTACAATGCATGCTGTTTAGGTGACATTGATACTTTTTAGTACTTATATCGTAAGGCAGCCTTGCTATATATTTAAATCGAATAAACGTTTGAAAATGCAAATACTAACGATACCACGTATAGCTGAGACTCACAGTAAGAACACACCTATGGTAAAATCCGACAAGTAGTTTAATACTATTGATAGATTCAACTTATTGCAATCCTCTACAATATCTATACCTACTAAACTAGGAAAGAAACACACACACACACACACACACACACACACACACATCTTGTTGGACATACAAGACTCAAAATGTTTTATACCAAACACTTAATTGACTCATATTTGACACAAATAGCACATTTAAATTAACCAGGGATATAGTATTACGTGTATGTGGAGCCCCTGTATTAATCAAACCTATATTGCACATTTTCTTTTGCATTTGGTGTAACCACCTGTACGGAAAAGATACGTACGTGTCTTAAGTCACCTGTTTTTCCTTTAAGACCACTACCTACCAGTGCGTCCTCACGTATGTATCCGGTGCGTGATTCCCCAGTTTACTTTCTATGACAAACAATGATAATCAAAACCGACACGCTGTTTAATAATATTGATAGATTCGGCGGAATACATTGTATAACTTATTGCAAACATCTACAATATCTATACTTTCGAAACTAGGAAAGAAAGAAAGAAAACACACACACACACACACACACACATCTTATTGGACGTACAACACTCAAAATGTTTTATACCAAATACTTTATTTACTCATATTTGACACAAATAGTACATTTAAATTAACCAGAGATATAGTATTACGTGTATTTGGAGCCCCTGTATTAATCAAACCAATATTGGACATTTTCTTTTGCATTTGTTGTAACCACCTTTACGAAAAAGAAACGTGTCTTAAGTCACCTGTTTTTCCTTTAAGACCACTACCTACCAGTGCGTCCTCACGTATGTATCCGGTGCGTGATTCCCCAGTTTACTTTCTAAGGCAAACACTGATCATCAAAACTGACACGCTGTTATACCGGAAATTAATATCTCAATATCAAGAGTACTCGACTCCTTATCTCCCAGTATGTGTATTTCTAAACACTTCGTGTGGACAAAATTAAAAGGATATATCAAAATCAGAACACTATATTCTATATTAAAACAGCTCGTTCACAGATGATCGATAAAAATAATAATAATAATAAAAAGTTTCTTCAACTCTCCCACGTTGATGTTGGTGAAGCCTTAGTTTCCTGACAGGGCAGGCCATATTGCACGGGAAAACACTATTTTCATAAACGCCCACTTTGGGGAAATCGGTAAGATATAAGTTACGGTATATCCAAAGCAAGTGCTTGCGGTATCACTTGGCACGTTCCACATAACAACGTCGAAACCCACGCCCTCTTAGACGCTTCGCTCTGACAAGAGCGAAGCGTCTAAGAGGGCGTGGGTTTCGACGTTGTCCACATAATGGCGTCTTGACAAGTTCCGGTGGCGAATTCGTAAGTTCAGTCTGTAAAGTGAGCGCATGTACGAGAAGTGAATGTAATCAGTCCGAAAAAAAAATGTTGCATTGGTGACCACGCGTCATTAGATGGGTAATGGACTAATGGCAGACATCATACACACAGATTGTTAAAAATCAAATTCTTAGCAGTGACCATCTGTGAACGAGCTGCTTTAAGATGCTACCCGGTAATCGATATATATGTAGATTATTAATATACCATTTTAGAAAGGACATACTGTCATCAGCATTTGACTGGCCACAGAAAAAACAACAACAACATGTTAGTCCAAAGAAATGATTAATATTCAATTTTATTTTATCAAACCATCGTTACAATCGTAGGATTTAAATTCAAAAGTATGTGTATACTCTATTCATAAACGGGGTCTGGTCAATGCAAGTGCGCGACATCTTTCAGGGTCATAATAAAAAAAAAATAACACTCTTGCTAAAAATAAAACTTTCTGGCCCGGCCAACAACCTTGTTCAGATCAACGATATTTCCAAGTAATTTTGCAGTATTTGAATAATGCTCATCAGCACAAAAAAGCTCAAATCTGTTTCTAAGAGCCATGTAACAACAACAACAATGAAAATGCATAACATTTTGTTGCTATGAACAAACATTTTTTTAATTTCAGAAGTCTTTTAAACTGAACAATTATTTGTTTTTCATTGATTTTTTCATTACGTGTCACGTGCGAAGCTAGAGCCACTTCTGGAAGATGTTAAAGTATAATTGGTAACGCACCTGACTGCGGATCTGAAGGTTGTGGGTTTGCCCCCACCCCCTCCCCCGTTGAGAATTATGGATTCTCATGACAACCCCATGCGCAAAGTACTTGTCCAATCCTGGAACCGTCGAGAGGGATTCTTTTTGTTTCTCAATCGACGCAAAATAAGTAATTAACCGTGGTTGACATCAGTGTTAGTCAATGGCTTCCTATGACAGGTTGAAAAATGATGACGATAAAGATAACTATGATGCAGATGATGATGGCGATGACGGTAATGGCAATAATTTAAAGAATCTATTTTTGTACATAGCTACAAACCTTTATATATCTAGGAAGTGCTTTCAGTAATCAATGAATTTTTCCATTAATTTTATTATTATATCTATTTATGATTATGATTATTATGATTATGATTATTATTATTATTATTATTATTATTATAAATAAGATTAACGGAACCATGGAGTAAGAAATCTAAACTTTCTCAGTTCAATCGATGATCATCTTTAACATTTGAAAGAGAAATATTTGAAGCATCTCCAGTGGATATTCACATTACAAGCCGCATTTGAGATAGGATTTGAATAGAAGTCATCCTGAAGATGACTACAGTTATTGCGTATTCTTGTATGTAAAATTGATGCTTTCCATTGGCCAATAAAATAATAATTTGAAAAAAAAGAGAAGATTATTGGTAGATAGGTAAAGATGGACGAAATAAACACATTTAGTTAAAATCAAATACTAAGTCAATGATCATCTGCTTAAAAAAACCCATTAATTTCTTTTGCTGTACATGAATGATTGTCATTAATCATAATTATAAAGAACGTAACAATATTGTTAATCTGTATTTCTAGTTTCCAAAGGAATAAAGTCATCAGATTACCTGTTAATTATATTTGATAGTAGTCGGCGTAATTGCAATTGACGTTCGCATACGGCTGTTGCTTACGAAATCGCATATTCCTATTCATTCCGACATCACAGAGGATTCCGGAGACCGGCGGAGAAACTCGAAAGAGAATCTCGGCCCCTGACACGACAGGCGTTTGACCTGCCGTCTGGCATAAGCCTCTTTCGATCAAAAACCGTATGCGGTTCCGAGTTTAAATACGCTCCTGTTTTATTTATAGCGAAGTCAATCTCCTATCCAAACATCTGGCTGACATAGACCAGACTTCTATGTACTCTAAACAAGGCATTATGGTTCTCTTCGAAACCATTGACTAGTTCGTCTGTATGTACGATACTATAAGTAAGTACGTTACTGTGTCTATATTTGCACAGTTTGACCTCAGGGATGGCAACAAGGTTTACATTAAGCTCATGAAACAATATTTCGAGCAGTTTTTTTCCTTTATACATTGTCTTCACGTTTAAGGACGCAATAATTTTCTAAAGAAATAATTGCATATACACATTAATGGTCATTTAATGCAAGTTCGAGTGAAATGATCAGATAGGAAGGTAATCCATCCATTATTAAATTATGATCATGGTCCTTCAAATGCTCAAAAAGACTTCAGTGCAGATGCAAGAATCCATTGACTTGGAGTTATAGGTTCGTTTTCTCAAAAGTCTATAAAAGGCTTGCATTTACTATGAATTCCCATAATCGCCTGATAGACCATGATCACAATGGATTACATTAACATCTGTCTATTCAGTTTAATATAAAACATTTACTGAAAGGCAACTGACGTGCCAGAAATGGTTATTGGCTTGATAATGATTTATCTGCATGAGGGCGTTGCCGTATAGTGAAATATGAAAAAAAAAAAAAAGAAAGAAAGGTGTATATTTTGTTGATGGTGATTAAGTTTTATCTTCGATCCTTTGTCGCAATACTGCATTTGTGTATCTCAACACATGCACGACTCAAGACTTTCATAATTTTAATTTATGGCAATCAGAGCAAATATTCTGTACTGCTTCAGGTGCTATGCTTTAGTGAGACAGTAAATTCTATTGTTTTTGGCATTCCTACTAAAAGTACCGTTCTTTGCATAGCAGTGGAAATATTTGTCTGGAGTTCCTTCCCCTTATACTACGTAATTCTTAAATACAGCCGGGAATATAAAAGTTCCGCCTTTCCCATTTATGGTTTGATCAACTGCTTAAAAACACTAAGAGGTTTCTCTGTGTAAACCAGGTCAACCATTGTTGATTGACTACTATCATCCCGGGGGCCTCCGTGGCCGAGAGGGTAAAGTCGCTGACTTTAACACTCACTAAGCCCCTCACTGCGTGGACGAATCCCGGCAGGGTCATTCGGATTTTCATGTGAGGAAGCCTTCCAGCTTGCTTGAGGTAGGTCGGTGGTTCTACCCGGATGCCTCCGTGCATTCGGGGTCTTCCTCCACCTGTAATTAGGTGGACGTCGCTATATGACTGAAATACTGTCGAAGCGACGGTAAACTCAAATAGTCAAGTCAAGTCAAGTCTAGTCTACTATTATCAAAGTATAACTATTGGACAACCACTCAGTAAATTAATACAGGAAACGCCTATGATAATGTCATAAAAATGCTTGTTTATTTTAAAATCACAGTTTATGAGCTGATGCCAAGATTCATATTTTGAAGTGTTTCAATTTACATATGGTGGACTTTATTCTCATTTGCTCACAGATCACACCTAGGTCAGTTTGTCCTTGTCTTGAATTAAATTGAAATTATCGAGATGAAGTCTTGAGGATATGTATGCCTCTCTTCATTGTTGAAGAATTGGTTTTCTCTGCACCCCCCCCCCCCCCGCCCTTAAATGCAAAAATATATCTTATCTTGGCATTTATATCCCATTAAAAATTAAAAGAACAGATCGCCCGTTTTAAAGCGATTCAGCATCATTTTCCGAAATAAGTTTTCATCGGGATATATCGAATCTGCTCATTTTCCTCTATACCATAGAACATACATGATACAGTTTCCCACGCAGGAATGGTGATATATGAAGAGCACTGATTATTTAAGACCTGAGTCAGACAGGTAAACTCCTGTCTTTCCCAGACTCAGGTAATCTCCGATCTGTCGAAATCTCTGGGAAACTGCTGCGAACAGCACCTGCTCTTACCATTAGTGTACACCATCAAAACTACATTTTTTGATAGAGAAAAATAATTATCTCACAGGTAATCTCGTGCAAACTCCCCAATGACCTGAGCCGATCAGTTCCGAAATTATCCTTTTTATTCCCACTTCAGCGAAATGGAAAATCATTGATACTTGACATGACATGAAACGGGTGATCAATTATTTGTTGTATACTATGCTCATTGGCTAAACCTGCAAATGTATTTAAATAATAATAATAATAATAATAATAATAATAATAATAACAACAACAACAACCCGTTATCAGTGAGTGACTTCTTCTTGATTCATTCAATTTTGATTTTAACTGATAGGATATAAATTCATATAAGATCAGAGTCAAGTACATGTATTAGTTTTATGCCATGGAAACTATTAGTCAGAAGACTGGGTTATAACATCAATGTCAGATACGTCTACTCCATTGCAAAAGATAGCACGCACTCGAACTTCCGCTGATTTAAATACGTGTACATTATTCCTTATCGAAGCATAGAGGGAACATGGTATTTTTCTTTTTTATTATCTCGTGGCCACGAGTTACTAACTAAGGAAGAAAAATCTTGCTAACTCGTGGCTGCGAGATGTAACTAAAAAAAAAAAAAAAACGAAGAGCGATTTTTAACTCGTGGCCCGAGATATAACTAAGAAAAAAGAAAGGAAAAAAATAACTCGTGGCCAGATTATAAATTTTTTTTTTTCGTGGCCACGAGATAATAAAAAAGAAAAAAAAAAACAATGTCTAAATTAAAATGTAAAGCAACGGCAGAGGAAAATGCAGGGTCCATAAAATTACGAATATCAAACTTATGACTGTTCATACGTTTTGAGACATTTTGCTTGGTCTGACCAACATATTGCATGTTGCATTTTGAACATGTTATAAGATAAATGACATTCTTAGTTTGACAATCTGTATTACAACGCAAATCAAACTTTTCTCCTGTAACATGGCTAGAAAAAAAACGAGCCTGTATTTATACGGGAACAGTGAGAACACTTAGGTCTGTTACAACTTTTAGAGAGAAAAGATTTAGATTCATTATACGTAAAGTTTGAATTCACTAAATAGGCACGTAAACATTTTGGACGCTGGTACGCAACAAAAGGTTTAAAATGGTTGCGAACAAATTTCAGATTTTCCCTTTTCGATAACTTCAGATGGTCCCAGTATTTATGTAGAATACCGCCTATATTTGGTAAGGTTGTATTATACATAGCAATGAAAGGAATAACACTTTTCTTTTGACCAGTCGCAGAGGCTAATGCATCCACTTGAGATATACGGGACACATTACTAAAAGCTTTGTCTATCACTGATTTGGGATAGTTTCTGTCAGGGAAAAAATTCCATAGTTGCTGGAGAGAAGCGTTGAATTTCGAATCGTCAGAAATAATCCTCCTGTATCGCTTTGCTTGGCTATAAATTCCGTCTTTACACTTCTTAGGATGACACGATGTATAGTCGAGATATTGGTGGTTATTTGTTTCTTTCAGAAAAATGTCTGTTTCAATTTGAAGAGATTCTCCTTTTATTACTGTTACATCCAAAAAAGAGACAGACTGGTCAAATATTGTACATGTAAAATTAATATTCGGATTAAAATTATTTAAGTTGTCGATAAATGTTTCTAACTCTCCAAGTGAATGATCCCAGATAATAAAGATGTCGTCAAGAAATCTTAACCACACAGAGGGTTTTATTTTACATGTCTTGGTGAAATCCTGTTCAAGTTTTCCCATGAATAATGAAGCTTCAATAAACGAGCAATTTCATCACTCGACAATTTTTTGTGGTGTCCATCTTGTTGCAAGAAAAATTTACAAGCATTTATGCCGTCAATATGGGGAATGTTAGTATATAGAGATGATACATCTAGAGTTGCTAGATACGATGTACTACTCTTAAATTTAATATTCCCCACCTTATTTATAAAGTCGGTGGTATCTTTCACGTACGATGGCAAATTTAACATATGTGGTTTAAGTATATAATCAATATACTTTGAGATATTTTCTGTTGGAGAGTTATATGCAGAGACAATAGGTCGACCTGGGTAAAGTAGCGGTATATTATGATCTGGAGGTTAATGTATTTTTGGCAAAACATAGAAACATGGTGTGCGCATGTTCACTGGAAAAGTATCAAAATCATCCGTGATATGAATATTATTCTTTTTTATATCCTCCATACATTCTGAAATATTCTTTCTTGTTTCGTTTCTATAGGTTCAGCTATGCAATTTTCATAATATCTGTCGTCTTTTAATTGCCGTAAAACCTCCCTTTTGTAATCTTCAGTGTTCATTATTACTATCGTATTTGATTTGTCTGCAATGATATCTTTATCTTGCGATAACTTTTTTAACGAAAGTAATTCGGCGTCAGTTATATTACTGTACCGTTTGTTTTTATTATGCGCCTGAAATATTTCTTCCGTTATCGCACTAAGGTAGAAATCTAAATGAATATCACGTCCGGCCGGGGGAGTAAATGAAGATTCAGTTTTATTGAAGAAAGGAAGTTCATTATAATCGGCACTACCTTTATCTGTTTGTGTGTTGTCATCTTCATCATATGTATTCACATTACTAAAATATTCCTTAAGCCTAAGTCTACGGTTAAATTTAAAAATGTCCTCTGCTAATTTAAGTTTATCGTGTGACTTAGTTTTAGGACAGAACTTTAATCCCTTACCAAGGAGGATGAAATCATCATCACTTAACTTTTTTGAAGATAGATTTAACACTGTCTTCTTCCCCTTCTGTATCTTCTTTACTGTATCTTCTGTTTCAAGCAAGTTGGTTTACATGCATATGGAAAACTGTAAATATTTGAAAGTTTCCCTGATGTCGTTAAGTAGCAGAAAACGATTATCGAAAATGAATTAAATAGCTAGTATACATAAAGATATTTACATAAACATGGCACTTTTTCTCTCCCCCGTACCGTTATTATATGTCCGTTCATTATATCACACAAAATAAGATGGACCAGACCTTGAGGCTAGGCGGACAAAGAGCTGAGGTCAGTGGGCGACCTTTGCCCGGCAACATTAGATCAAAGTTATTAAAATATGTATGTTATATTAATGTGGACAATCAGATTCGGTCACCTTCGACAAATCTATACTCGTCGAGTTCCGATGACAAACCCTGTTCCGAATATTGCATGCCGGGAGCGGTTCTACTACGTCATCGACGCCATTGACCGATTACTCTGTGTGATGCGTTGAGAGGCCATTTATGTAACACCTGGTTCTTCGTCCATACCGTCGTGACTATCTTCCAAGCAATATCAGAAGAAAAGTCAACAACCCTTGTGCTTGCCTCTGTGGAAAGTGCGAGAAAGTGCATAGATAGGAAAACACTTTATATAATAGTTAGCCTGAGTATGAAAATAAGCCTTATAGGTAAGTTCTATTTTTATTTTAGAGACTTGCAAGGGGAAGAGGGCACCATTGAGTTAAAACAACAATGGAAACCAAGAAGAAATCAGATAGGATTATAATATATTATTATAGATCTGATTTCTTCTTGGTTTCCATTGTTGTTTTAACTCAATGGTGATCAGTTTCTCGAGCCCTCTTCCCCTTGCAAGTCTCTAAAATAAAAATAAATAATGCATAAATAATGCATGGAAACCAAGAAGAAATCAGATAGGATTATAATATATTATTATATTATTATAGATCTGATTTTCTTGGTTTCCATTGTTGTTTTAACTCAATGGTGATCAGTATATTTCTATATTTTTTTCCTACAAGATTTACCCGACTTTTCGGACAGAAATGTCATTGACCACTGACATTCGTTTTGGCCACCCGTAGCTTCAACGATGGACCAAGGTTATTTCTGGCTGCATTCTTCAGTGCATTATCCTGTCGGTCCGGTCACTAAGTGGACATGATAAATCGCCTTATTGATGCTGACCGGTACTGTCCTGAACATAGACTTTCAACGTTGAAGTTCAAAGTCCCAAGGGTCAGAATCGGCAGAGGTTATTCGTCCTTTTAACCCCTGACTGCTCAGTCATGTCAACCTACAAGCCATATACGACAGTGATATACAACAGCGATATACCACAGTGATATACAACAGCGATATACCACAGTGATATACAACAGCGATATACCACAGGAGATATAGATCAGATTGAACGGTTCTCACTCGTAACTCGCGCTTCACCATCAATGCGCAGGGGTGTGAATCGAATGTATGATGCAAATTAGTCATCACATTCCAACCAAAGGTACCCGGCATGTTGCTTTGACAGAAAAACTGCCGCATTAAAAAAATCAACCTTATATAATATCATAATTATGATATATATATACGGCTGTTGATTATTTTAATGCGGCAGTTTTTCGGTCAAAGCAAGGTACCGGATACCTTTGACTCCAAGAGGTTTATTCCTAAAAATCACCTTCTTGTTTCTTTGGTTTCACTGTACTTCAGCTCTTTTGACACTTGTTCAAATTTACATGAAATTACTGCCATTGTTATTTTGTTCCATATTTTGAAGGGGAATGGCTGGATCTAAGTTGCAAGAACTTGTTGCCCAACCCCATTTCTATAGTGTATATGTTTATGAACCCAGATCAACCTCATGTTAAACGCAATACAAATTGATACCGTAAACACATATATCTGATCAACCTGCCAGTAACTTGCAGGTTGATCTTATTTATTCTGTTCGCGAAAGTCAATTGTCCAGTTTTAGTGGCTTGGGTGGCGCAAAAACTTCTTATCTGCGGGACAAATTTTCGCTGGTTTTGTATTTGACATTCCCCAAATTAATCGCTTAATTGTTATAAAACATTCCATCCACGTGGGATGAAGTAGCAAAGAAGAAATCTCTTACAGGAATGTCAACGAAAAATAATGGCGTTACAGTATATAGTGGACTGTCCATATAGTTAACGCCGTCAGCACTATATCCATTTCCCCTATATTATTTATCGCTCGATGAAGCAAAATTAATCTATGATATACCATACACAATCTAGACCTAAAAGTAAGCACGTTTCACTCAGTATGGTCTACGGTATTCCTTTTCTAGTTTTTAATAATCGATTAGGGAAACACGTTCATGTTACTAAAACGTATCCCTCTCGACGGTTCCTGCTTGACCAGTACTCGGCGCAAAGAAAGCCATGACAAATCCTGCCCCCAACAAGATTCGAATCCACAATCTTCGGATCCTCACTCGTGTCCGTCACCCCTGAACCACGGTGCCCTAAAATCCGATACATTGGGGACGAGCGACAAGTATAAAAGCTGATATGCCTGCGAGGTCTTATATGTACTTGACACTTGGGTCATCTTATTTGCAAAGCTCGAATATAATAAAGAACACGTTTTCTGTGATCACTATTTCAGACAAATTATGTTCTCAGCAGTATAATCAATATCGTGGTGTCCTGCTAAATGTTCTTTAGTTTTGGTATATTGATCCAGGCTGTTTCGTGGTATATGAATTAGTTAATCATATATTTATATATATGATTTTTCTTGGGGGAAATGTGTGAATAAGGTATTCTAAATAAATCTATTATTAACAAGTTCTAAATAAATCTATTATTAACAAGTTGTCTTTGAAGCGTACCTAGTTCTCATATATCAAAATGTTTTCTGTCATATATGCACGTGTGTTTTCTATAAAATTGACATATATTAGACGATATGAAGTCAGTAATTAATATACGATGGTAACGACACTGTGGCCTAATGATTTATGTCAAGGTAACTGTTACTAAAAATTGAAAACCGATACGGGGTTGTACTTCTATCATCTATAACCTAGAGTGATTGTTTGTTGGATTTAATGTAATACCGACAGTAACATACTTAATAAATCTATATACCCAAAAGGTATTTGAACCCGTGTAAATGACACACTTACTAAGTACTCAACGACCAGTTTTGAATTTTTCCGAAATTTACAATGTATAACTGTATAAAATGAAATCCATTTAGCAACCACTTTCTCTCAACGGCCAATTGACTGGCCGCTTAATACAGGATTGACTCCGAAGAGAGAGAGAGAGAGAGAGGATATGAAAAAATACTTAAGTAATGATACACATATTGTCGTTAATAATTGAGTGAAAAGTTAGGTGATGTATTATTCGTTTTAAATTGGTGTTCTATTTGTAACAAATATATCATCCTGAACTGAAATAACCCGAGGAGTTACGAATGTCTATCCTGCTTCCATTCCGACCTTGCTAGTTAATGTTCCATTTTGTGTTTGTTGTGACAGGTATGCTTGCATCACGTGACGACCAACATTTTTATTCAACACTTCCTTTTCTTTTTTAAATTAAAAACGTGCAAAATGCATGTTTAACATCTTCACCGTTATCAAATTCCCGGACATGGCTTCACATACACGTAAATGTAAGCCCATAAAATGAAGATCATCATGTAGACGATATCGGATTCCTTTATTCCTAAGGATATGCATGTCATTAATTAAACAATTTTCTCGTGACAACTTGTGATTTGCAAAAGACAAATATAACCAATAGCTGTCAACCTATTATTTCATATCCTTTTTGGTGAAAGATTAATACATCCAAAATAAAACATAAACCAAGACAAACAGGAAATATATTTAAAAAAAGATATGAAAGTTTAAGAAAGTAAAAGTGTAACAATACACTATAGCGCTGACACGTCCAAATAGTCTGTAATTTTAAAATAATACCGTAAAACGTATTTATATTATGGTATAAATATTCAAAAAAGTAGTTTAAGCGAAACATATAAAACTTCCGTCTGTAGGATTCGATCTCGAGACCCTTAGATAAGCTGACGAACGCTAATCGGAGGATGTTACTATAAATGGCTTTTAAGGGACGAGTCCATTTTCGTGGTAACTACGACTCTCACAACTTTTAACTTTTTCAGTTGGGTGGTTTTTATGTTTGGATTTTTCAACTGGATGTTTTTTTATGTTCAAATAGATAGATTGAATTAGCTTTTCCTAACTCTTCGGTTGTTAACCAAGGTTTAATTGGTCAAGAAATAGGTCAAAATCCATTTTATACAGCTTACGCCGAAAAAAAAAAACGCTAAAAAAACAACAAAAAAAACAAAAAAAAAAACAAACATTTACGAGTATTCATTACACCGTTCGTTTAAAATCACTAATTCAATCAATTGATATCTATTTAAATACTGTGCAGTGACTCACGGTGCAATAAAATATATTGCCTTGCCGTCTATTCTGATATGAAGATTATATAGAAAGGACAGAATGTGTGAATTGATTAACACATAGTGAAATAATATATAGCATTATAAATAGCCTAGTCTGCAAACTAAAACCCGAGGAGCCAAACTGTTTGGTAATTATACATGGCAAATAATTTTGCATTCTTATACTCTCTGAACCGGGCTTTGAAATTCTGATTGCTTTCTTCTTGTGAATGGGATTGGTATGAATGCGCGTGTATATTTCGGAGCCAAGTTTTCTTGGGAGCTATGCCAAGGGGTGCTAAAACTGTCTCACGCACAGCATGTTTTATAAGCACGCGCTTCCCCTCTTGTACAGATATTTATAGCATGTGCGCGTGGCGTGGAGTTCCAGGAAAAGAAAATAAAGATTATGATAGATTTTAACCTGAATTGAGGCAAGACGATATTTCTTCACAGACTATCTGAAGCAAAGAACTTTGCTGCAGGAGCTGTTCTAAATTGATAAATAATCTAGATTAATGCTATATAACTTTTAAAGTCACTTAACTTACATTAATGACGTCATTACTTCACTAATAAAATATTTCGGATTTTAGGGAGGAACCAAGACTACAGTGAAGGAAATGGAAGGAATTTGAAATCGTCTTGCTGTAACACTGAGCAATGGTGTGGTACTACTGCATGCCAAAATGATTATTTTTGTCACAAACGCCACTGTAATCTAACTACCATCCTAAATGTTCCCTTCTCAGTGCGTCTTTCCCTGCAGATCGAGATTTACTGACTATTCGGCTTTATCTTTATTATATTATCAGTTCACCGAAACCAGGTTAGAAAATTTGTGCCGGAGAACATTTCCAAGCAGAGAAAGTTGGCCATCCTTAGTACAGTGAAGTTTCTTGGCTCTCTTAGCTAGCTATGTATTCTTACAGACCATAAACATTAGAGATATGAAATTCCAATCTGACATATTATATGAAATGATTATATTCCATGTAGCGTATATATTTTTATATAGATATATAGCTGCATTTACGCCAAAAAGCCCGGGCTTGCACATTATTTTTCCGAATTTACTTTTCTAATCAATAATTTTGTTTTAGGTAACAGCAAGAAGTCACGGAAGGCCGCGGCATACCAAAGCCGTTAAAATGGTTCTTTTATTTCTCTCCTCTGCTTGTCGATCATTGCCAGGATCGGCTGGTCAAGTAACTACGGTGTCGTATATTGTGACTCGACATGGTATAGAGGCAGCACTTTACCTGTTGACATAAATCCCCTTATTATTGAAATGTTGTTGATGGGACACCAAATCAATCAAACACAATATTTTAAGTTATGTGTTCATTGTTACACAGAATACGTCATTTTACACATACACGCACGCCCGTACGAACACACATGGATGCTTCACAACAGGTCATACATTCTACATATAGCACATATATATTATCATATTAATATAATATCTTTTGAGTATGAAATAGGAAAAAATAATACATAAATAATTACTTTTTCTTTCTTCCAAATATTGGATACTAAACATTCGTTGCCATGAACTGACAGCGAACTCTGTTCGCTATAGAAACAGTTAAGATCAATATTGAACCGTTGCAAGATATCTAAGGTGTTTATGAGATATCTGACAATCACGAACCATTACAACTCACAGAAATCCTAGATTAAGTCTGGTATTTGTAAACAGAATTGGGGTTTAAGATCGGACACGACCTCAAAAATAATCCCGCTGTACATGTTACATTTGCCTTTTATTGATTTAAAAGACCTTTCATGTACTTAATGTGGTAAGACCAGGTCAGTCAGTTTCTAGTCATATTTGATAAACCTTTAGATTCCTTAACAAGTTCTTGCAACCTTAGGCGTAATGAGAAAAAAAAGTTAACCCAGACGACCCTATTTTATTTTTTTTGTGTGTACCGACCCTAAACGTTTTTTCGTAGTATTCGGGCTACACTGAGGGCCAAAGAGGCCCTGAATCGCTCACCTGAGTATAAGGTTGCACAAGGAATATCTGTACTAAAATATTTTGAAATCTGGCCAGTAGTTTTGAAAAGATGATTTTTAAAGTTTTAATATCTTTTTTCTTTCCATTGCCATGGCAATCAGAGTTCTACATGGATCAAGTTTATTTTAGCAACTTAAATGAAGGTTCACCCAAGGATCATCCCTGCCAAATTCCAATTCTATCCAGCAGTTACAGAGGAGATGTCGTTTAAAGAGTTCACTATATACATATAAGTTAAATAAGCTCCGTCCCTGGCGGCCATGTTTTTTACTGCTCGGAAGAATTTTAACACTCTTGGTAGAAGGGTACCCAAGGAACATCTGCACAAAAATATTTTGAAATCTGGCCAGTAGTTTTAAAGGAGATGATTTTTTAAGTTTTCATTTTCTTTTCTTTTCGTTGACATGACAACCAGAGTTCTACATGGATCAAGTTTATTTCCGCAACTTTTGTGAAGGTTCACCGAAGGATCATCCCTTCCAAGTTTAATCAAAGTCTGTCCATCGGTTTCAGAACAGATGTCGTTTAAATATTTCCCTATATACATATAAGGCAAATTAGCCCCGCCCCTGGCGGCCATGTTTTTACGGATTGGAATAATTTTAGCAATCTTGGTAGAGGGGTACCCAAGGAACATCTGTACCATATTATTTTAAAATCTGGCCAGCAGTTTTGAAGAAGATGATTTTTTAAATTTTCATTTTTTTTCTCAGTTGCCATGGCAACCATAGTTCTAAACGGATCAAGTTTATTTTATCAACTTTTGTGAAGGTTCACCCAAGGATCATTCCTGCCAAGTTTAATCAAATTCTGTCCATTGGTTTCAGAGGAAATGTTGTTTAAAGAAAATTGTTGACGACGGACGACGACGGACGCCGGGTGATCAAAAAAGCTCACCTTGAGCACATAGTGCTCAGGTGAGTTAAAAAAACAGTAAGGTAAGAAAGGGAAAAAGTTTTAAAAAAAAAAGGTTCATCCGACCTACCTACCCTAATATTTTTCCGGAGATGTTAGTGAAAACAAACAACTTTTTTTTTTCCACCATACGTTACTCACTCTACCGAACTTGATCGGAGATTACAGAATGTGTATCAGTAATTTTCGGCATTAGGGAATTTCCGGTCAATAATATATGATTTGGATTAAGTATGGTACTTGTATAACTGCAAGTATAACAAATACCGTACATGTGGCTGTCAACATTTCTTGTTCTTTTGTATCCACATGATTAATTAGAAATTGTTGAATTCTCTCGCAATGATTGATATCATACTTTTTAAAAGATAAACCAATAAAAGTTCGCAGACACAGTTTTCTCATTTTGCTTACTCTCAGCAATTTTGCGACTATCAATGTTTTCTGGTGGACAGAGCTGGGTATAATTTCGCGGCAAATATGAATATCGGTCGCGAAAACAATAACTTAAAACGTGCAATATCATATGTATAGCTTAGGAATACCGGCATGTTAG
>CM037782.1:51102634-51152634 GCA_021229015.1 Solen grandis | reverse complement strand
TTACAGCATGTGTACTTGTAAATAAAAATGTTAATAACTTCATGTAATCAAAGTCATCCGGTTTAAGATACGTCATTGTAATGACAAGAAAGAGCTTCATAGTCACATCAGGTTGAAATTTATGAATTATTCAGCTACATAGTAATATAAGGCAACCTCAAATTACTGTAGATATTTCCATGTACTGTATAAAAGAGCTCAAAGAAAGAAACACATAATGATCCATTTGATCTACAGAAATCATTATTCTCCAAGAAACTAACATGCTTGTCACAGGAATATGAACTGCATAAAAGGCAGTTTCAGAAATCATCATATATAAAATGTTAACACTCCTATATTTTTTTTTATTTGCTTATGTTTGTCTGCTTTTAAGTATTATATGTAGATGGTGTGTGTTAAAATTACTTTCATAGTCGGGCGGGGGTTGTGAGTTCTGAGTCCCCAGCTGGTCACATGGATTCTTCAGTGGAGGAAGATCTTCACCTGGTTCACAGTAGGTGGGCGTGTCAACCTCTATGCACTCCAAGTCTTGCTGAGAATTTGTTGACTGAATAGCAAACAGCGGAGACCATGATCAGACAGCATGGATGTGCAGGCTGATCTTGGTCTTCACTGATCACAAAGGCAGTCACAATTGCCCACAGCATTGTAAGGGTTAAAGCAGTGGTAACCTAAAAAAACAACCTGAAGAACATTGGTGATTTAGCATCTTTTTTGTGGGGGGACAGTTTTGTTTTACTTAACATGTAGGAATGAACTTCTTGTTAGAATCCATCAAAAACCAAATTATTTGGTATACTATGGAATTATTACTGAATGAAGTCCGTTTAACTAGTCAAGAGTAATAAACAGCATGTTTATGTGTTTTCATTGCTATTGGATTTCAATTTTAGGTTGTGGTCCAAGTATGGTTTTCAAGCTCAAACTCATGGTATGGCCATTTGGTTATATATTTCAGTTTGTGCTCGATATATCATACTTATGTATAAGGAAGGGGATGAGGCTTGGTGATTTCATGTTATAAACAGTTGGCCAGATCTGCTTATACATCCATTAAATATCCTCGTCTCCTATATTTCACATTTTATTTTTATTTTCTTTTACAGATGAATTCCTCCTTTTAACTTATATTTTCTTTACAGCAATTTATTGCTGAGATATGCCTCATTATGCTTCTTAATAATTTAAAATCATTTAAAAACAAAAAGTAAAACATAAAACATTTTTTTCAAGGTGAGGTGTTTTTAGAAGTCATCGAGTATATATTTTCAACCAGCATTTTTTCCTGAAACCTACACACTATCTTAAGATTATTAACAGCTTCATGCCAGCAATACAGTGCACATGGGTATATCAAAATAAATTGCTTTGGTCAAATTTTTCTTTTCCTTTGTAATGATTTACATGGATTTTTGTATAATCAGGTCAGCAGTTTCTTGACACATTTTTCTATCATGTACAAGCTTTTTTGCTCATAACTGATTATCACCTGCAGGTTTTAAGTGTGTTTTCTACAAAGTTGTCTACAAAATATATATTTTTTTACATATCTTTATTTTCACTTCTTGTATTTTGATAAAAAAGAAAATTTATTTCCAATGATTTTTTTAAGAACACAGTCATGTCATAAAAGAATCCTCTATGGTAGCTGGACATAGCAACATGTACACAGATGTTTTTATGATTGAGGTAAAACTAAAAGAGATCTTGCTTCTAAAAAAATATAAATAGCTGTAGGTGTAGTTTACTATGTAAGGAAGTTATTTAACAGCATTTTGTCAAACCAGTGATTTTCACACACTTTTATAACTTCATGATCCTTTAAAAAAAATAAGGATTTGCTATGGGACATAATTTAGGGCTATTCAGAATACCTCAACATCTCTCCAGATTGGGGAGCGTTACCAGAGAAACTAATCTAACAATCTTAATGTGAAATGCTTTTGATTAGAATTACTGTAGAGCAGCAGTTTGTAAGATCCACTGTTACCATGAGATCTGTAACCTGTGATATATACTCAAGTGTTCCCCTGTGTAAGTTGTTTCAACAGATATATTTCACTTATTTATAACAGCTTTTTTTGTATTGGCTTTTTGTTCATTTGTGCAAGGGATTTGCTTTACACTATGTTAAAATAAATCATCAAAAGTAACAAGGCCTTTATTTTGCGTAAACACCTAAACATGAACTTTATTATTTTCACATGTAAATATCAATGCTTGATTTCTCAATGTTCCGGCAATAAAATCATTCTAGATGTGTCAGCCGGACGTTAAAACCAACCAACGAACAAAGATTCTACATGGGATCAATATAGAGCTCCCTGACACAGCAGTTTCAAGTTTATATAAGACTTTTCTCAGTCACTAAAGGTGATTTATGCTCCCACATCCTCCCTGGTATTCATGTGATGCAAATGTGTAATGGGACGGAATGTGACAGGTCATGATCAGGATTCTTTTATAGGTCCCACTTCTGTGCAGCAGGGGTTTAATAAGATGTGATACCATACCACTGATTTATGGCATGATATTATATGAATTTGCTGCATCCAATTAGGTTTCCAATTAAGTGAAGCTATACTGCAACAAGAGTGCCAGTGCTGCCACAATATACGCCGCCACAAAATATAAAGACCAAGAGGGTCCTTTTAATTATTGCTTTTAACATTTCTGTAAGTATAAGCTCATAATGAAGTCTGTGAAACCATTTAATTTAGCTGAACAGAGATAAACCCAAAGGTTCCTTAAAAATCACTGTACCAGAAAATCCCTTCTTTATGCACTTTTACCAGTTTAGAAACTTGAGTTGTGTTTTCAAGAGACCATGTTTAGAAAGACATAACTATTGCAAATATTGATGAACATCAAAATCCCTGCTTTGTGCATATCTACCCAGTATAGTAATGACATTGCCCAAGTTTTGAAAAGATTGGAAACAAGGAAATGCATTAACAAGGCTGAAATATCAATCAGCTAAAGAGACTAAGTTTCAAGGGACATAAATCTTGTAAAAATCAATGAACCGGAAAATTGCCACTTCATGTTTCAAGGGACACAAATCTTGTAAAAATCAATGAACTTGAAAATTGCCACTTCATGCACATCTACCCATTATAGTAATGACATTGACCAAGTTTTGAAAAGATTTATTCAGAAATGTAGGAGGAGTTGCATTCACAAGGCTGCAATATCATTCAGCTACAGAGACTAAGTTTCAAGGGACACAAATCTTGTAAAAATCAATGAACCGGCAAATTGCCACTTCATGCACATCTACCCATTATAGTAATGACATTGACCAAGTTTTGAAAAGATTTATTCAGAAATCAGCAACAGGGACTAAGTTTCAGGGGATATAAATCTTGTAAAAATCAATGAACTGGAAAATTGCCACTTCATGCACATCTACCC
This sequence comes from Solen grandis, assembly GCA_021229015.1. NCBI lineage: Eukaryota > Metazoa > Mollusca > Bivalvia > Adapedonta > Solenidae > Solen > Solen grandis. Next base: position 51,149,217 of record CM037782.1, on the reverse strand, counting down.
ATTACAGTAATGACATTGACCAAGTTTTGAAAAGATTTATTCAGAAATGTAGGAGGAGTTCGTTCACAAGGCTGCAATATCATCAGCACAGGACTAAGTTTCAAGGGAAAAACTTAAAAATCAATGAACTGGAAAATAGCCACTTCATGCACATTTACCAATTTTAGTAATGACATTGACCAAGTTTTGAAAAGATTTATTCAGAAATGTAGGAGGAGTTGCGTTCACAAGGCTGCAATATCATTCAGCTACAGAGACTAAGTTTCAAGGGACACAAACTTTAAAAATCAATGAACGGAAATCCATTTCATGCACATCTACCCATTATAGTAATGACATTAACCAAGTTTTGAAAAGATTCATTCAGAAATATAGGAGGAGTTGCGTTCACAAGGCTGCAATATCAATCAGCTACAAAGACTAAGTTTCAAGGGACACAAATCTTATAAAAATCAATGAACTGGAAAATCACCATTTCATGCACATCTACCCATTATAGTAATGACATTGACCAAGTTTTGAAAATATTCATTCAGAAATGTAGGAGGAGTTGCGTTCACAAGATATGGACGTAAAGACGGACGGACAGACAGACGGAGAAGATGACGCCAATATACGACCGCCTCCGGCGGCATATAATAATTTACATTGTTAATTACACATATCTGGAGACTTTATTAATGATCTCATTAAATCATTAGCAATATCCAGGTGGCTCATTCATTATAATGCCCTGTAATTTCTGGTGGAAGATTCTCACAGAGGTAAAAAGAAAACAAAAACAGAGTTAATGAGTTCAAAGAATGTACTTTAATTTATATGAACTCAGTTTTACTGTTACAAAGTCTGTAACAGTTATGTCCCTTTACCCTCTTAAGCAAGGGTTTTCATTATATTATTACATGAGAGATGTTATTAAGTATATTGAACAATGCAACCTTAAGTAAACACCTGTTCAGATCAAAGTGAATTCTTACACATCCATGGTCTAACATAATGTACATTGACACATAATTTAAATTCAGGTTTGACCTAAATAGTGAAGATGAATGAAATCCCTATGCTGTGTTTTACCGGTTGGTAAGAGCTAATCTGTCAAATCTACTCCTAAATGTACATTTTTCTTTGCATGTAAGATCATTCATGAACACAAGTCAAGGGACAAGATAAAGTGCCGACTTAAATCAGATGTTTTCTAAGAATCCTACACGCTTTAACAATTTTACTACTTGACAGTCCTACACATTAAGCAATAATCAAATAAAGCAGATTGATTCTAAGATCCTAACTGCGTTAAAGTTACGCTTTGTACTCTGACATTTCATTTCTCCCTTTTAACGACAATAGATATCCAACAAATTAGAAAAACAAGTCTCTAACAAGTTAATACCATAACAGTAGCTCTCACATTCATCACAGAAACACAGGAAGATTGCTGCCAGTTGTGTATGAATCCTGATAAAATGGTTGTAAGAAGCATCATTGATTGCTCTTTTATTTGCTGATAATTTAGCCAAAGATACCAAAAACAAGAAATGTTTGTGAAAATAATGTCTCCATAATATGATATACTATATTACTGCAAGAGTTTGCCTTCATAATGTTGGCTGTCACAAAAATTCTCAAACTCAAAATTTGAGTTAAAATTAAATTGCTAAAATGTGAATACTAAACATTTTAACTGAATATAAATGTGGCGGAGAAATATTTACACATCCACAAATTAATGAAAGTAACACTGTCAGTTATAAACAAACAAACATTTAAGACTTAGTTGCTCTAGTTTTATATAGAAAATAACAAATCTAGCCTTGCTCCATAAGCACAAACATCACATAATGAAAGAAAATGATACATCATCCATTAAATATCTCAACTTTAAAACAAAACAACATTACAACAAAATTATGTTATCTTGATCTAAGTATAAAAAGTCTTTTGCATAATTTCCATATATGGCAAGTCATCAAAAATATACAAATGCATAATTTGACTTGACCTTTAGGTATTGACACCATAAATTGATAGGGTCATCTACTAATCATAACAACCACATGAATTGAGACTAAAGGCAAACTCAAGTTCACTGACAGTTGTATTATACATCACAAGTGCTGACCTTTAGAATGACACAACGATAGGCATTACATCTGACAACCCAGAAGTGAGACTAAAGCATAGACTATAACCGACAGGTTGTATTACATAAGTGACCTGTGCCTTACTTTAGAATGACACAAATCGATAGGGGTATTATAACGTGCACCAAATTGGACTAAACATAGACTAAGTTATCCTCGAAGTTGTATAACTAACAATGGACCTTGACTTATTGAGTAAGACACAACAAGGCTCTACAAACAAACCTATTGAGACTTAAGCAATAGATTAATTATACGACAGTTGTCTACGACGACCCAGATCGACACGACAGACGATCGTACAAGATATCCCTCTCTCGAAGGGGGCATAATAAGACATTCGTAATATAATATTTTCGGAAAACTCTCATTCTGACTTAATTTATACCATTCATCATAATAATAAAGATTTACGACAGACATTAATACCATACATAGATTATCATGATTAATTATTTTTGAGCCAGCTTAATTAACTGATATACCTTTTATCCTTCCTTACAATTACTTAATTTATTCCATTCATCATAATAATAAAGATTTACGACAGACATTAATAGGTATAACAAACGATCTCAAGAATTCGGTTGTAAACAAAATTTATTTACCAACGTTTCGACCATACATCAAGTCTTCATTAAGGTTCATGTAATGTTTAGCTTACATGAGCACATGTGCTCAGGATGAGTTATTAGGATAGATGAATGTCCATCGTTCCGGTCCGTCTATTGTCCACAACTAGTTTGTTTGCACTTTAGCATCTTCATTTCTAAATCTCTCGACCAAGATTGATTATGGTTGAGACTGGCCAATTAGGTCATGAGTTATGCCCCTTTTAATATTAAAAAATGCCAGATTTCACTTTCTTTGCACACTAAGCATCTTCATTTCTCAAGTTATCATCTTAAAACTTTATGACAATGTTTATTACAATAATCTCTCGGCCAAGTTCAATTATGGCTGATATCGGCCAATTAGGTCAGGAGTTATGCCCCTTTTAGTGTTTAAATTTGCCAGATTTCACTTTATGTATTCAGTACAACTATGCTATAATTTAGTAACTTGTAAAGGCAATGAAGGCAGTTTTCTTTCAGGTGAGCGTCTTTAGGGCCATCTTGGCCCTCTTGTTTTAATATGCTGGTACTTTTGACTTTATTCAACATTTACAGGAATTCTGATATTGTGTTCAGTTTAACCTTTATCATGTTAATACTTTTTATTTGTGCATCATTTTGATTTCAAACATCAACAAATTATGCTATATAAACAAAGAAGTGCTGCATGTATCATTTTCCAATATATATATGGATAATGTATCTCATATGACATAATATCGGTCCCATGACTCTTAAAAGTGTAATGAAATAAACAGACACATTTGTATCCATTTGCAGTCCTGTAAACATGTTAAAAACCTTTAATTTCTCTGAAGCCTTATCCTACCTACAGTTGAAACAGCATATTATTTACCACCAGTTTATAACTTTACTCTTTTATACTTATGTCTTGTAAGTCAATTGATAAACAAGACTTTATTGATAAAAAATTTTCAGGGTCGAAACTAGACCACAAGAAAACAATATACATTTGTATTTTACAAGAAAATTTATTTCATCCTATTTTTTTTTAAGTTTTTATTTTTTATCCTCCTATTTCAGTAAAAGAATATCCTTCCTAAGAAGAGAATATGTTACTTCCTTATATGATGGGTATCCAACACACACATCAGTAACATTTCAAAATACTAAAAAAATAACATTCCAAATACTAAAAAATAACCTTTTAAAAAAAAAAAACAATATAGCATAAAAATACATAACCACAAATTTATTGAATTACCAATTATTAAAATGAAAAGCATAACAAAATATCATGTGACAAGATTAATCTGTATCACTTTTTGCAAAAATGGCCATGCATTTGAAATTAAGTAAGACAGCATCAGCTGGTGAATTAATTAAATTGTTTGTAATAAAGATGAGTAACTGCTTATGGTGCACATGAATTTCAGTTATCTAATCATTACATATTATAAAATGCATTAAAAAATACAAACAATAGGATTATTTTCAATAGGACAACTTCATTGCTGATTAAATTTCTATTAACAAATCAGTTAAAAAAAACAACTTTTCATTTTCCTTTAATATTTTACATAGCAATGACAGATATTAATTAAGTCTCGTACTTAATTTGATTTAACCCTTATCTTATATGTAATATATGACTTGTTGAATATTAATTTTTTATAAAAGTATATGAAATCAATTTTTCTTTAGCAGACTGTAAAATCTAAACTAGCAACGACCTTTATGTCTGCTTCCTAAGCATTTTAACATGTTGATATGAAGTAAAATAAATAGTATATCATACTTGTACTGATGAAGAATTTGGAATATTTAAGTTGGGAAATCTCTAATATGAGTTCTCTTTAATAAAACCACCTTACTAAAAGTCTGAGAAAACACAATATTGGAGATATTCAAAAATTTGAGTAACCTCAAAGCATTCCATGATATAATCAGAAAAGGAAATGTGTCCTTGTTGGGTGACTAATGGCAAGTATATCATAATGGCCCTATGTTCTCACCTGAGTATCACTTGCATAATGATGCTCATTAGGATTAGCACTAAATTTGATCAATGCAGCTACAAGAGTGTAAACAAACTGCAATCTAGCAATTTTCAATAACATATGACATACTGGTTTGATAAATATAAGATTTTGAGTCTTTAATATGTTCTTGTTAAAGGTATAGACATTATTAAGAAAAATGTAACACTGTTGGAAGAGTTAAATAGACTGTACCATGTTTACCGCTACCTTCTTTCCTCATCTCATCCCGTGCCTGCATGCGACTGATGAAACCCTGGCTTTATTCTTCCTGAACTGTTCAAAGGGGTCACTGTTGTCCACTCCAATGCCCTTGAACTTGTCCTGCCGATCCCTCACTTCCCCAGCCTCGATAGGGTTCACTATCCCCTGCTCTTTGGCCCCTAGACCCTTTCCTGACCAGCCTGCAATTGAGCAATGAAAATACAATTACCATTTTATTCATCATTAAATTAACAATAGAATTATTCCTTTTCCCCATTTGGACTAAATATGCTTCTTTAAGGCTTCATTAATCTATTTTATTTGAACAAGCCAGATTATAATTAAATTCAACTCTTAGGATGAACAGCTCCTCATCTTACAGAAACCTTCAAGAAAGGAACTTTATAGGACCTGATCAGCATGCAAGTTACTTAAAAAGTCAATCTGGTTATGCTGGCATATACCTAAATTCACTGTCTTTGTGTAAGAGATGGTAAAGTGACATGACAGAACAGTTGCAACAGAATATGACAAGCATGTATACTTCTTGATTATAAGCCTCAATGAATTAACGTGACACAAATACTGCAAAACCTGATAAATATCCAAGCCACTAAACGAGAATGTTATCTGGAACACGTGTGTCACCTGCTGAAGTGTGACGGAAAAAGTATGACGGACAGATAGACAGACGGATAGACGACAGAATAATAATGCTTACAGCAGGTGACACAAAAACAGACCTGGTGAATCATTTTGGTGCAGCCAAAAGTAAAAAAGTAGAAGGCAAAATGTCAGTTGCATATAACTGATTACAATACTTGATGGATGAAACGAAACAGGACTGATGTTTCAACCACTGCATTAAACAATTAACAATATTGATTAATTATTCATTTCAAATAAATCTATACTTACTTTCTGACATAATTAAAATTAAAAAATATATCAGATTACTTCAATAAATAAATAGCTGTTTCCTCAAAAATAATTGATGACGAAGTTTCAACTAATCTTATTTTTGAAAATAATTGATGGTTACCTGCAAATTTAACCTTTTTTCATATTAAATATTAAGACCCTAAGTCATCAACACCCTAAGGGAGGCATGTATTATGTGTGGTCTTATAATTTTCTTTTTCTACATATCCTGCAAGGAAAACATTAGACTGCAGCAAAATAAATAAATAGACAAGCCAATCAGATTGCAACAAGCAACAGACTACATCATAGAGCCAATCAGATTGCAGCAAAGCAACTGGCCTTGAATCCTGGTCATTCTATAATCACATGACAAATGTTGCTTGCTTGATTTTTACATCTAACTGACATATTTCAATCATTAAGCGACACTGCCAACATGAGACGGATATAGTGCTGTCTCATTATAATATCACAGTGTGACTGCTTTTAACTCCTTTAGAATACAGACGACAGGAAATGAACCATCAACTGTTGGAAAATGGATAAGCAATGACAAAGTACAAGTAACCGGAATAAAAACAGATCAATCTGACTGTACAGTACCATGCTAATCGGTTTTAAAAATGTTTTTCAGTAAACAAGCATTTTCTAGGAAAATAAAGTAGGTAAAACTATGTCATTCATCTACCAATGGCTGTTTTTGTTTCCTTCAATCTTCAAAGGTAACCTCTATATGGGGCAACTCAGTACATAAAAACATCTTTTGTGTGTCAGTGATCATTAAAACCTAAAATGATTTACTGTCCTGTGATGTAATTAATGTAAATTGAATGGATTGTAATTAATCAATGTAATGAGTATAAACAAAAACTCCTACTGTTGATAAATAAATGTTTTAGAAGGTGAAAGTCAGGTATAACGGTCTGCCAAATTACATTAAAATCTCCTTAACCTTTTTCCACTTAGGAAAGCAACATAACTGATATAAATACAAATGTCCCACATACCCATTTTCTTCAGCAACATGTGTCCCTTATTCTCTTCTCCTAGCTTGTCTGTTGTGTTTGCTGCTGCAGCGGCTGCAAGAAATGCCTCTGTAGAGCTGGAAGTGAATATTCTAGGTCATAAAAACAAAACAAAAAGCCAGGCTATAAATCAATGGATAGAGATTAGGATATACAGTCAACATCGTACATGCGACTACCTGTATTAAACGACTTTTTTATTAAACGACCGTTATAAATCCCGCCCGAACGTTTTTACTATATCAATTTATCCCATTAAGCGACTTTTTTAATATGCGACCAGCGACCACATAAACCAAGTCCCAGCACGTAAGATTATGCACAAAATCAACTTTATTGAGCGACCGTGTTTGATTCCGTTGCTAATTATCGTGTACGCTGGAGCATGTGTACATATTCATCTTTAACACATCCGAACAAATTCTAAATATAGTTCCTGGTTCCCGTTTCAAAAGTTACTATGCATAACATAGGTGAAACCATCCCTCCAAATGCCGAATACTTCGGATTTTGGTAAAAGAAAATTTGGGAATATGGTAAATTAATACTTCCGGATGCAATGCGTACCATCAATAATTCGTAACTTTAAGTATATACTTTGCGTTTTATGATACTCGACGAGGGCGCACGGTTGAAATAAATTTATCGGGGGTTTCTGGATTTATGTTAGACAGAGACATAAAGAAAGCTCATTGCTAAATAATATTTTTCTTGAAATTGTCCGAATCAATACATGAATTCGATGTCAAATGTTGTGTTTTTCCACCGAATACCAAATGCAAACCTCAGCCAATGATCCAAGGTATTATTCCAACATAACAGATAAAAAATCGTAAGATATGACAAAAATAAACATGATGATGTTTATTGGTATAAAATAACAAAACATTGTGTAGTTTACATCGTATTTATGTTGTAATATAATCTAACGTTATGATACAATTTAGCTTACAGTTTGTATATTTATGACTTGTTTGCCTGGATTTCCAAACAAAATCTATTAAGAGACTATTTCATTAAGCGACCACTTTTTGGCAGTCCCTTGAGCGGTCTCTTAATACAATGTCGACAGTATGTCAAATTTGTGATCATATTCTGTAAAATAGCTTTAAACGGGGTCAAGGTCACTAGGAAGAAATATATTTCTCATATACTGTAAGTATCTATTAGTTTTTGTCTGACCTGACAAAGTGAAGCCTCACTGCAGTATTACAATGTAGACATGCAGTAGGATATCACATCAAGTCATATTATCCTGACAAGGGGCCAATCATTTCTGGAACTATCCTTACATGCTGAGTGCCAATCAGAAGAAATAGATGGTGCTACCACTCAGCCACTGTGACCTAGTACTTCAGTTAACTGGTGAATTTATTTACATGAAAACCATTTTAAGATATCCCACCCACGTCACATTATCCATACATAAGACTTACTTGAAACTGACACATGCTCCGTACAAAAAAAGGGTATAACAGTACCATTTTTAATGACCCTGGTATGTTTCAGCTTCTAATCAAGTCCCTGTCTTCCCCCAAATGCAAATGCTCTAACTTACATCTGTATCACAAATTCACAACATAATTAAAAAAATTTGTATAAATTATATTACTACCAAAATCAAATCAACTTACAAATTTGGAGGTGTGGCACTCCTCGACCTTGAGCGTGACCTTGAGGCTGATCGTGACCTTCGTCTTTGTGGTTGTGGTGGTGGTGGTGACACTGACCTACTAGCTCTTTTGTATGGAAGTGGTGATCTTGAATCTGATGGTGACCTTGACTATATTTTCCGGGGTGCCCCCTTTCATGTTTTAAAAAAAAAAATAACACATTAAATCCATATTATTAATATCATATAAATCACAACTGAAAGAATCTGAAAATCAAGCACACAGTTGCCAGTCAAAGAACTGGGACATTCAACTAAATGACCTTATGTCTTTATAAACTGATAAACCACAGCTGACAAATAACTCTGCATTAAACAAGGCTGTGTCACAGACACGAAATCCCCCGCCGAATATATTTAGTTCATGAATGGGAGCTGTTTTTACAGAACATAAATCAGAGGCCGTAACTCCATTGTAAAAGATCAAACTGACGCAAAAAACTGCCAAAAAACTCACTCAAAACTATATTCCCCTCCCTATTTCATGGGTAGGAGACAAAAATCAAGTATGAAAAATAACAAAGGGCAATAACTCCAAAATTCGGCTAAGGAGAGTTATGGTTCTTGTGCACTGCACTTCTCCTCAATGAGATCTGTCCACCTGTGAAGTTTCAAAGCATAGCTTGAATACTTTTGGAGTATGCTCCGACAAAAATCAAGTATGAAAAATAACAAAGGGCAATAACTCCAAAATTAGGCTATGAAGAGTTATGGTTCTTGTGCACTGCACTTCTCTTCAATGAGATCTGTCCACCTGTGAAGTTTCAAAGCAATAGCTTGAATACTTTTGGAGTTATGCTCCAGACAAAAATCAAGTATGAAAAATAACAAAGGGCAATAACTCCAAAATTCGGCTAAGAAGAGTTATGGTTCTTGTGCACTGCACTTCTCCTCAATGAGATCTGTCCACCTGTGAAGTTTCAAAGCAGTAGCTTGAATACTTTTGGAGATATGCTCCGGACAAAAATCAAGTATGAAAAAATAACAAAGGACAATAACTCCAAAATTAGGATAAGGAGAGTTATGGTTCTTGTGCACTGCACTTCTCCTCAATGAGATCTGTCCACCTGTGAAGTTTCAAAGCAATAGCTTGAATACTTTTGGAGTAATGCTCCGGACAAAAATCAAGTAGAAAAATAACAAAGGGCAATAACTCCAAAATTAGGCTAAGTTGGTTCACTTCTCCGCAATGAGATCTGTCCACCTGTGAAGTTTCAAAGCAATAGCTTGAATACTTTTGGAGTTATGCTCCGGACAAAATTCGGACGGACGGACGCACGGACGCACGGACGGACGGACGGACGGACAACGCCAAAACAATATCCCCCTCCCGATTTCATCGGCGGGGGATAATTATTCATAAGTATGACTGAATTGTGCAAATAATTGCAAACAACATGCAAAAACCGTCCCCACTGGTGAAGTCTCCCAAACGGTAAATCACATTAATATGCAAATCACAATATGGACATTAACAAGTTTTATTTCATATGTTTTACAATTTCCAGCTGCAAGTTACAAGATATGACATCATCCATCTTAGTTTACTACAGGTTGTACCAGTCACAAGTCATATTTGGGCAAGATTTACATGGATGTACTTTTATCATCTTTCTTTTTCTTTTTCAAAACAATAATTGATGCTAAATTTTTTTTTTTTAAATTCACTACCAGCTTAAAAGTAAAAACCATGTGTTTACCAACATACATGTAGAAACCCAATTAATCTCTGATATGAAACACAGCTGGTGTTCTGATAATCTATAAATACTTATACAATGAATTATTAGAAATAATTGAATCATAAAATAAAGAAAAGAAAAAGGACCATAAAATCACTTACCTTGATCTACTTCTACTGTTGTATCTCCTGCGTCGAGGTGGCGACCTTGATGGTGATCTTGACTTAGATCTTGACCTTGAACGTGACTGTGATGATGATTTTGACCTTGACCTTTCTTCTTTCAATTTTTTAGCCTTCTGTTTGGCTTTGAAGAATTCATACAAACCAAGTTTTTCCCATCCCTCACTGCATTAGGAAAAAAGAAATGTATAAATCATAATGCAGTATATTAGTAAAATAAAACAGACTTTCAAAACTTAAAGATATTTTCAAAAGTATATGTGAAAATGAAACAATTTTCCTAAATCAAAGTTAAACTGTCATAAATAATCTCTCAATATCATCAATACACTGATCTTATATCAAGAACATGAGAAGATATTGAACTTTTCTGCATAATAGCGACACAACAGAATGAGACGTGTAATTCCTATATAGCCGCCACTTCATTTTATGAACCGGAGGTATGGTGAATGAGTATCTCATCAATAAGAATACCTGTCTCTTGGACGATCATGGAATGGTGGGCTGTAAAATGCCTCAACTGCAGCCAGAAGTCGCTCACTGGGCGGCATGGGTGGAGGCAACCGGATGTCTTTTGGGTTCAAAGATCGGTAGTCATGGTCCTCCAACTGTACATACAAAAACATTTGACCCTTTACCTCATAAATATTCATGTACAAATATATGATTTGATGAATATTAATTGACTGAACTTTAAATGGTATATGATACAATAGATTTTACTTTGCTGTGCAGACTGTGTAGAATCTGAGCTTCAATATTGTATGAGCAAACAGAGAAAACTAGGTCTGCACTGTTTGCCATTGCTTCAAATGAGTCTATATGAAGCAAAAGGTTAAAGGAATAAGGATAAAGCTAGCTCTTAAACAGAAAGAAATATTATTCCAAACAGAGATCATACAATTATTTTCCTTCACTGGTGATCAAGTCATATTATTTGCTATTCTTGGAAATAACTTGTCGGTTGTATAATAAATCATGACCTTACACTTATGCCATCCTGCACTACTTTTATAGTTCTGTGGGTAGCTTATAGAGGGCGGGGGGATATAATATGATCTTAAATTGATGTATATCCTAAGTGTGAATACCAGTGTCATCATACATTACCTTCACAAGAGGGGCCATGAGGCCGGCAGGCAGTTCATAGTATGGGACTGAAGGGGTGAGGTCTATATCGGGTGGTGGTATGGCAGGCATGCCCTGGGGCGGGAAGCCTGGGGGTGGCTTGCTCAAGTCTGGCAGGGCAAACCTGGGTGGGGCAGACCCTGGGGGAGGAGGGCCTTGCCATGGTCCTGAAATAGGAGTAAAAAATTAAAGATAAAATTTTCTGCCGGTATTTAATAACAGTAAGGTAGCAAAGTCACTTACTGAAATCTTCTTGTCACTGACAAAGGGTCTAGAACAGTCCTTCAATGAAAGAAGATTACCAGGAGAAGACAATCCAGATCATTCAAGGAGATCCGGAACACAGACCAAAATAATAATTTACATTCAAAGCTAAATATTATAAATGATTATATTAAAAAAAAACAAAAAAAAACATGCATTATGAAATACTTAATGATAAGATGATTAAAGTTCAGCAACAAAACAGTTACACATCATGGCATCTAATTAGTCTTATTAAATCAAATCTTTTTTTAAAAAAACTCTCACATTGTTTTCCGTCACGTTTCAACTAGATATGAGATGATCATGCCAGTTTCACATTCTCCGCACGCATGCATCATATAAGAAAAAGGTCAGTCTGACCTGCTTCAAGTCATCTTCTCCTGTCTGTTTTGTTCACCTGGTTATTGTCAACTTTTGACATAGATCTTGCGCAATATGATGCAGTGACAGGGAAACATGTGGGGTCTTAGTCATAGTCAAACTGACATATTGACACTTTTTAAAGTCACTTTCATAAAAATTTAACCCTCTAACCTCATGAATATTCATGTACAAATTTATGACTTTATGAATAATTATTAACTGAACTTTAAATGGTATATTAAATAGTTTGTTGTTTTTTCTTTGCTCTGCAGACTGTAGAATCTGAGCTACAAAATTGTATAAGCAAACAGAGGAGACCCTGACCCGGATCTGGGTCCGCTCTCTTTGCCAATGTGTCAAAATGAGTCTATATGAAATAAAGCGTTAAAACTGTTAATGTAACATGGGTTTTTTGTGAAAAATGTGAAGGTCCCTGCCAAACGTCACATTGAAAAAATCTTTCCAAGCAATTGATATTATATATATGAATAGGAAAACTTGTTTGTCAACTTCAGCTCAACACGTTTCAAATTTTTGTCTATTTCATGATGTTCTAAAACCTCCTTACATGAGATGATATGTATCAGAAAACATCTGAATGATATCTCCTATAAACCAACGAGTACTTAATGGCTTTCACTTATAGTGATTATGTTACACTTGAGACTTAAAGGTAGTTTTATTGTACTTCAACAAAGAGCAGCCTTTATTTGTTTGTTTTGTTGAGTTTAGCCTCCATCTCATTGATGAGATTTCAGTCATTTACTATGACTATGTCTGCTTGAGACAGATATAGTGCTGCCACACTGCAGTATCATGCCGCAGACATGTGGGATGATATCACAACCAGTCATATTATCCTGACACCGAGCCAACCAGTCCTGGAACTAACCTGTAGATATGCTAAGCGCCAAGCAGGGGTAGCAGCTGGCAGCTGTTAGACATGGTTCCCACAAAATTGAAAAATCAAAATTCCCTGACTAATCCCTGACTCTTCCCTGACCAAACTCAAAATTCCCTGACAAAATTAAGCGCAAATCCAGCAGCAAATACAGATCTTCCAAAACTAAGTTACTTCTGGATAATTTTTTTATTTTCAAACATGAAATGATGGTGTGCCAGTTGGATGCTATTGGGAACTTATTTAATATTATGCCAATCTGACAATTCAAACTGAATGAAAAAGCCAAATGGAAGAAACTGCCTTAGTCTTTCCTTATTATAATCCTCCTGCTCTTTGGTCAACATTCCTTGATTGTAAAATTCCCTGACTTTTCCATGACTTTTTCTTAATTTCCAAATTTCCCTGACCAATTTCAAATTCCCTGACTTTGAAAAAGAATAATTTTTCCTTGACTTTTCCCTGACCGTGGGAACCCTGTTAGAGTAAAGCTAATATTATATAACATAAAGAACATTTCAATGAGAGATTACAATATAAAACAATGGTTATGTCTGATCATTTAAGACACCTGTAAATATGCAAAATGCATAAGTAATTGACTAATATCAATATATATATATATATATATATATATACATATACATACACACACACACACACACACACACAGTTGGTACGTGTTATCTCCAATTCGTGTATATCGAAATTTCAGCTATGTAAAATTAATTGACTTGGTCCAGATTTTTCCCTTCTTTGTCTATATACATTAACTTTGTGAGTCTCAAAATATATTTATTTCAAATTACTGCTATCTCAAAGTGGAAATTTGGACCCTCGCCCTATAGTACAATGCATATTTGTTTGTTTATCTCAAATTCCACAGATGCTGATTAGCCCATCGATATTTTTCACACCTGTCAGTAAACTGGTGACACTAACTTTGCATGGGGCTATCTGTACGACAAGTCAGGATTTTAGGCTTTCAATAATTACCAAATTATGTTTTGACGAAATATTTGCATGGTAATTATATGGCCAAACACAAGGCGTTGTGCTTGATAATCTTTGCTCCAAATGTGCCAGATTTTTTTTTAAATACTATCGAAGAATAATCCAGGTCATAATTCACAATGTCTCTGGAACCTACTTGTTCATCTATGAGTGCTGAGCAATTTGGCGTTGTGCAAAGTGTTTTGAATATTGTGCATGTACATAAGTGCTCTTTATTAATAGAATGCAGTTCGCATGTTTTCGATCTATATTATTGTTGTAACCCTTTTTGTTTATTTCTCGTTACCTTTCTGTATTTATAGAAAGAAGCGGTTGAATAAATAAAGAAAAATATGCTACTTATGGATTATTATTTATTAATTATAAATTCTACAAAAATGTGTCATCTTCTTCATGATATTGACACAATATTGATATAATGATACAGGTAAGATTTCTTGTTCATAAACCGAAAGTACCTCATTTCGGATTGGTCAAATTACGGACATCTCGAAGTCTTATTTTTGGCCCCATGAAATTCGAGATAACGAGTGCCGACTGTATATATATATATTGTATATTTACAAGTATATATTTTACAACAGTTTTAATTAAGATAGAAGTAAAAAGGTTACCGGGTCCAGGGTAATCAAAAGGAGGCTGGGGAATAGGTCCTGGTCCGTGTGCTGGTCCAGGCCCGGGCCCGGGCCCAGGTCCTGGGGGTGGTCTATTGAAGCCCGGGGGTGGGGGGCCAAAGGGTGGCGGCTGACTAAACCCAGGCTGTAAAAGAAACATGTCATTTAACTTGTGTTAGCAGTCACCTGCATTAAGCAGTCAACCCTGTTGTAAGAAGGCTCTACAAAAAGCCAACAATACAACAACAAAAAGCCAACCTGATCCTGATGAAGACTCAGTTTGAGTCGAAACGTCAATCAGAATTAAAGAAGTAAACCACAACCTGCCTTGATTGTTCGTTTGTACCACCTTTTGTTTATTAGTATTTCTATTAAAAAGCCAACCTTTAATACACCTCATAGAACAATGACATTATACACATAAAAATACATTGATGACACCACCTATTACACAACAGTTTCAGACAATGCCATATACAGTCATCAAGTGTACCTTCCTTTGAAGTGATTTTACTTTCCCTGGAAGTAGCAAAAAATAATTATTGTCTGGGAATGAACAATGAACAAAAAAGACAAAGCCTGCAATAATATATATGAAATTGGAAATTACAGAAATGCTTGGTTATGCTTATTTTTGTCTGACCTTGCTAGGTAATCTTTATATCTTACACGGAAATACTTCCAATTACATAATTATGTATTTTACCTGAATCTACCCTTATTTGCCCTTTCAAGACTTCAAAATCACTAGCAATCTTACACCACACAGCCAATAACTCCACAACAGATTCCTGCTGTTTCCATGGTAACCTCTATTCCTAGCTATATTGATACAAAATGGTTCCTTCTGAGAGTCAGTCTTATATAACACGATATGATAAAATACAGCCAGGATATTCTATACCATATGACAGAGATGTTAAAGACGTAGACAGGCATTATTAAGATTACATTTTTATTATACACGCCAATTAAGGCAGTGTTTATTACACTTACTGACACTGGTTATAGGAAGTTAGTGATGTTGAGCTTATATAATCTGATAAATAATACCCTCATTATTTGACATTATCTAAAATGAGACCAACAGTTCTTAAGAATTCTAGGAAACCATACCCATAAAATCCAGGTGTGTCTGTAATAGGGAAGTGGGACTTTGATGATGATGATGATGATGATGATGACAACGAAAATGTTGCATCAAAACCACTTTTATTTCTTTTCCTCAACAACAGTATTAATATAAAGAATATCATTATAACCACCACTGTTTAACATACTGGGATAATTCATAAGTAGATCATTCATCATCATCATCATCATCATCATCATCATTGCCACAATATTAATCAATATATAATATTAATGACTGAACCCTGTCAAAATGGAACCCTTGGATAAGTTACAAAATATGACTCCATATATCTTAAGTAAAATTAAAACTATCACTGAAGGTGATTAATATCCAAGCTTACTGCTTTGACATAGGAAAAGGGCTATAATTCTTACAAAATCCTTGACTCAGTTATCTGCACTTGCCTGCTGCTTGGTCTTAAAATAAAATCATTATTCCATGTGAAAAAGTACTATCAACAGCAGTTACCAAACTTTATGTGATGTTAGTATAGGACAGGACATGACAAGTGTGATTCCAATATGGCCGCCACTACACAATGTGAAGCAGTGCTATAAGTATTTACTACAGTCATATAGAGGAATCATGCCATTCACAAGTGGTATGACATCACTCTCCTAGTAATAATCCCATAAATCTCTTTAGATGGGTGCCAGGGATCCTACCTGGAAGGGGGGCTCAGGTTCTGTCTTGTGAAGTATGCTGGTGGGTGGGGTGACATCCACTGCTGCCGTGGAAACCACTTGGGTCCCGCTGATTGACTGGGTGATCACTGCAACACAGAGCATCTTATTGAGATCATCAGTATGGTGCAGCTCCATTTTAATACTATATTTAAGGCCAAAGTCTACATAACATAAGCATCTATGTAAAGTGCACATTTTTAATTTTGGAGAAGGAGTGTGCACAATACATGATAATTCAGTTTTTCATATTTTTCCCAAACTTTGCTCCATCCACTAGAGAAATTTTCCTACAATCACAATAACAATTTTGGGTACTATGTTTTACCACCTTATATTAAATTTTGCATTTTCATAGTGTGCAATATAGTGCACCTACTCTGTAATGTATCACAAAGCCAGATTTAACTCAGCAGCTGTCTGATCAGGGTAATTCCTCCGTTTGCTCAAACAATACTGTAGCTAAGAAAATTCTATAGTCAACATGGAAAAGAAAAATAGTCCATTGTTTCATTATAACAGTTTAACTCATGGAGAGTTCAAAAGCAAATTTGGGGTTTGAATAACATTGTGGATCAGTGACAATGTACATTAACTCCCTACAATTAGACTATGAGTTTGTTTTATGGAAGTACAAGACCAGGACCAGCAGTACAGGATAAGAAGATGTTAAAACTTGTTCCCAACTAACTGACTTCAATGAAATGTTTCATTCAGGCACTTGTGAAACTCATAAACTGTAAAATGGGCTCAGTCTTAGCTGATCAAGTCCTCATTTCCCATAATCGAACAGAAATATCTTCAAAGCCTGTACAAAAGACCCTAGTTTTTAACAATGATCTCTCCTCAAGACAGACCAAGGATCGTACCCTGCGGCCTGTGCCTGAGCTAGCTGGGTCTGCAGCTGTGAGAGCTGAGACTGGAGCTGCTGTAGCTGAGACTGTAAGTGGACTGTGAAGTCCTGGTGCTGCTTCTGGAGGGACTGGTACTGCATCTGGACCGCCCCACTGATCTGTGTCACAATCCCACCATTGCTTGAGATCAGGTCCGCCTACAGAGATAAAAAAAAAAAAAAATGTCACACAGCTGTACCTGTATCAGAGATCAACGGTACCTGGCGTTGCTTTGACCAAAAAACTGTCCATTAAAAAAAATCAAAAACCTTATATAATAAGGGAGTTTGTAACTTTTCCCAATGAAAACGTACATCCCACTGTTTCAATTGCTGTAACTTCTTTGAAAATTGGTACATTTTTGTAAAATTGATCCATTTCTGCATGGAGGGATGATTTAAGACATACAGGTACAAAAAACACCAATAATAGAACATTTAACCTCTACAGAGCAGTACATGTATCTGGACTTTTTTCCTGTTCTCCTGAAACTGGTCACTTTGGACAAGACTTTAATTTGTTTGAAGGAATGCAAATATGTTTTAGATCTTAGAGTGTGTTTTCTGGTAACAGTTATTTTTTTTGTGTTTTACCACTCAAGAGCCACAAAGATAACAGTCTATGCAACTGGTATACACCCAGATAATTGTTAAGTCATTTGAAGGGTGAATAGGTTCTGAACTATTGTTTACTCCACTGTAATATGGTTAAATGCAGGTGAAGAATGTAACACTATAAAACATGTTTAGAATGAAAAATGCCTGCAGTTTGATCTAGCTTTTTTCTATGGTAAACCAGTTCTATAAAACTATAAATCTGTCAAACAATTCAAGGTCTACTTGGAGAGAACTGAAATTAATACAAACAATTTGAAATGAGGATTCACCATATTCATCTTGTAAAAATATTGTGAAAATAATCATCTACATCAGTGAAGGACTGGGTATATCCAAAATAAAAAATTTCTCTTAAAATATTTTTAATTGTTGTTTACGGCTTGCATTTAGCATGATGAGATGCGACAGAGAAAAAGTTTATCTTATTGTCATGGAAACTGACACAGATAAAAGACATTGATCTACTTACATGATATTCAGACAGGGATTTGTCTGGCTCTTTCATTTTCTGCAACAGAAAAGGGATGGTTTTTCATTTTAAGTCAAAAATATTAACAAACACACACATGCACATAAGATACACCATGCAATCTGATACAATGATTCATTTTAGAGATTTTCTTTGAATTAGAAACCATAAAAAAAACATCCAAAGAGAAAACAATAAAAGGACAAACTTACATACAAAGCAAAACAAGTACAAGAACTTCATCAGCAACTTAACCCTTTCCCTCATAGAGGACACCATGAAAAGACCTATGTGAACAGCATAAAACCAGATCAGCCTGCGAGTAACTCGCAGGCTGATCAGGTTTTATGCTGTTTGCTCCTCCTCAGTGGTCTGGAAATGAGGATTTTGTAATTAAATTTGGTAAGGTTTAAGTGTGGTTTTTCTGCAGATCAGGCTTTATGTGTACCTACTGAGTGCGTCAAAATGAGTCTATATGAGGGAAAGGGTTAATTAATTTTCATCACCTGATTTTTCTGTTTTAGCGAGGTTTCATCTTCATGTAAGTGCTAATGGCAACACAAAACAGGCTTGGCGCCAACGTTTTAAGAGTACGCTACATGAACTTCACTAGCAAATACATGTACATATTTGTGAAAATATCAGCACAGATAAGGCAGTTAGTGGCATCAAGGCACTATGGCAAGAATTATTTGACTATCAAACTAGATAAAATCAAGACAAATCAAAGAAAAGTAAAACAAACATGTACACCAACAAACCATATTGAACAAGCATGAGAATGCAGGCCTCACTGAAGTATCATCAACCTAAATAAATGACCATATAGGTCAATGAGGATTTGATTCATGAGCACTGACAGCAGATTGATTAGTACAGTTTTCATAGCCATAGAACCAGAATTCTCCAAGGATCATTAGTGTTTTAGCGATTTCTGTGAAGTATCACTCAAAGAGGATCATCCACAGAAAGTTCATCAAAATCTGCCAAGTGATTTCAGAAGAGATTCATTTAAAGCAAACCAATGATGACACACACTGTATAACGGCTGGCTTGGAGTGATCCCAATAGCACATTGTACTTAAGGTCAGCTAAAACTTTAGGAAGCTTAAAATATTCTGTAACAGAAATTAAATGTCATTCCTGTGATGCTTGAACAGCCTTGGAGACTACCATGAAAAACCTATGCTTGTTTGATATATTATTAAACTGCACTCAATTACTGTGGGTTAGTTGTCTTTTGGGGTGTTTTTTTTTGTTGTTGTTGTTGTTGTTGTTGTTGTTTTTCATTTAAATTGACTTAAATACAGCTGTTTTACAGGTCATTTCATTACCTGGCAGACATTTTGAAAAAATCACCTGGCAGACATTTTGAACAAATATCACCTGGAAGACATATTGAACAATTCAAAACACTTTCAGAACCGTACACTTTTTTAAATCAACTATTAGTATCAACAAGAAAAATACATATGGCCAAAGAAAAAAGAAAATAATGTCCCATTGTGGGTGTCCAACAATAGGCAGCCACTTAATTCAACAGCAACCATGATCTATCTCAAACATATACTTTTTATCAAAATATAAACATATCTTTAGAAATATTATACTTTTTGGCAGTACATAAACTTTATGCAATGCCTGAAGTTCATTCTCCTTCTCAAAACAGGCAGTAACCTGAAGGAGACAAATATTTTAAATAAAATATGACAATTAAATCAAACATCAAAGTACTTAGTTGCATTAATTCTGTTTCTTGCAGCTCTGGTAGTACACTTAGCATGTCTTTCCTATAACCAGTATTTTTCATCACATTTTAATTTGCCTGTCACCATACAACAAGCTGTTCCCACTGGCTAACACTATGGTCGACCCCAGGGTTTCACACATTAATTTAACACCAACTGAATCTTTATCAACTATCATCTTTGATTTTAAATGACCCCTGCTGCTATCCAATGGCAATCTGATTATTACTACTGAAATTACCACAAAATATCAAAATCTCTTACGTTGAATGTCATGCCATGCAGAGTTCTGACATAACAAACAAGAGAACTTGTAAATAATGATGATTTCACAATATGTCAATGCCCTCCTATAGAGTCCTGTTTTTAGGAATACGTAAGGCTGAACCATTCTTAAGGTCAAGGGTACTTGATATTACAGTAGTATTACTACATTTTAAGTTGCCTAATTCTATGTAAAGATCCAAAGAACATTTTTTTCTAGCATATTTCAAGAGCTATGCATAAATATTTATTGTATTTAAGCCTCTTAATGAATCATGATTTATCTTTGAAAATCAATATTTATTATGTTTAAACTTGAATATATTGTTAACTTATTCCAAACTTAACCCTTTCTCTCATAGAGGACACCATCAAAAGACCTATGCGAACAACATAAAACCAGATCCAGTAACTCGCAGGCTGATCAGGTTTTATGCTGTTCGCTGCTCCTCAGTGGTCTGGAAATGAGGATTTTGTAATTAAATTTGGTAAGGTTTAACTGTGGTTTTCTGCAGATCAGGCTTTATGTGATACCTATTGAGAGCGTCAAAATGAGTCTATATGAGGGAAAGGGTTAACTTATTCCAAACTTAAAAGCAGCTGTTCTGAGTGAAAGCAGCTCAGAACAAATGGACTCTCTGACTGATCATAATGATGCACTGCAGGTATCTTTACCATATCAGGAAAAGAAGCAGACGTGTCTTAATGACATTCACATTTGTTGACCACACAAACATTTGATCAGCCCATAAGGACACTATACTGTATATAAAACTAAAGGGACTGACTGGCAGATATTTTGCAGGACACACACACACAATTCTTTCCCAAGATGATGTATGATAAAGGCAATTGATATGTAGGTTTTTGTTTTTCTATACTTTAATCCAATATTTTCAGTCCTTGTAATTTTAACTAAAGCTAGATAAATTTACAAACTGTCTTTAATCTATCAAACAATAATTATGAAGTCCCTGGAAACATAAACCATCGCAAAAAATATAAATAAACTAACGCTCAAGAATGAGAATGCAAGATCTACAGCTGACTCTTTGTTGCAACAATTTTAGACAACAGGTATCTGAGAGAAATCAAGTGTGCATGAATCTCAAATCCAATACCCAGTAACCTTACAGTTGTCACTGGAAGCACAAAACACCAACATGACTTTCTCAATATAACCAATTCCAAGAAATAGAGCAAAAATATCCGACAAAACATCATTCTCCTGGTTTCTGACGGTGTCATATTAAAGGCAAGGCAGACAAAATCTATAAGGGAATATTTCCCTACAGTCAAGTTTTGGTCCAGACAGTTTATAAATCTTGATCATGGTGGAAGGTATGCAGATATAGGAGCTTCTAAGGATTTAATTTGCTGGCATCCAATACTTTTAAATATCATTTTATATCAAAATGTGGTTTCATTTTGTTTCATCAACATTAGCATGAGAAGATTCCTGATCAAGATCATATGCCTAGGTATAGGAATAAATACAAGAGGTAATGTCAAGATATTAAAGATAAAATGATAAATAAGAGAAAAGCAAAGGTGATTTAATATGCTTTAATATGCTTTAACCCTTTCTCTCATAGAGGACACCATGAAAAGACTTATGTGAACAGCATAAAACCAGATCAGCCTGCAAGTGATCAGGTTTTATGCTGTTCGCTGCTCCTCAGTGGTCTGGAAATGAGGATTTTGTAATTAAATTTGGTAAGGTTTAACTGTGGTTTTCTGCAGATCAGGCTTTATGTGCATGTACCTATTGAGGGCGTCAAAATGAGTCTATATGAGGGAAAGGGTTAAGGGTTCAAACCTTATATACAGCAATAAAATGATGATTGCAGTTCTTTTTCAGATTCTTTCCCACGCTCTTTATTTATATATACTACATGTACAGCTATTACAGAAAGTGACTGAAACCCCAAGCATATTGCTTTGATGTATATGTCAATCAGTTTCATATGAAATATCTGCAAAACTGAAAAAGTAGCCTGTATCATATGCAGAGAAAATTTAATGGCAATAACTCTAAAATGCAAATTTGAGTAAAAATAAAAAAAACAAAAAAACAATAGTATGTATGAAAGTGCTTGATACATGACCTGATCTTGAAATAGAAGCTTATTAAAAAAACATCAAAGACAATGCAATAACTTTTTTTCCTATTTATAACTCCATTCTTGACCTTCAACCTCTGACCTTGACCTTTGAACTTGAGTCATATGTCTGCAAACTGTCTCATCATAACGGCCAAAGTGTTGGTTCTAAAATGTCAAAATTATACTCTGGACAAAGAAAGATCACACCCATTAACTACCTCTCTGCTAAACTTCAGCAAACTAATTGGTGAAAAACCTAGGTAACCAGATTTTCTCCAATTAAGTAAGTATATTCAACATGTCTAGAAGTTTCCCTCCACAAGACATTGTGAAAGCCCTAGAAGGAATAAATATAGACAATATTTCTTCAGCTTGTATTTCTCGTCTGTCTTACTCTGCAACTAAGTAACAGAGGAAACCCTGAGATGCCTTTCAGACAAATATGGATTTTTCTGTTATTTGACATTGAGAGTGCAAAAATAATTGTCATACAAAATAAGATTTGGCAAATGAAAAAAGAGAATAATATATGGCCTTCAAACTATTAAACCCTACATTGCCTGCCTCAAGTATTAATTTTCAGTAAGCCTTAACAGCCCATATTTCATAATGATACAATTTTTACGAAAAGGAAAATATAAAATGTAGACTAACACAAATCGTACATAATGGGCCTTTAACTAACCCTTGTATCTATATACACAGGCTTGACTTTAAGCTGCAATTGAAAATGTCGTAAAGTTTTTTGGACTTTTCCAGAGTCAAAGTGCTGAACTTTTTTTACTTCACCTTTACCTCAGATAGACTTGTTTTGATGCAGAGGCAAACAGAGCAAAAATGTGCCTTAGTTTGAACAAGACTGTTTTAAATATGTGAACAAACAAAGTGAAATCTAGCAGCTTTAAAAAAAAACCAAGGGCCTTAACTCCTGAAACTAGATTGATATCAGTTACCTACTATTGAACCTGAGGGATTATGACCATAGACATTGTTACTCAGGAAACAATGTTCGGGAAAATTACTTAAGACATGAAATTGCTAAAAAGTTAACAAGCTAATTGTAGACGACAGACATTCCAGCAATATTAATAGCTCACCATGAGCACTTCATGCTTAGGTGAGCTGAAAACTTGTTCAGATTATGAATTGTTTGCAGTCTGGTCTAGTTTTGGTATACATGTATTTCTTATATTTTAGTTATCCTTTTCCCTAGTCTGTTTCTGTGGTGTAAATCAACATGGGTCTTAACCCCTTACTTTATAAAGACTCATTTTGAAGCACAGGCAAATAGGATCTGGGTCCTCTGTTTGCTCATACAATATTGTAGCTCAGTTTCTACCCAGTCATATCTGTTTAACCCTTTCCCTCAAAGAGGACACCATGGGAAGACCTATGCAAACAGCATAAAACCAGATCAGCCTGCGAGTAACTCGCAGGCTGATCTGGTTTTATGCTGTTCGCTGCTCCTCAGTGGTCTGGAAATGAGGATTTTGTAATTAAATTTGGTAAGGTTTAACTGTGGTTTTCTGCAGATCAGACTTTATGTGGTACCTATTGAGTGCGTCAAAATGAGTCTATATGAGGGAAAGGGTTAAGTTCAGTTAATTAACATTCATCAAGTCATAAAATTATACATGAATATTCATGAGGTAAAGGGTTTAAATGGACAGGGAAAAAACACAGGAAAAAAACCTGACATGTTGTATAAAATTTACTATTATGTCCATCAACAAAATTGTTTCCTTGTCATAAATGTCGAGCAGAAAACTGCTAACTCCCTCTCTTTTTATATAAGATAGATAAGGGAAGACAAACATAGTTACAGAAGGTGATGAGACAAACATAGCTTCCCAGAAAATGGTGTGCCTGTCACAGACAGGATTAATAGCCCTGCTTCATCAGTGTTACTGGGTCAGACATTATCATGATGTTAAGAAAAAACAAGAGGGCCATGAGAACCAGGTATTAATGGGAAGAAAAGATACTGCAAATATGATATTATTAAAATGGGCTCTGCCCCCTGCCAGCCATATTTTTCTATAGATTTAATTAATCTTATACACTTGATAGAGAGTACCTAAGGAATATCTGTGCTAAAAAGCCTGTCCTTTTGGACAAGAAGATTTTTCAAAACTATACTATATACATAAAAATTATAAGGGAAACTGGCTCTGCCCTCAGTTGGCCATGTTTTTCAAAGGATCCAATTAGTTTTTTTAATCTTGGTAGCAAGTCACCCAAGAAATATCTGTGCCAAGGTTAAAGTTTTTCAAGACGACAACGCTGCCAACAACAACGACGACACAAGAGTGATGAAATATCTCGCCTTTTTTTCTTTAAAAGACAGACAAGCTAAAAATTGACTAAAACATTACAAAGCTACATTTAAATCATATTTCTAGTTACTTTCTGATTGCTACAAGAAATGCTGGGACAGCACAATTAACCTGGTCTAATTTTCAAGGTTTCCTTGCCTGACATACTCAAATTAATTAAATGACAAATTATTGTCACCCGCCTGCCAGTTTATATGATTTACTGGACACACGTGGATAACAGAAGCCTTAAATTTGTGAAAGTTTCATTCCTGTTCTCATTTCAAGCCTTACTATCAAGCATCAAGAGATGCTGGTGTGACAACGCTTGTACAAAGTTGTGACAGCAATTTGTTTGCTTGTTTCACTAATATTGGGTTTAGAATCCCGCAGTCTGCATTTCAGTGAGACTGTTTGTCTACTTTAGACATACACAGTGCTGCCACATGGCAGTATCATACCATAGACATGTATGATAAAACATCCAGTCACATTATGCTGACATCGAGCTAATCAGTCCTGAAACGGTCACCCCTGGAACTACCCTTATATGCTGAGTTCCAAGCAAGGGAGCTATAAAAGAACCATGTCACTGCATGGACATCTATTTGAGAGATTGTGCATAACTATTGTCTTGACTTCTTTATTTATATGTTAGTTACTATAGTTTGCATCAAGCCCTCAAATTTCAAAAGCACTATAAAAGTAATACATGTATATACATTAATCAATAATTAAAGCTTAAAGATAACCATGTAGGACCTTAAGAATTTAATATACTTAAAAACTATATTGCATGTAGGATATTTATCTATGATATATAACTGAAATCCCTTCAGAACTGTGTAAGGTGCATTGCCTGCACAAAATATATGAAATTTAATTAAAATTCCTTTAAAACTTGAAGAAGAAGGAGTTGCATGCACAAACTTCATATATTTACTATATTATTATAGTGATTTCGTCTAACTTCAGCAGCCAGTAATTCTGCAATGCCTTTCCAGACTGACATAAAATGAGAAATGTTTCTTGGAACACATGTGTCAACTGCTGAAAGAAGCATGACAGACAAAGTGTGACAGAGGGACAGACAGACAGATGGTCAAACAGTCTTCCCATTCATTTCTTCTCTGTCATAGTATATATTAGATAATAAGGACATCTTTATTAAGAAACACAAAGGACTGATTGAACCCTTTCCCTCATAGAGGAAACCATGAAAAGACCTATGCGAACAACATAAAACCAGATCAGCCTGCGAGTAACTCGCAGGCTGATCAGGTTTATGCTGTTCGCTGCTCCTCAGTAGTCTGGAAATGAGGACTATATAATTAAATTTGGTAAGGTTTAACTGTGGTTTTCTGCAGATCAGGCTTTATGTGGTACCTATTGAGTGCGTCAAAATGAGTCTATATGAGGGAAAGGGTTAACCATGTCTTTATGCAAAATCAGTGTTGGGCATGGCGGGAAGTGACAAGGCAGGTCTTGAAGTGATGGGATGAGCACAATTCCTATTTAGCCCACATGCCTGTGTGCAGGGTATAATAAAAACTCAAGCTAAGAACACCCCTTATTTGAAATATTATATTTTCTCAGTTACAATTTCAGTTTTTATTCTTATGTAAATTTTCAGTGTAGACGACATAATATTTATGTATTTTTCTGTTCTATTTTCAACTTTCAAGAATACTAGAAATTCAATGTATGGCTGGAAACAAACAATTATTTTTCACAGTTTATGTAGTTTTTTAACATTGTGCTTATATAAAACTGTATACATGTACATGTAAACATTTACATAAAGTTTGAAACAAAGCATTTTTTTTAATAACCATTTAGCACTGATACAATGAATCATTTCATGAACCCATTACAGAGGTCCGATCTAGGTAGGTGATGCACAATCTATGTTAATGAGCGTATAATGTTTATTGTTAAAAGAGTCTCAAACAAAAATAGTCCAATCTATTGGCTCTCTGTAATGCATTCATTTCATTATGGAAGTTAAGTTGAAATTCTTCAAGGTAGGAAATATTAAATTTGAAGTGGTGAAACTCACTGTGAAGCGGAGTAATTTATACTAACATATATATGATTCACAGGTTGGTTATAAATCAATGATTACATACAAGTTATTCGACAGTTTTAATAGACTTTATGTCTGTGTTCCAACATGTCACCTTACAGCTTCTCTTATTTCTGTCAGTACTCTCTAGATGGACACATGATTACATGAGAAAAAAAAGTGTTCAAATATTTCATAACATCAGCAATTCGGTTCCACATTTATTTCTCTAAGTCCAGTCACATGGCCAGACCTTGTGACTTGCCACGTGTTTGAATTAGAGTCGCAGTTTTCTTGTCATTAACTGAAGTCCACAGCAATTAATTAGAGCATTTTACACCATTCCTCCATAATTGTATTACTGAAAATAGATGCAGCAAGCAAGGGATGCCAACAGTTTTTGATTTCTCAGTCTGCATAACAACTTTGGGCCTATTATTTTCTTTGTTAATGAGGCTTTTCTGAGAGACTATTTACAGAAGTTACAGTACTCTGTGACTTCTACGACAGTGAATAATGAAGATAATTAGAGGAACCCTTATTCGTATGCTGACTGAAAAATAACAAAATGGAAACAAGACCTGATGGTATTATTTTCGGGCATTTTTCTTTTCATCAAAAGTAGGTCAAAGATCAAGGTCAACTGCATAATGAAAAGAGCCATTGTCATAGTGGGGTATAATTTTGCAAAGTAGACAGTTTTTATACTTAAATAAAATTAAAGAAAAATACCACAGTATATTTTTCAGTTTACTAAATAAACCTTATCAAAAAAAACACAAAAAAACACACACACACACCTAATCCAAACCCTTCCACAAAACATCAAAAAGAAAATCTGATATATGAGTTTATACCACTAAGAGTTTATTATGAAGGTATGCCAATTCACACATACCTGTACTTTACCTTACTACAAACGCAAAATCAAAAGAAATAATTTTGCTGCAACTATTTCAGAAGATCTTATCTGTGACCACTTTAACTCTGATCCTTATAATTAAAAGTGATCAAATGAGTTCTTAATCCCAAGTCCATATTAATGAAAACAATCAAAGAATTTAAGTGCTTAAAGAAATGAAACTCTTATAATTTTTCAAGCAAAGGTTTTATCCTTTGTGCAATATCACTTCTATAAGTTTGTTTTTTTTTGGTCTTACAGACAGTATTTCAGTCATTTGATGACTTTTATCTGAGACAGATATATTGCTGCTACACTGCGATAGCACACCATGGCAAAATACCTCACCCAGTCCAATTTTTTCATGACACCAGGCCAACCAGTCCTGGAACTACCCTTTTTTGCTGAGCACCAAGCAAGGGAGCTATACCAGTACCAATTTTTGCAACTTTGAGTTAGACTGGTTCTTCATTATAATTATCACAAAAGTAAAAAAGAGGAAAAAGTTTTATACCTGACCCTTGTACAATATGTAAAGCAATAACATGTCAGACCCTTTGTTAGCTAGCGCCATTGTTTTTATCAAAATAATAAATTAAGATTCAACATCAAACAAAGGAAATTAAAGTCTTGGATATCTGATCCCACGCTGAGTCTGTAGCTCATTACAGCCTTACAGACAGCAGTAAAACATTTCCACTTCTTCATTATATTCATGATAGAAATGTTGTTACAGTAGAAGGCAGAGATATGAAGCCAGCTAATGGTCGTAAAACTGCTGCATGGCCACGGGTTCTCTCAGTCTCCAGACTGGCACACAGCTATTAACTCATTGGTTTATAGTTTGACTGTTTTATGCCTATCCCCTCCACAGTTTCTCAGTTTATACATTTGGATATTAGATTGGTTTACCTGAGAGATGAGGTATCACACCTTAGATAAGTGGTATGAAACCAAACCTTGTCAGTTTTTTTCCTGATTACTGGCTGACCAGTTCTTGATCTATCCTTATACACAGAGAATCAAATCCAGCATGAAAGACATATGTGAAAGTTTTAATAATTCTAATTAAAATATTATCATTGCAGCCCTGAATCACACTTTTAATTTCCTGTTCTTGTCTGAGGTGGAAACATATTGTCCTCTGACCACTCAGCCAGTGTCCAGTATTGCTGGGCCCTCAAGCTTGCTGACCATTGCTGTAACTATACATGTATACTCCAGGGTCTCGTTATATAAAACAGCTGAGCTTAAGATTTTCCTAACCACAAAATTCAAAGAACTTTATTATCCCTTATCCTGCAACACAAAGAAAAGAAACTGTGCATGACATTATTAGCATACTCTGATTCTTTTTCTTTCTTTTTTTAATTTAATAATGAAAAATAAATGATAAAAATAAATTAATAATCTGTAAAACTACAGATTTGAGATTTTGAACAGAGAAAAATCTCTTTTGAGATGAAAAGAATTAAATATCAAACATAAAAAAATATGTAAGAGTTATTCCCCTTCAATCATAAAAATGCATGAACTTTTGCAGTGTAAGAACTAGCAATGACTATCCTATGCCACTAGAATAAAATCGTCAGTCTGCAAGATTTGTTAGGTATGGCACTGGTTGCTAAAAATAGGTTTGAGATAATGTGCCCCTATTCAGAGACATGACTGCTTTCAGTTTTAGAAGGTATTTAATTGAATCTCTGCTGGGTTTTACGTCCCATATGGGTCAAGATTTAGTTTCTTTCTGGCATTTTGGGACCTTGTCTGTCATAGACAGATACAGTGTGTCTCATTCGGTTATCATACTGCTGGCAAGTAACATAATGCCACACCCAGTCACATTATCCTGACACTGGAACAAACAAGTCTTAAACTACCCTTTCATGCTGAGTGCCAAGCACAAGGAAAATATACCAGTATCATTTTTAATGACTTAGATATGTAGCAACGAGGATCTAACCCATGACCTCCCAGTTAAAGGGCAAAAAATCATAACCACTTAACCTCAAGGGCAGGTCCTACTTGATAATGGCTTGTGGAATTTTCATGTCCAAAAACTAAACTTTCAGCCTTTGGTGACATTACCAAAATTCAAAATCACATAAACAAATAACATGGCTCAGATGCTGAAACAAGCGTCAACTAAAAAATGTTTCAGCAAACTCATTTCCTTTGTCCTCATCTAAAACTAATCTCAGAATATCTGAATTGTGAGAAACATTCTGTTGAAATGGAACCTGATAACAAATGTCTGATGAGCCAAACAAACTTGTCTTGAGGATCTGTATTCTTTTTGAAGTTGTTTTGCTGAAGTGCTATCGGTTTAGTTTCAAGATGCTCTAACTTCTAAGAATGTCAGTTTCAATAACAGTCTACACCTGTTTTGTTTTGCAACTGAAGCTACAATTCTTTGATCTTATCCTCTTAGCAAGCATGTTTTATCAAAATCAAGCAGAAAACAAGAAGAGACCCTGAAAACTTCCTGCTCTCCCTGCACTAAACTCTGATGTACTTTAGCAAGCTATTAAGACAAGACAACATGCAGACATGTGTGTTAGGGACACAATTATCTTTATCAACATAATCACACAATTCATTCCTTCCCAGGCAGTCAGGACTGTGGTGTGACACAAAGGAAACCACAATGTGTCAACTCCTTAGAGGCACTTCTGTGGTTATAAGTTATTAGCAACTTTTCTAAACATGTCAACGTGAGCTTCATCATTGAAGGGATCTGTTTGGTGTAAAGTAACCTTTCTTGTCCTGAAGACCACAATTTTGATTTTGTCAAATAAATTCACTCTTTAACCAACCTGAACAGTATTTAAAAAATTTATCCATTAAGCTTGATTAACCAGTTATATAACCCTTAAACATTAACCCTTTCCCTCATATATACTCCTTTTGACGCCCTCTATAGGTATCACATAAAGCCTGATCTGCAGAAAACCACAGTTAAACCTTACCAAATTTAATTACAAAATCCTCATTTCCAGATCACTGAGGAGCAGCGAACAGCATAAAACCTGATCAGCCTGCGAGTTACTCGCAGGCTGATCTGGTTTTATGCTGTTCACATAGGTCTTTTCATGGTGTCCTCTATGAGGGAAAGGGTTAAAGCACATTCGTACGGACTGTTTACAGATTTAACCCCCCACCCCCTTATCCACCAACACTGTAGCTTCAGTAACCATAAAACAATTTCATAACAACATTAATATCAAACCATTCATCAAATTTCACCTAATTGTTTTTTTTCTCACTCATTTCCGTTTTAACATGATTTTCACACATTTTTATTCAGATACTTAAAAGACCACCAGTGTTGCAAATGTCATGGTCATATTCATCATGAACCAGGACATAAAATTGAAGAAACTCTCAAGTATTTCAAAACTACAGAAACACCAGATGTTTATCCGGCAAACATCTGGAAATTTATGCATGATGCAAGACATATCTCAAAATGCATTATTGTTCATGCAGAAATATACTGGGCAAATAATCATATGCCACAGAATAGTGCTGCAAAGAAATTAAACCAGGGTGTGCATAAAAATAGCAACAATGATTTCCTTAATTTAATGTAAGCTCATAAGAAAAAGTGTTGCTTACTTGTCAATAAGTCCTGGCTCGAATTCCACCAACAATACTTAACGCTAAGTAATACTTAAATTCTTAAACTAGGTAGATACACATTCCACCATTACTATTTTATGAAATATTCATGAATACAACTAAGCTGAATGGAATTATTACCTTAACAGCTAACAATAACTGATAAAAAATGAAACATTTTGGTATTTTTATTAGAAAAACAAGACTAATGAAATTTGCCCTTATGTATTTAAGTTTTACTTAGCGCTAAGAAATGTTGGTGGAATTAGACCCTGGAATAATTTGGACAAAAAAATCACTATAGTTACCCTGACAATGACAATGGACTCAACACCACATGCATGATTCAAGGACAGCTCCACTTCAAAAACATGCTGCACACAAACAATTCTATGACATTTAATCAGACGCAATTTTTATAACAAGTGACCTTTCACTCTCCAGGCTTCCTGCTAATCTCAAGACCACCAGTGCCTAGTTGTGTTATATTTTACATCCTGTCAGCATCAGTTCTATAAACATTATAAGAATACAGTGTCATCCTACCATAACTAAGTCAAACAGGTAGCATGATACTTAAGACAGTCATAATTTCTTGACCTCGAGCCAACAGATCCTACACATTACAACAAGTCTCAACAAGCAGGCAGCCATCAAAATAACAGTGAACTGCCAGGGATTGAACTAACAGCCTTCCTGGTATAAAAACTTCCTGATTAGTCTGCAAGGTAACACTGTATCATGTTCATACTAAAAACTGATTGCAATCTGATTGGGTTTTTTTATGGTTTACCATTGTCAAAATAATCAATGGTTTACTGATCATAATACAGCTATCATTAACAAGAGTGTTCTCTGAAACAACATGTGTCACCTGCTGAAGCGTGACGGAAAAAATGGACAGACAGATGAACGGACAGACAGACGACAGAAAAGATATCCTTATGTGTCAACTTGGCTTACAGCAGGTAACATAAAAGGTGATGAATATTTCAGCTCACAGCCTGGTTGGAAAAGAAAAATTAATTGAGAAAAGTAAGACAAATGGCGATGAGACAACAAGCCTGATTCTAGTATAGCCCCCACTTCACAAAGGGAAGTTTGGCTGGGACTCTCAGACCACATCAGAGATTAGACCACTCTCTCACCACCATACCACTCAAACACAACACACACCCAGCCAACCTTTATCACTGGACCTGTCTCCTACACTTCATCAAACATCTGGCTAATGTCTGCCCTAATTTATTAGACACCACTGTCTACAGCTGACAAAATATTGACGTGACTTCTAACCAGTTCAGGTTACAATATGTATACAGATGCCCTCCATCACATTCATCATTCCCTGCCTTGCATCAACTTTATATTCAAAAGGTTTAATTAAATCAAGTGACTACATAAAAGTGCAAATAACACACGCCCAATACAAGACTCCCATGTCTATTCCATGACATGCAATTTCAATAAATAAAGTGCATTATGTAAATGAGCTTTTCAATGAACCTTAGCACATATATTACATCAAGTAGAGGTGAATAGTTTGGAAGTCTAATATGTTTTTCTTATACATCTAAACCCAAATAACCATTTACCACTTTTATACACCATTTTACAGCATGTTAACCCTTTACTTCATATAGGCTCATTTTGACACATGGAGCAGTTTGATCAAGGTCTCCTCTGTTTGCTCATGCAAAATTGTAGCTCAGATTCTTGAAGGTATGCATGGTAAAGAAAAAAATCATTGTTTCAAATACCATTTAAAGTTAAGTCATTAAATAGTCATCTAGATGTACATGAATATTCAATATTAGAGGTAAAGGATTATTTGACAAGGACAAATTAGGCTGAAAACACTTCATTGCAGAGAAATTTGTGTAAACATTTTGGTAAATCAGTCACTTGAGTCCTACAAACAAGAGGTCCAAAGATTGAGTTCCAGGTTTCTCTCCATATGATACCATTGTTTTTGAAATTTAAAATATTCACATGGTATAATTTCAGATCAAAATGCAAATATATGTTATGAAGGTTTTAGACATAAATTGATATTCATTCATATGGTAATGTTTTTAAACTATATAGTATCATGTATCAAAACACAATGCACTGTTTCACTCTTTTGCTAAATGAATACAAAATCATATGCAGCCTAGTTTGACATCATTTATAACAATATGCAGCTGTAATATTTAGCAAAATTAAAACAGTGTAAAACATAAAGAGGTCTTTCATCTATGGGCAGGCTGTTTTGGTTTCAAACAAACTGACGATTTTAAACAAGCTAAGTCAGCTTAGTTCTGCCTTAAACAGATAGTGACATAGTCATTTTTGCAATCATCTCACCTGTAATTACCATCTCTCGGTAAAAAGATTACACAAATTACACATTTTGTGTTAAATTAAGTTATTATTCACCTTAAAATTACATTTGAGAAACTAAGTACAATGCTATCATATATGCATAAAACAACACTTAAAATCTCTCTCTCTTTCTCTCTCTTTCTCTCTCTCTCCCCCTCTCTCCAACCTCCCATATCTCCTTTTTCCATCTCCCATATCTCTCCTTTTCTCTGATCTCTTTTCCAAACCTCCATTTGTGTCTCTCATCTGTCTCTGTCCATCTTTCTCTCTTTTACTCCAGGGCATGTGTCTGACGCTACCCATCACTCTATAACTGATTTACATCCATGTAACACGTCACACAACATTACAAGGGGTCAAGGTCATGCATATCATTAATGGCCTGAATTTTAAATGTTTGCTGACTGACACATCAGCTGTCCCGACTTGAATTGTTATAATGAAACATCACATACACAACATCACAACATCTTTACAGGACTGAACTTGCAAACATCAATCCTCTGAAAGCAACCATTATCATCATCAATACCACCACCACCACCACCTCATTATCAACATAAAAAGAAAATACATGTATAATGTATCAACTTTTAACAGGAAACAAGAAATTAAATGCTTCTTACCTCTATTGTGTCCTGGTCAAAATACTTATTTTGTTCCCACAATGTAAGAAGCTGAAACAAGAAATTGATTAAAATATAGTGTTTCAGATCTTCCCCAGTCTATACCTAATGACATAAAAAAAAAAAAAAAAAAAAATTCCAATGAGTGCTACTGCAATGGCAATGAGAATTGAATTTTGAATTAAAATCTGAATCAAGATGCAGCC
The DNA here is from genome assembly GCA_021229015.1 of Solen grandis. Taxonomy (NCBI): domain Eukaryota; kingdom Metazoa; phylum Mollusca; class Bivalvia; order Adapedonta; family Solenidae; genus Solen; species Solen grandis. The sequence goes on along the minus strand of CM037782.1, from coordinate 51,114,468 downwards.
AAATTTTGAGCCTTTGACCTTTCAGAGCTGCCCATCTAATAGAGTGAAGTATGCTTGAAGTAATTTTCCTAGACCTTCACAAGCACAAAGTACTGGTCCAACCCAGGAACCTTGTTGAGAGAGATTAGGATAAGTTGCAAAAGGTATTTCCCAATCTAAATACATATAACAGAAATAAATTTGAATTAATCAAACCCTGGTAGGGCAAAGGGCTTCAAACCTTCAGATTATGCGTTCAAATCCCAGAATTCTTTTATGACTGTCAAAAGCAAGAGGAAAAAGTGAAACCCAGGAAACTTCAACACAAAAATTAATACCAATAAAAACAGTTTCCAAATTGTTATAAAAAATTAAGTGATGAAATAAAAGTATTAAAATGAATAGGAATGATAGGAAAGATTCCATTCTAATCAAGAAGTATCACGCAAAAGCAAACTAAAATAGCTTCCAATTCAACACTGAGGATTTCTTTTAAAGTTCAGAGTCACTAATACCTTGTTCAGTTTCACTTTCTTATCTTCCCCGGCTCCAACAAGGGCTGTGCAGAAGACAGGAACTACTATCTTCTCCAGACTCGCTTTTAGGTTACCTGCATTCTTCCGCTGACTGAAGTAAACAAACATGCGGTAAAGATCAACACTGGGTTCCTACCTAAAAGACTCTTATTCAAGTAAAAAATGCAAGTGATAAGTTTCTGGATCAAATTCCATTAACAATTCATAGTGCTAAGTAAAAATTAAAGAAATAAAGGCGAATTTCACCTATCTTGTTTCTCTAATAAAATACCCAAAATATTCAACTTTTAACAAATATTGTTTAAAGGTAATAATGCATTTCAGCTTAGTCATGTACTTGAATACTTCATAAAATAGCAATGGTAGAATATGTACCTACTCAGTTTAATAATTGAAGTATTACTTAGTGCTAAGTATTGCTGGTGGAATTCGACCCTGTTTATATTACTTAACATTGATTTGGAAAAAGAATACAGGATCTTTTATTCTTGATATTGTACCATTCTCTCTGTCTGTCTCTCTCCCCCATCTCTCTGACACATGTGTACAAATAATGGCAGTTTCCTATATCTCATTTCTTTTCACACGCTCCCGTTCTTTCCAATCAATGTCCGTTTAGCATCCACATCGTTAAGTTTACATTCCTCTACTTTTTAGTGCCTGTCTTTTCTCTTTTCCTGTCTTACACTTCTATCTCTTTCCCATTCACTTAAATCCAACTCCTTCTCATTTGCTAGTTCTCATCTAAAATATTACTCTATTTCATCTTTATAAAAGAAACATTACTACTTCTTTACACTTTATCTCCTGCTTTTGCTCTATGTCAAAGATGAAAATATAAACCTTTTATAACAGGAATGTCTTAAAACAGAATTGCAAACAAAAAATCTCAACAATTTATCAATAACTGATCATCATTATCAAACTAGTAAAAGAATATAAAGAAACAGCACCAAAACAAGTTTTGAAAGACTGCTACAAATGTTAGTGATGAGACAATAAGAATCTGAAAGAACAAGAGTGTTCTTTGGAACACGTATGTCAACTGCTGAAGTGTTAGGAAAAAGTGTGACGGACAGACAGATGACAGAAAAGTGATCCCTACTAAAGCAGGTGACACAAAAACCAATTATCTTCAATGATCTATGATCCTCATGGAGTCCCTTCCAATATCTGTTTCTGTAGAATAATTAAAGATGGGTGGGGGTCCTACTCACCAATGATGTAGAAGATCATTGATCAAGTAGATCAAGTGTAGCCGCAGCTCGAAGCTTGCATCCTTTGCTAGGATCCTGAAATATGTGCATTTATTCATTTCCTTCAAATAGTTGAAAATAAATTATCGCTGACATAGACAACTACCCCAGTGATACCATGCCACACATTGTTAGACTTAGCATATCACTAAGCATAAGGGTGCCATGACCTAGTGGAAGCATACATAAATGCGGACCATACATGAATGTGAATCAGAAAATTATCGAATGAAATAAAGTTGGATGCAAAATCTTTCAAGGCCTTCCCAGGTGTATAATACTGATCCAACTAAGGAACTGATGAAAGTTGTAAGTTGTAAAAAACTGTTTCATGATCAACTTAAAAAAAAAGAAGTTTTTAGCGTAAAAAATGCATAGTACCCACTGAAAACAGATGTCCCCACTTTGAACCATTTTCACTAAGTCATGGGCCGTTACTCTGGTATGACTCAAATTTCTAAACAAAACCCTGACAGCACAACTTCATATTATAATGATTAAATCCACAATAAAAATTCCAAATATTGCTATTTAAACTTTTATCATTTGTCATATACCATCTTCATTCTCAACCACATCTTACGAAAATACTTCACATTTGTTCATGTCATTTTAAATAGTGTACCAAATGTCTTAATGCCCAACTGAAACTATATAAAAGGTTTACATCACAATTACCATACACAAACATACTGCTCGGTCTGAAAGTCACGCCCCATAAAATGTTAAGCAAGGAGTTTCAAACACCTGGGAACCACCTACCTTTTTGCCAGGTACTGTGATATTAGCTGTGACTGAGTCTCATTTGTGCAGTGCTGGAAAATCCAACTCTTCCCACTCTGTAACAATTATTTATAATAATGATATAAAACAATAAAATATTATGGTTAATAAGTATATTTTGTTAGTTTGTTTCACTTATTTTGTGATTTTATCAACAGGAGATAGACATGTAGTGTTGCTATACAGCGTATGATACCATAGGCAAATGGCATGATACCACCATACTTATTTTTTTGAGTATAATGTCCCACTGGCCGTATTTCAGTATTTCAAGGACTTCTGTCTGCTATTCCTTTCAGATGGATTTGGAAAAGTTTCTACATCTAAGACTTATGCTTTGGAATTGAAATAGGACTTTCAATGTTACGACATCTAGAAACCAAAGAGGTAACAAACATCTCTTCTCACCACCGCATCCCAAATTTGACTTCCAGGCACAATGCTGCTAGAGAAAACAGTGGTTACCCAACAAGATATGTGTGTGTTCTTCGTGTATCACAGTTTACTCCAACAACAATAATTACTACTAACACCACCATCCTCTCTGTCCTAATTGATTCTCAGAAGTTGTGAGAACCCATTTAGCAATTCATGTCAAATAAATAAAGCTTAAATTAGATTCAATGCCAAGACATTCAAGTTATATACACCTCAGGCAAAAGAAAATCCAAACTTTATATAAATGTCAATAACCTTCTGAGGCAAACTCCCTGGAAAAAAATAATGATTATGATGGAAACTTCGCCAAAGGAATGCTTTATATTATCTCAAAGAAGTTCTGAATGTCATATGAAGACAATCCTAGACTTGTATAGAAACATATTTATTACTTTCATATAATAATATATTTAATGGCATTATCACAATTTCCTTTAATCCACCCACATGTTTTTATAGCTTGAGCCAGTAAAGTTCAATAATTGCTGATGTGTGCCTTGGAATTACTGTTTATGGCTTACATTGGCTTTAATCATTTATAATTCATTTCTTTTACATTGACCAGGAACTTACACTAGTCATTTGGAGACTTTGTATACTTGAGACAGATATAGTGCTACCACACAGCAGTATCACACAATAGACATGTAGCATGAACCCACACCAAGTCACATTATTCTGACACCGGGCCAATCAGTCCTGGAACTACCCTGTATATATGCTGAGCACCAAGCAAGGGGCAACCTGTTCCATTTTTATCAACTCTGGTATGTCACAGTCTGGGGTCAAACCCACGACCGCCTACTCCTGAAAATGATCTTGTTTTTCAAAATTTGAAAAGGTCAAGGACAGTCAAGGGGTTCGTCCAAACCTTAGTAACCACTTTTGCACCAAACCCAGTTTGAAATCATTGACCTAATATAACCAAAACTGAATTCCAGTACTCTTGAGATTCCTGATGAATAAGTAAAAGGTAATTTGTATCTGCATGCATACCATGATGTCTCTTGTGCATTTTACAATGTTTGGTCCTAAATTCTCTAGTATACTAAAATACAATCTCAGGCCTAAACTAAAACATCACCCTCAAAACCCTGTTGAAACTAATGGCCATACTTGGGCATGAAAATGATGATTAAGTACTGTTTTTTACTATTGAGAATTGGGGGCCTGCTGTCATATGACAAACAAACAGAAAACGGATCTGAAATCAATGTGCATCAATGCGCTAAATATGGTCACTGAGAGATAATATCATTTAAGGCCCTAATAGGTAAAGACCCTGTATCTGAGTTCACTCACTAAAGCCGTGATTCAAGTATAGCCCCTTCTTCGCATTTCAAAATATGTCACATAATAATTATATATTTTATAATTATACTCAAAACATTCCATGCCTAAAGCCACATCAATAACTTAAACTAGCACTAAAGGAGATAAATCCCACCTTGTCTTAACCCTTTCCCTCATATAGACTCATTTTGACGCACTCAATAGGTATCACATAAAGCCTGATCTGCAGAAAACCACAGTTAAACCTTACCAAATTAATTACAAAATCCTCATTTCCAGACCACTGAGGAGCAGCGAACAGCATATAACCTGATCAGCCTGCGAGTATACTCGCAGGCTGATCTGGTTTTATGCTGTTCGCATAGGTCTTTTCATGGTGTCCTCTATGAGGGAAAGGGTTAATAGTGATGTAAGTGTAGGTTGTGATATGATGAGACGGAGCTTGATTCCTATAAAGCCCCCATTTCCGGGGATATTAACCCATAACCTGCTGAATTTCTCAAATGGACTTAGCCGGCATCTTTTTTGGAACTGTCCATTATCAATTTTAGGGATAACAAAATGAAAACTTGTAGCTGGTCAGCCAACAGTAAAGAGCAGGGCCAGCCTGCACATCCGTGCAGGCTGGCCTGGCTCTTTACTGGTGGCATAAGTTAGCAGCCGGTTCCAGCAGCGTAAGGGTTAAAACTTCAGTATGGTTTTCATGCTCAAACTTCTGTATATACCCCAATCACTTGGAGGTGGGATACTTGCAATACTCAGACATTTAAGAATTTCAGTGTGTTGTACATTCTGTATAAACTGATATATTTTTTTTTTAAATAAATAATTAGAATACTTTTGCTGTCCTTTCATCTTATACATGTACAAGAGAAGCCTGAAAGAAATTTAACAAGCCTTGAACTAATAAACACGCCAAACGCCCAAGGTAATGCAGTTAAAATTCAACAAACCATTTCCTCTAACAAAAAAAAATGCAGATGCATCAATTAGCTGCAGGTTATTTCTTTAATTGGCCGGTTGTTTACACATACCACAGAACAGACACTTTTCTGTCTTAATGGCTATTTAACATATAATGTGCAACAAATGTCTATGTGGTTTTTATTTGTGTTCAAAATGTCTGTTATGTCGGTTATTGCGTTGTTTCGGCCAGTTCATCATATATTTCAAGTGGCCATGGTAAACAAATCAAGGACACCCCACCTATGACATGGATTCATTTGCAATGAGACGGAGAAAGAGCAATGAGACGGAGAAAGAACCAAATTGTTCAAAAAAAGGGACATTGCAGTTTGCAATATAAATCTTCACCTACGCAGTGAAAATATGGAGAAAAGATAAAATCACAAAAGAGAAACATCAAACAAACATAAAATATATCACAGAGGGTGATTAACCCTTCATACCTCATGAATATTCATGTACAAATACATGATATAATGAATATTAATTAAATGAACTTTAAATGGTATATCAAACAGTTATTTTTTCTTTGCTGTGCAGAATCTGACTGAGTAGAATCTGAGCTACAATATTGTATAAGCAAACAGAGGAGACCCTGATCAAACAGCTCCTATAGGGGCTGTCTGGGTATAGGGGCTGTCTGGGTCTGCTCTGTTTGCCAATTAATGCATAAAAATGAGTCTACAAGAAGTAAAGGGTTGAAATTGGAAGGTACTAATATGACTCCAAACCAACAAGACAGAAACTGATATACACTGCAATTGCTAAGATTTACATGGAATAAATCTATCTTAGAATGCCATGAAGAAGTGTAGGGAACAATATAAAAATTGTCAATAACACGATATTCCCAAAATCTAAATATTCTTAAATGTTGCTGTTGTTTCAAAGTTCTTTATTTCTTCAATAATATCTGTCGTAAGTATAGCAGCACGCACATGATTACAGGAGGTGAAAGACATCTTTTGACCAACTGTAAAATTAACAGGAAAACCAGACCTATCACTGAAGGTGATAAAATAATTCTGCATACTGCATATCCATCACAACGAACAAATATACCAAGTTTCAATGAAATGTATCCAAAACTGAAGTTTGCAACACAAACTTTCTCTGTAAATCTTAAATGCAGAGAAATTTATAAGGGCCATAACTCTGAAATGCATTCATAAGCAGGCTCCATAATATGTCATTCCCAACTATCCATCAATGTGATCCAAATGTGCCAAATTTTATGTAAATACAGTGTATCTCCAAAACTGAGGAAGTAGCATGCACCATGAACTTTTGGACAAACCAACCAACACATGACAGGCTGAGTCCTGTTTAAACCCACAATCATTAATTTATGAATGTAAAACAACATAGCCAGAGAGAGTAATTCACAGGAAGACAAGGTTTTATATCAATAGCTTGGTGGCCTATTTCCCAGTTCTTGGAAATACTTCAGAACAATCATGATCAAAAATCAAAGTCAAATTCCCTCTTAAATGGCCATATTTTTAAGAACAGCTTCTTATTTTGAAAAGAAAAAAAAAAGCAGGAGTCAGGTGGGAGCTCTAAGATCTGCTTTCAGTCCAATATAGCTTTCACATAAAATAAAATAGCAAGTCTGCATGGAAAAGTTTTAATGAAGCGTCAGCTTCGAGACAGTAGCCTTTACTTGCTGACAGGACAAAAACACGAAATGTTTATAAAGACAGGCCTTTGAGAAAATGGCTTACTGCCAGTGACAGCCTTATATAGACAATCATCAGACATTGGTAATTATCTTTGTGATTGCTTTCCTTATAAAGGCTCATTTTCTTTCCCTTTTCTCCCTCTGAAAAGTTTGATCTCAAAATAACCATTATAGACTTCAAACAGATTTGAGTATATATTTGTTCACCTGCAAAAAGTATGATAGTCAGTTCATCTGAATGAACCAATTAACAAAGGGACAAAAGTTGAGCTATGGACTAGTACATTGGATTTATAAAAGCAATTTCATATCTGACAAAATATCTATACTGTAAATCATCAACTTTAAAATCTAATTTGCACACTTAAATTTCACTCCAAAATGAAAATATTTGCACAATAAATATACAATAACAATGAACTGTAGGCCTATTCAGATAAAGCCTATTATTCAACAGCTTGAGCCATTTTTTGGTCATCCATAGAGATCCTTTCATCATCTTATGTTCCTTAATTACTATGGATTTTGATAAGACAATTTGCATTTAATTCCATGATATTACACAAATAAATAAATTTAACCATAAATCTGCCCTTCTTTCAACAAAAAATGACTTATTCATGACAGCAATTAGCTATCATACTCTTGAACTGGAAAGAACCATTACTGAAGACAAAAGATGTACAAGACTTGTAACAGCTTTCCCATTTATTGTGAGTCTCTTAAAATTCTAAACATTATGTCTTTTATATTTTTTTCTTTGTTAATAACTGAGCACTGTTAATCTACAAGTCATAAAGGGTTAGACCTTGAGGGCCAAGGTCAATTGAGGGTCAAGGTCATCTGACAGGTAGAGCTCATCAAGGTGCATGCACCTGTGAAATTTGGAAGCTGTAAGTGGAAGGTCTTATGTGTTATGGTCAAGTTTTAAGTTTTGTAACAAATAGGCAGACAAAAAACAGACCAAAAACAATATGCCTCCCAATCTATTGATGCGGGCATAAAAATCTCTCAAGTAAAATTGCAAGAACTTGTAAAAAGTTCATGAATTATATGGTCTGAGCTTGCAAGAAAGTCTTTCAAATAATTACATTATGGCACAACAAATAATATTGCAAAGCTATGAATGAATCTGTTTTTAGCATTATCCACCTAATAAAACCACTTGTGCTAGGACCAAAGAACTTGCTCCATTTTGAACTTTTAGATAAGTTTATCAAATATTCAGGATATGAAAAGGTCATCAAGTCTAGATATAGTATTCTGTAACTTTATCAAATACCTTTAATACAGTACATAAAACACATACCCTTGGCAATAAAAATGGACAACTGAAGAGAAAGTCTACAGAAGATTTATAGTTTAAAAACCTACCAGGATCGCGTCTTTTGTGCAGGACTCAATAATTGGTTGGACAGTCTTATTGAGGTCATCCAGGGATATCTGGTTCTCCTCGCTCATCCGCGACAACTGCTCTGCCTGGGTGTTGAAGATGGATTCCTCAATCTGAACCTGTATAATGGAATCAAAAACATGAAAGTATCGACAGACATTTTGTTTATTGTTTGTAGAATTTTCATTCTGAAATGGGAGAATCACATCATATAGCAAGTATGCTAGTATTTTATCATAGAACACAAAAAGTCATCAAGAAAGACGAAAAATTACAGCCTTAACTTGGTCAAAAGCTATACTTAGTATAAAATATTTATAAAATACCAACTCTACTTTATGAATTGTCTCCCCTAACATACAAAATCTCTTTACTTATCTTTGACTGCGAAAACCTAATGGCAAAAGAAGCTTCAGACACAGAAATTGTTACTTTTATGGCATTTTCAACTACACAGGACTGAGATTTATAAATTATAATAAAACACTGTCGTGAAAAGGATTCAAACTCATAAGCCTGAATCAACAGTGGATGATTCTTGCAGCAGCATGACATTGCAGGGTAAGTGTTGTCAGTCCAAAAACAAATCATTTCTCATTTTAATTTAACCCTTTACCTCATGAATATTCATGTTCTAATTTATTACTTTTTGAATATCAATAAGATGAAATTTAAATGGTATAAGAAAAAATGGATTTTTCTTTGCCGTGCAGACTGTGTATGAGTAAACAGAGGAGACTCTGCTCAGACAGCTCCTAAGGAGTTGTCCTATCTGGGTCTGTTCTGTTTGCCAATGTGTCAAATGGATTTAACCCTTTCCCTCATATAGACTCATTTTGACACACAATAGGTACCACATAAAGCCTGATCTGCAGAAAACCACAGTTAAACCTTACCAAATTTAATTATAAAGTCCTCATTTCCAGACCACTGAGGAGCAGCGAACAGCATAAAACCTGATCAGCCTGCGTGTCACTCGCAGGCTGATCTGGTTTTATGTTGTTCGCATAGGTCTTTTCATGGTTTCCTCTATGAGGGAAAGGGTAAATATGATGTAAAGAATAAGGAAATGGTTCAAAACTGTATGGAAAAAAAGCACTGGTGATATTTTCTAGAATTAAGTAGAATGATAAACAAGAGTGTTCTCTGGAACACGTGTGTCACCTGCTGAAGCGTGACAGAAAAAGTGTGAAAGATAGACAGATGGACGACAGATGGGCGGACAGATGATGGAAAAATGATCCCTATGTGTCACCTCTGCTAGCAGCAGGTGACACAAAAATATACATATATGCAAGCTGATCTTGCTTCACATCAACAAGAGCACTACAAAGCATGGCAATATACACCCAAGGGTATAGCAATGTGAAGAAGATGCCTTGTATGTTATATGGTACAATATTGATTTCTATCAACGGCCGAATTATTTTTTTTCATCATATTCACAAAATGCTGACAAAAGAAAAACACTTTTTTTTGACTCCAACTTTGTTTGCTGATATATCTTTATTTACTTTTGAAAGTTTCAGATCATAGAGCACAAAATCCAAACCTTTTTTCACATCTACATATAAAGGCACGTACTGTTGGTAAGTTCCCTCCAGTAGTGAAAAAGGAGTTGCATTCACAAGGTTCTGCTTGTGTATACCTGGTAGGAAAAATTGAGAAAGTGGCCATAACTAAGTTGCATGTGAGAGTGAAATCCAACCTTCATGCACATCTGCATATAAAGGCAAGTATTGTTGGTAAGTTTGAACTAAATCCCTCCAGTAGTGTAAGCAAAGTTGCGTTCACAGGATTCTGCAAACAGACAGATGGATGGATGGACAGACGGACGACTGAGGGTATAACATAATGTGATCCTTCGAGCGTATGAAAAGAGAACCATGGTTCATGGAGACAAAACTACCCATAATTCCCCACTGACCTGCTGCTGCTGCATCATGCTCTGGTACTGGGCAGCAAGGTTCTGCTCAGACTGCTTGATCTGCTGCTCATTCAACTGCGTCTGCTGCTGGATTTGCGTCTGCAGCAAACTAATCTGCTGCTGGTGCTGCGCCACCTGCTGCTGCTGTGGCGTCTGTATCTGTGTCTGAACAGGTGTTGGCTGTTGCTATGCAACATAATGAACATTCAATAAAAAAATGTCTAGACACAAAAATGCTGTTTTTTAATTCTTTTCATTCAATCACCTAATTTGTATTACATTAATTGCATGAAAAGTAATTGTGATAGTAGTAGTACATGTAGTGGTTGTAGCAAATGAAGAGATTCTATTAATTTTGTTTGGTTGGAATTTAACAACCCAACAACACAAATTCAGTCACTTGGGAATTTCAGTCTACAATAAGCAGATATTATGTTGCATAACTGCAGTATCATTCCATTAGACAAGTGGCTTTTACCACACCCTGTCACAATATCCTGACTCAAGGCAAACTTGTCCTTGAACTACCCATATATCAAAGGGTAAGAGCAAAACTAGGCTAACTGATTTTATAAACATAATGCACTTTGCCTATTTTTGCTCTCACCCTTGATATACTTAGTGCCATTCAAGGGAGATAAACCAGTGCTACTTGTAGAAGTAGTCAGAGTGAAAATCAAGGTCAAGAAAATCAAATCATAAGCACGAACCATTTATGCATGTTTACATTTATCTCTATATATCAGACTATCAATCAAATTTTTCTTCACTCAGTGAAAGTCAGCAGTACTGTATATACATCTTTTTTAACAATTCAAAATGAAATACAAGCCAAATAAATTTCAGATCACACTTTTGATATCTAATACATCTTGTAATCTTTCTCTCTCTCTCTCTCTCTCTCTCTCTTGCCCTATCTCTCTCCCTCTGTCTTTCTCTTTCTTGTCCTCTCTCTCTTTCCCTCTGTTTTTCTCTTTTTTGCTCTCTCTCACTCCATAAAAACACTAGTTAAGATTCAGTCACATGTATACATCACATGTTAACAACTATATAATTTTTACCACCCTATACTTCATGTCCATAAAACCTAAAACCATTTTAAAACCCATGCCCAATTTAACCTAGCAATTTGTCTATAAATACCCAATAATAATACACAATCTTTCACCATTAGATTAAGTGTAAAAAATTTGGTGAGGTTGCAAAATTCTTTGACAAAAGATTTATCCAAACATAGCTCAATGTACTCTTCCCTTTCAATCAATTGTTGGCAAACACTCAAAATAACACCTTTGCTATAGAAATTTCTTCACTTCACCTGGTTCAAAACTGCAATTCACATAACCATTTCAAAAGAACAGGATTCTAAAGAAGTTATAACTAAAATTATAAATATTCTGTGATCTAGATAATGCAATTTTGCAGACCAGATTTTTATTTAGAATATATTAATACAGTATATAACATACCATACAATATATCATGCAATATATAAGGAACACATATTATACCATACATTATATAAGGTACACATATACCATACATTATATAAGGTACACATATTATACCATACACTATATAA